>CM040128.1:165299296-165683071 GCA_022559845.1 Amorphophallus konjac
AAAGGAAATATGCTCGAGATCTTCTCACGAAGTATAATTTCAGCAAGGTGAAACCTCAACCAACACCAATGTCTACATCAATTAAACTTGATCAAGATGACAAAGGTAAAACTGTAGATCAAAAACTTTTCAGAAGCATGATAGGATCTCTGTTGTATTTGACTGCCAGCCGGCCCGACCTTCAATTTGTTGTTTGTTTGTGTGCGAGATTTCAGTCCAATCCGAAAGAATCACACATGTCGGCTGTAAAACGGATTTTTAGATATATTGCTGGTTCAGTAAATTTGGGCTTATGGTTTCCGCGTAATTCGAGCTTTGAACTGATTGCTTATTCTGACGCCGATTATGCGGGTTGTAAAGTGGATCAGAAAAGCACCAGTGGGTACTGCCAATTTCTTGGGAGATGCATGGTCTCATGGGCCTCCAAGAAACAAAATTCAGTGGCATTATCAACTGTCGAAGCCGAGTATGTGGTTATAGGTAGTTGTGTTGCCCAAGTGCTATAGATCCAACAACAAATGATTGACTGTGACATCACCTTTAAAAACACCTCAATCCTATGTGATAATACCTCAGCCATAAATTTATCAAGAAATCTTGTTCATCACTCTCGCACGAAGCATATTGAAATTAGACATCATTTTATTCGAGATCATGTTAGTAAGGGTGATGTTGAAATAAACTTCATTGAAACCAATCATCAAATTGCCGACATTTTTACCAAACCTCTAAATGAAGAAAAATTCACATCATTTAGGAGAGAGTTAGGGGTTTGTAGGATAGAGGAGTCTGAGTCATGAATTTCTGCATCATGCATTACATTTTATACATAAGCTACTTACTTGCATTGTGTGCATAAATGTCTATGAGATTCTTGGTATATAAAATGGTGATTTGTGGAAGGGTGGATTAAGTCCATCTGAAAGCATTCATCATGTGTGAGACTATACCCCGCCATCGTACCAAGACTCAATGTGCATTACACGCATTTGCATCAATAAGTTATCTCCTTCATGTATACGCATCATATCGCTTGAATTGCATAAAATCAATGAGTGAAAAACCATCTTGTGTGTGAATTGCATTTCTTCTATTTATTTAGTATGAACACATTCATTGCTTTTCTCTATGGCCAACGTCTCCTTGAATACATTCAAGTGCTTACCAATGGAGTAAAATCATTCAAAATCTGCATTTTGGAAAGATGGAAAATAAGCGTTTAATGTGACTTTCAATTTACTTGAAATATTCTCCCCAATTGATTGTAACCTCAAAACACTCAATTTCTCTTGATTCTTACATGTTTTAATCATTGGGGATTAGAGCCAACCCTCCTTGGACTTCATTTGGCATTTTATACCTTCTTTTGTTGAAGTACAGGGGAAGGGTCGACCCCAAGGGTCGACCCTCGTGTTTACCCGTCTCTGGCCGGGGCTTGGAGAATCAGGGGTCAACCCAAAGGGTAGACCCATTCCGGTCCAGCGGATTCGCTGCGGCCGGACCAGTTCGCAAAGGGGGTCTTCGACCTAAAAACGCCCCCTCTTGCCTATAAAACATCTCCAGCCCTCTTCTATGCCCTGCCACCATCTTTTTCTACCCTAAAAACCTCTTCTTGCAACCCTAAAACGTCCTAGATCTGAACGCGACCTCCAACCGGTGGCAACTTGCGATCTCCTTCTCGTGCGTCTTAAAGCTTCATTTTTTCCTCCCAATCACCTCTGAGGTAAGCCATGGTGTGTAGAGAACTGAATATCTGAGGTAAAGACGTCCCTATTTCAAACCAACGCGATCTGCAACTCCCTCCAGGTTTCTTATCTGTCTTGTGATCCATATGGCCCCAAAGAGGCGTCCCTCTCGTAAGGGGGAGTGATGCGGGACGGACCACGGACTCGACTCCAATTGGAATGCGATCCTTGGACTCTATGCAAACTCGTGATCGTCCCTTAGCGAGGGAAGCGTCGGACGTGCACGGTTGAGAAACTGGCAGTGAGCTAGGGTGGTCGGCTCTCTCTTGTGCCCGGATCGGGTCACGGGACGGTCTCGCTCTCTCTCGTAACAGCGGTAATATAAGAATATGAAGCGAGCTAATTATCCTATCATGCTCTCTAGCAGCAGTATATGAAATATATACGAATAAAGCAAAGTGCCAAGCAAGGAGCGAATACGATACCTCCACGCTCTCGACGTGAGAAAGACGGTCTCGGCCGAATTCGGTAAGTCCCGGTAATAGTAATGAATTAAATTACAGCAATGAAATATCGCCCACTCCACGCAGGGAGATAAAGGGCTACACAAGTGGGCCCGGGAGGACCGATCTCGGGTTGACGGGCTGCACTTGATCACCCCGTCGGCACGGTTCGGACGGCGTATGCTGCTAGTTGTGGGGCCCACGCGTTGGTCGGTGGGGCCGTGTGGGACCGGGGTGGCACCACTGTGATGGGGACGCCTGGGGAAGCGCTTCCTGGGATGGCGGCGCGCTGGTTCGCCAGCCGGAGGCCGGGCGGCTCCGATCGGCACCGGTCGGAAAGAGTGCCCACGGATCTACTGCTTCTGTTTTCAGGCCCGCGCTCCGACGAGATCGGCTGCTGCGATCAATCCTGATGTCGGATCGAAGCACAGGAGATACCGTTGGAAAGCTCTTTCGAAGTCCTTCAATCTAGGACCAGAGAGATGAACTGGATCTGCACGGATCTGGCCTTTGTTGATTTTTGAAGTTGCTGTTGGACAGTTCCCGAAATCTCAGAACAGCAGAACAGTTTCCTGAGAACTGCCTTTGACCGCGGAGTAGACCTCAGATTCAGACCTTGATCTCTTCATGAAAGTTGTGGAGGGAAGAGAGAGGAAAACGGCAATAATTTTTGTGAAAGATTTTGTTGAGATTTGGGTGGGGAAAAGTATTTTAGACTGGCGGGTGGTCGGATCTGGACAGCAAGGGACTGAACATATCTTGGGAAGAAGATGGAATTTCTAAAAATAGATGGAGGCCTTAAAATTTTTCACGAAAAATTGGGGATGGAGGGAATGGTGGACAGAACCTTCAGTAAAATTGGGGGCTCCAAAAAAAATCAAAAAAGGGACCAAGAAGGCGAAACTCAGGGTGGCTGTGACTGGATCTGAACAAAAGGCAGAACTGGTGGGTGGAGATGAACGAAAATGGAAAATTATAAGACGGGGCTATAACTTTTTTTCAATTTTTCTGGAGGGTTATGATGAACCCTAGAACGTACCCTGAAAATATCAGCTCCAGAAGATGAGAGAATTTGGAGCTAAAATTCTCGGAGTGACCTTCTGTCTAGCAAGACAGAACATAGACAGAACTTCCGACGGTGGCTCGTGGCGGCTCGATGGCGGCACGAACGGCGGCGGCGGCACCAGAGATGAAGATCAGAGATAGAGGGGAAGGGATAGAGGGGTTCACAACCCTGAAATGCAGAGGATGGGGGAAGAACACCAGAGGAGAGAGAGGGGGGCGCAAATGGCTCTTGGGCCTTCAATATTTTCTTCTCTTCATTAATTCACAAATAATAGAAATACATAGCTTATATAATAAATGGAAAAAGACCATGAATACCCTCAGATCTAGGATCTGGAGGGGCATTTAAGAGACATCACATTTGGTCCAAACAAAATAAAAAAAATCAATTCCTAATTAATTCTAAAGGGGGGGGCCCTTGACCAAGGGGGAGGGTAGGTGGCCTACCCTTGACTTTCCAACCCATTTGTCTCCCATGTGGTCAATTAGCATTCAACCCTTCTAGATGGCCACCTAGGATGGTTGACCAGCCCCACATGGCTTAGGTGGACCAATGGGAAAGGAGGGAGGGCCCCCTAGCTGGACCTACTACACATTTGCACAAAAACCCACTAAGACTTACAATTGCGTACCCATATAACACAAGGGTATACATACAAATATGAAAGGACATAAATGTAAACAAAAGGTGGACGGTCTTGCTTCGATGTCCCCATCAATTCTCCCCGGGTGGGAAGAACTCGACCCCGTCGAGTAAAGGGGGTGACTGCTCGAGTAGCTCCGGCGGATCCGTCACCGTACCAAGTAGCGCGGTACGCTCCACTCCAAGTGATCGTCCCCTGCTCATTCCATATATACTCGATATGCGCATGCTGCTATGGGAAGGGGCTAGTGGTGGAACACTCCGGGGTGGGGTCACTCTCAAGGGGAAGGAGGCGGCTCGAAGACTCACTAAGAATCACCGCTGGGTCCCTGTAGGTGACTAGATCCGGGGCATAGATGTAGAACTGATCCCATACTCATCGAGCGAGTCCACTCGCCTCTCACTCATAAGAGACCGACAATGAGCTTGCACAAGACACATGCAGACTCACCATGTACTAACACACGTATGCAAACCACACAAACAAGAAACTGACTCATGCATGACCCTAGACAAACCTATTGTTAGTCCGACCCGTACGTGTGTGACGGCGGACCAGGACACCCGAATGTGTGCCATGCATGCATGTTATGTAACCGGAGATGGGTGACATGGGGAACACCTAAACGTCCAAGTATGACCCAGTCATGCATGGACGGCCCTTTGGATTTGGAAGACTTGAGAGGGCTAGGAGAGCCGGGTGTGGAAGAGCCGGGTGTGGGTGTATCGAGGATGGGTTTAGGTGGGCCGGGGAAACCAAAGTCTTCGTTACCCCCAAATGATGGTTCGGACCTATGGCTATGTAGAGGTTGCTTGGCCCGAGTGGAAAAGGTGGGATAGTGAACTCCGCGGAAGAAGTGGAGTGAGTATGAAAGCTCGGGAGGTTCACTAGTGAAGGGGTCAAAAGGGTCGAAGAAGGTATGACCCCGTGAGATGGGTTCCAACATGACATGGTCCCAAGTTTGGAATTCATAGTCACCGTCATACATTATGATCGGTGGGACGACGGACATGTGTAGAAAATAAGATTCCTCCCTTGGGCAAAAAGGAATGAAGTCGGGTTCGGCCGACAAGGGGAGGAATAAGAGAACCTCCGTGGTGATACAACCCACGGTGCACACGGAGGTAATGGACCCTATGACCGGGTGGGTGAAGCTAAGACTAGTGGGTTGGTCAAAGCCTCGGGCCAATAAGTGCGTCAACTTCCATTGTGAATCTAATCCCATAACAAGATCATCCAAGGTATCAACATGGTGACTAGACCGAAATGTAGTGTGGAATGAGTTGACCGGCACTAATGGTAAGATGGGGTCCATGGATGGATAAGGAGGTGGGACCAAGCCATCCTTAAGCCAACTAAGAAGCGGCTCGGCTACGTATGGCGTACCCGTTAGAAATACGGGTGGCTCGGGCGGAGGTGGCTCCCAATGTGAGGGCTCCGGATGAGGATCGGATTTTTAAAAGGTAAGGGTGGTAACGGAGCACTCACGGGTGGTGAAGGCAATGGCGTAGGTAGTCCGATCGGCTCGGGACTTGGTTGGGAGGTAGATGCTTGCCGAAGGGCAGCCAGGGCAGCATCATACCGATACTCAAATGGCTCGACCTCTAGAGCGACCTGATAAGACCGCGCCAGAGAGATCGCGTCACGGAAAAGAAATTCCAACTGGAAGTGAAGGCGCAAATCTCTCCGGAACTGAAATGCGGCCGTGGTGCTCTCCTCTCCCAAGCCATATTCCAACCAATACTTATGATAGTCCCGAATGTACTCGGACACGGACCTATCGCCTTGGACGGGTCGGCATGGGTTGGCCATTGGTGCCGAAAAGATGAGAATGGATCCCTAAGAATGGATATGCAAGGCCATTTGGACAAGACACTAGACCGACTATGCAAGGTTGGGATGCATGCACACTAAGGACAAGACACCAAGACTCGGTACGGGGCGGAGTTAATCGATCCGAAGATCACTCGCGCAAGTGTGCGGCCTTCCCGATAGGCATAGCCTAACGTTCGGACAACACCTTTTTATATACCGGGTTATTGGGATGAAATGCAACCTAGACCGACTTAGATGATGACTAGACGTAAATGACACTCTCTTTTTTTTTGTTTTTAGACACCCTAGACTCAAACTCGCTCTGATACCAAACTGATGCGGGACGGACCACGGACTCGACTCCAATTGGAATGCGATCCTTGGACTCTATGCAAACTCGCGATCGTCCCTTAGCGAGGGAAGCGTCGGACGTGCACGGTTGAGAAACCGACAGTGAGCTAGGGTGGTCGGCTCTCTCTTGTGCCCGGATCGGGTCACGGGACGGTCTCGCTCTCTCTCGCAACAGCGGTAATATAAGAATATGAAGCGAGCTAATTATCCTATCATGTTCTCTAGCAGCAGCATATGAAATATATACGAATAAAGCAAAGTGCCAAGCAAGGAGCGAATACGATACCTCCACGCTCTCGACGTGGGGAAGACGGTCCCGGCCGAATTCGGTAACTCCCGGTAATAGTAATGAATTAAATTACAGTAATGAAATATCGCCCACTCCACGTAGGGAGGTAAAGGGCTACACAAGTGGGCCCGGGAGGACCGATCTCGGGTTGAAGGGCTGCACTTGATCACCCCGTCGGCACGGTTCGGACGGCGTATGCTGCTGGTTGTGGGGCCCACGCGCTGGTCGGTGGGGCCGTGTGGGACCGGGGTGGCACCACTGTGGTGGGGACGCCTGGGGAAGCGCTTCCTGGGATGGCGGCGCGCTGGTTCGCCGGCCGGAGGCCGGGCGGCTCCGATCGGCACCGGTCGGAAAGAGTGCCCGCGGATCTGCTGCTTCTGTTTTCAGGCCCGCGCTCCGGCGAGATCGGCTGCTGCGATCAATCCTGATGTCGGATCGAAGCACAGGAGATACCGTTGGAAAGCTCTTTCGAAGTCCTTCAATCTAGGACCAGAGAGATGAACTGGATCTGCACGGATCTGGCCTTTGTTGATTTTTGAAGTTGCTGTTGGACAGTTCCCGAAATCTCAGAACAGCAGAGCAGTTTCCTGAGAACTGCCTTTGACCGCGGAGTAGACCTCAGATTCAGACCTTGATCTCTTCATGAAAGTTGTGGAGGGGAGAGAGAGGAAAACGGCAATAATTTTTGTGAAAGGTTTTGTTGAGATTTGGGTGGGGAAAAGTATTTTAGACTGGCGGGTGGTCGGATCTGGACAGCAGGGGACTGAACATATCTTGGGAAGAAGATGGAATTTCTAAAAATAGATGGAGGCCTTAAAATTTTTCACGAAAAATTGGGGATGGAGGGAATGGTGGACAGAACCTCCAGTAAAATTGGGGGCTCCAAAAAAAATCAAAAAAGGGACCAAGAAGGCGAAACTCAGGGTGGCTGTGACTGGATCTGAACAAAAGGTAGAACTGGTGGGTGGAGATGCACGAAAATTGAAAATTATAAGACGGGGCTATAACTTTTTTTCAATTTTTCTGGAGGGTTATGATGAACCCTAGAACGTACCCTGAAAATATCAGCTCCAGAAGATGAGAGAATTTGGAGCTAAAATTCTCGGAGTGGCCTTCTGTCCAGCAAGACAGAACATAGACAGAACTTCCGACGGTGGCTCGTGGCGGCTCGATGGCGGCACGAACGGCGGCGGCAGCACCAGAGATGAAGATCAGAGATAGAGGGGAAGGGATAGAGGGTTTCACAACCCTGAAATGCAGAGGATGGGGGAAGAACACCAGAGAAGAGAGAGGGGGGCGCAAATGACTCTTGGGCCTTCAATATTTTCTTCTGTTCATTAATTCACAAATAATAGAAATACATGGCTTATATAATAAATGGAAAAAGACAATGAATACCCACAGATCTAGGATCTGGAGGGACATTTATGGGACATCACAATTGGTCCAAACAAAATAAAAAAAATCAATTCCTAATTAATTCTAAAGGGGGGGGCGCCCCCTTGACCAAGGGGGAGGGTAGGTGGCCTACCCTTGACTTTCCAACCCATTTGTCTCCCATGTGATCAATTAGCATTCAACCCTTCTAGATGGCCACCTAGGATGGTTGATCAGCCCCACATGGCTTAGGTGGACCAATGGGAAAGGAGGGAGGGCCCCCTAGCTGGACCTACTACACATTTGCACAAAAACCCACTAAGACTTACAATTGCGTACCCATATAACACAAGGGTATACATACAAATATGAAAGGACATAAATGCAAACAAAAGGTGGACGGTCTTGCTTCGATGTCCCCATCAGGGAGGAATCGAGCCGCGCTCGGGAACAAAGGTCAAAGGAAAATGAACAAAGATCCACTAAAAGGAGCTCTCATTCTTCCTCCAGCAAGACATTGGATAAAAAGGTACTCCGCCCTCGGGCGGTAGATTTCCAGAAGTTATATAGAAATCTTCCAGATCTTGTGGATATCATTTGCAGTCAACCAAATCTGGATCCGTTCATGTCTGCACATCGTCGAGTATTTCCTAATCTTGTGCATCAATTTTATGGGCATTTATCTGTTGCGGACAACAATCAATACACCATTGTTAATGCCCAATCGTTTAAGCTCACACCCGCCTTTTTAGGCCGAGCTTTCGGGCTGCCTTGTGAGGGCTATTCCTTTGGAGATATACCAATGCCGGAAGATGTTGTCTATCAAATGATGACTTCGGAAGAAATGGGTGAAAGATCTACAGCTTGTCTTAATGCAAATCACTTTCCTCCGATGCAGAGAATTTTACACCACATGATGACAACTATTTTACTGCCTAGAGGAGGAGGGCGTGATAAAGTCACCGAAATTCACATGTTTTTGTTCTACTGTCTTTTGGGTGGTCTTCCGATTAACTTTCCATCAATTATGCTTGATCACATTTGTAACAGCATGAAGCACAAAAACAGAACACTTCCTTATGCTGCGGCATTGACTGCAATATTTGAGCTCATGGATTTTGATTTATCTAAAGAGCCTTATCAGACCATACGAGAAGCAGATATATATACAATTCACACCATCTGCCATAATATGAACTATGTTGTTCAAAATGGAGTTTTGGTTCGAAATCTAAAGAGTTCTGAAAAGGCAGCAATTTCTGAGGATGATAATGAAGATGAAGACCCTATAGATGATGATCAGCAAAATATTCAGCATGAGGGGATACCTTCTGAGGTGGTTCAGATGGTCACGGACCGGTTGGACTCCATGGATGGGCGTTTAGACAAGTTTGGGGAGAATATGGACGCTCTTACCAAAGATGTTTCAGATTTGAAGCTTTCCCATGAAGCTTACACTCAGAACTTTCAGAGGCTAACCACACTTCTTGAGTCAAATTCACAAGCTTTGGACGCTCAAACCAGTATGTTTCAGGATATTGTGGATTACATTAGACGCCCACCACCTCCACCTTCTCCAGATGCGGACTAGATCATTGCGCTCCAACGGCACGGCACTCTTGTTATCTCGTCTCCACCCACTCCTTTTTGATGATGCCAAAGGGGGAGACATTCTGTAATATGATGTGTGCCTGATTAGATACACTGGTATGTGTGGTGTGTGCTTGCCTACACGTTTGCTTTCATTAGTTGTGTCAGTTAGCAGTGGTTTAGTATTGTTGCATATCATGGCATTGCATATGTTTGCATTTTCTTTCACATGAACTCAGTCTTAAGTCTTAAAACCTTGTTGTCGGCAAATTTATGAATGATGCTCATGAATGGTCAATCGCAGATTGGTTGTATGAAGCCGTGTGCTCTCTTTTGTTATGCTTCTGAATTGTTTCAGATTGGTGCATGAAATAAATTGTGAACTCATATTTGAGGTTGAGGAATGAAGCTGTGAAATGAATCTCTTGTTTCTTGTATGGGTTGTGACAATGATTAGCTTGATCCATCGTTCTGTTGTAGTCCTAATTCAGATTCATGTTGTAAATAGAAGTTCCCTTGTTATATTCAAATCTAGCATATAGTATTTTGTCATCATCAAAAAGGGGGAGACTGTTGAACTCCCTTGAGTGAATGCTCATATTTGTTGGATTTTGATGATGACCAAACACTATATGAGTCTAGAATAATTGTTGGGTGAATAAATTTGAACAAACTTTTTTTTGGACTGCTTTTGTATTTGATTACTCTTTCTCCTTTGGTCGTGAGCTACTATACTAATGCAGTTGAAGGATGAACTTTGCAGGATCAAGAACACCCTTTTTGAGTAAGTCCTTTGAGCTGAAAATGTCAAAATCAAACCTAACTCAGATTTGGTATTTTTGCACAACCCAGGAATGAGGCTAAATTCCGAACAAAAATTTGAGGACGCTTGGTGAGATCTAAACATGTCTCACTTTCATTTCTATATAGACTCTCCATGATAGATTTCATTTCCTCGACCCCAAGGGTCGATTTGATACAGTTTAGTTCTTAAAACTCACTTATACATGTAATTATAATAAGGCCAGTGGATGGGTCGACCCCTAGACTCCCTCTAGCACTTAGCTTGTTTTTGTTAATCAAACGAACGAGGGTCGACCCCTGATCCCATCCGAGATCTCGAGTTTTAGGTTTTTTTATGGGTTGGTCTCAAGGGTCGACCCCCCATATCCAAAGTTTTTTTGTTGGGCAATTTTTGTTTATGTCCACGAGGGTCGACCCTTGGGGTCGACCCCTGATTGTCCTATTTTCCCTCGGGTGTTCAGTTTTGGGCTCGGGTGTCGCGAGGGTCGACCCAAAGGGTCGACCCCTTCAGAAATCTGCCTATTACGCGTTTGGGGGTTTTCTAAAAAGGCCAGGAGGGTCGACCCTTTGGGTCGACCCCTTCAAGAACATGGTTGTATCGCGTTTGGAGGTCTTCTTAAAAGCCACGAGGGTCGACCCATTATAGGGGCCCGCCGCCGAACCCTTTTCGACGCCGTACGAATGTTACTTTTTGCACCCACCTTTTGCCCTAAAAGTGGTGGATCCGAGGATCCCATCACCATACACGTGTCCCCCAGCCTTGGGGGTATAAAACCAATCATTAGGGCGACCCAAGGAATAATCGAGCGAAATATTTTCTCACCTTTTTGAGCCTTGCTTCCTTGCAGGAGAAGAAACTCGGGAGAGGGGTTCTTGAGCGCGAACCCTGCGGATTTCAATGCAGATCTGATGCAGCTTGAGCAAGGAACTGAGGTCCTCTTCCTTACATGAAGCTAAGCATGAAGAACCTTGAGTCAAGCATCATCCTCCGAGCCTCATTTTGAAGGATCCGGCTACATCCTCCGACCTCATCCAAAGAATGAAGAACCATCGTTTGCTCATCGTTAAAAAGGGGGATCTCTAGTGTTCTTATAGTCGATATTGTCTATATCTTGTTTTTACACTTCCAGATCTAAGTGGTCATTGTATATCTGAATTTTTCTTAGACATATACTCTGTGTGTGTGTGCGCGTCTACAGGTCGCAGCGCACGTGTGTGTGTGGTTGTGCGCATCACAGCGTGTGTGTGGGGGGTTTTCACTTCATAGTGGAAGCAATCCTCACTCTGTGAGGGGTGGATGTAAGGGGCACTGTTGTGAACCCGAACCACCTAAAATCCTCGTGTTCCTTGTGGTTTGCTTCTACGCTCTTGTTCGTGTGGGCTTCTTGTCAAGAGGAGAGATGTGCACTTATTACTCTTCGATATCTTCGTTGTTCGTGTGAGTACATCATCGGGCGAGAAGAGTTGTGCTTTGGTTTTCTCCCTCTATCTTATTCCTGCATATTCTGTTGAATCGTTAAAATTTTTATTGACAATCAATTCACCTCTCCCCTCTTGATTGCCATCTACCAGGGACAACAAGTGGAAACAGCTCAAGTATACGTAAGGCTGGAAAAAGAGCAAAAGCGACGGCTTCTAATCATAAGGGTGACAAATGACTCCTAAGGGAGACAAATGCCTCTTAAGGGTAACAAATAGACATTTAAGGGTGACAAATAGGTGTTACCATTGACAAATGGCCCGTAAGGCATTTTTCGCTAAGGCTGCGCCAACGAAAGGCCATCACTGCGTCAACGCACAACACGCCCTTCGTCAAGCACTTCACTGAAGTGTCGACCCCAGAAGTCGACTCCTCTTTTTCCACGTTCGGTTTGGGAGCAGCTCAGCCAGCTGCGTCGCCTCTGTGCTCTCAGGGCGTCGACGCAGGGGGTCTTCCAGAAGCCGTCTACAAGGCCACCTTCAACAGCTGCGTCAACGCATGGGGAAAGCTGCATCGATGCGCTCAAGGTTCATCTGACAAAATCAAGTCAACTTTGTGTTTTCGAAAACCGTACAGAGAGCAAAGAAGTCCGACGTAAACCTCCAGAAACACGGCTTTTGAGGCTTGGAAAAGGTTCCTAGGACAAGCCATTGTCCTTGTCATCATTGGCTTACCATATCAGCCCTTTTGGTCAATGGTGCTGACAGTTTACAAATGGGGGAAAGGTCCCTTTCAAGGTTATCTGCCTTTTTGCATTTGACCAATCAGAAATACTGCCCAAGAGATCTTCCAAGACAGAAGGACGTACTTGGTGCTGCCAGCCAATGAGGCAGTAGATGCTGCAGGTTTGATTTATTTGAAGAACTATTTCTATTCTCCAACCAATCAAGTAGCAGGACCTTGAAAGGAAAATTGTTGCAGCTTGAGCCTATAAATTGGACGCCTCCTCTCTGCAATGGGGCTGCTGTTGGAGCTCTTGAGAAGTGTAGAGAAGCCTTGAACGTAAGAGTCTAAGAGAGAAAAGCAAAGAGTGCAGTCCTGAGAAAAGAAAGAAAAGAAGAGAGCAGCCAGCCAGCCAGCCAAGATGCCTCTGGAGGAATGTTTCTCATTGATGTTCACGTTGAGTTCTTTCACCATGCAGTAGTTTATTGTTCCTCCATGCATTTGTGTTTTCATTTTGAGTTTCTCTTTTTACCTCTATCCTTTTGTGTGTGGGGCGTCGTCCCCGTCGTGAAGCTGTGAATCAGCAGTAACAAGCTGTAAGGCTCAGCAGTAGCAAGCTGTGAGGCTCAGCTGTTGTAAGAGTTTGGTTCCCTCGAAGCTATGGATCAGCAGTCAAGCTGTGTGTCAGCAGGAAGTCTCACCGAGTTGGTGAGGGGTGGACGTAGGCGTACTAGGTAGCAGCCGAACCACCTTAAAAATCTCTAGTGTTGTGGTTTGTGTGCACTCCATCTCTTCTGGCTCCTTCACAGGTGTTTTTGTCTTGATTGGGTTTCTTCGCAGCATTGTGTTTCTTGTGACTTTCTGCACTAGAATAGAACCGTGGTAGAATCTTGATTACACTGGCTTGTGGTTTCTTGTTGGTTTTCTCTTGAATCAAAAAATTAGGTGATGGATCTATTCACCCCCCCCCCCTTTAGATCCTCTCACACCACCCAACACCCCTTAGCCTCCCTGGCCGATGGAGCACCAATTAGGGGGCAAGTAGGGGGGGCAGGTAGGCACTAGATCTCTCTAGGGAGGAAGCCGAGGCCGGGGAAGTGGATCTTGATGGGCAGCTTCGGGGAGTCTGACAATAGGACTCCTCTGAGGTGGCCCTGGTGCGATACGTTGGCCAAAAGGTCGTCGATATGCTGGGGAGGGGGGGGAATCCCTCTCCATCTCAAACTACTTCATCTCACACATGACATGATAGACATGTTCAATGGTTATCACATGCTGACGAAACAACTCCTACTGATAACTCTGACGAGGCCCCTTCAGAACCAGGAAAGGGTCAACGTGCTCTCCTCTCGAGCTCCACATCTCAGTAGGTACTCATCAAACTCATCGATGTACTCAGAAACGAATCGAGTTCCCTGTCTGATGCCCTACCGATGATAAATCAGGCAATGACGATACGTCGCAAGGATGTACTTCTCACGAAGTTTCGCCTTCATCTCCTCCCAAGGCTCAGTGGGCTCCTCATGCCTCTACTCAAGAAGGGCCTCAACATTCAACCAATAGGTCTGAGCCCGGCCCGTCAACTTCAACTTGGCAAAACAAGCTTACTTGTAGTCGGGCATCCCCATCCAATCAAAGTAGAGATTCATGTTGGCTTCCCAATCAAGACATACCTTCAGATCCAAGGAACCGTCAAAGTTGGGAGCCTCTGTACGGGGGTTCCTAGCCCCTAGGATCTCGATACGGCCTTCGCTCATCATCAAAATCATGGTCATGCCCCCTATCAAACCTCCTATATTTGCGTGCAACTGGCACTCTATGGACCTCACCCATCTCCTCTAGAAGATGACCATCAAATCTATCATCCCGACCTCGCCGACCATGGGCTCAATCAATCCTAGAGGCGAGGGTAGAGGTGCGAGATGTGGGACACGACGATCCACTGCTCTGATAGGATCCTCACCATGGATGGCTCCCTCCAGGGCAATGATGCGACCAACCATTCCCTGGACAATACGGTCGAACTCTGTGAACCTATCCTAAAATGACTCAAGGGTGCCCTCAAAGTGATCCAGTCGCTAGCCAAAGTGTTGGTCCATCTCTTCTACTTTGCGCATGAGCTGCTGAACCAACTCGTTCAAACTAGGCTCCACCTGGGGACCCGTCTGTGAACCCGACATCTGTGCAGAACAGTGATACTGTGCACCACTACAAGTGGGCATGTGACAATGAATGAACTAACCTAAGATGCGACCATCCGAGTGGGGCACGACATGAGTGCAAGATGGCAAGTAATAAATGATATAATGCAACAAACTAGACTCACAACGTGAACTACCATAGACAGCCAAACTGGGGTCTGATACCAAAAATGATGTGGAACGGCTATCTCAATCGGGTTCGACTGAATGACTAAATGAGATCAACAAGGTGTCATAATAAACTAGCAAGTAAATATATCGCGTTCACGAACTCCAAGAGAGATAATAAGCGGAAAAAAAAGAACTACGCTCAAAGAAGTTGTCCCTCACAGCGAGAAACGTCAGACCTAACGGTAGATAGGACTACCACGGCCTAGGATATCAATCCCACAGACAAGATATCTCAAACTAGTACCCTCAGGCGGATCGCTCGCATGCACACATTCTGACAGCAAATAAAAAAATAAGTTTGATGAACCTATCACACTCAAAGGCAATAAATTAAGCCAAATACTAGAAAGAGCAAGGACCAGGGAGAGTCATCGGACGCTAACCAACTCACCGAGGAGCGAGGCGCACAAGGAGGTCAGGTTATCAACTTGGCCGGGGAGCGATAGTACTAGCCGGCTAGTGGGGTGCAGTCAGTCAGAGTCGATAGCGGCTCGATAGCAGACAGGTATAGGTGGACGCAACCTTCTGTGGGCCAGCAACAGTGGACGTTGTGGGTGGTAGTCGTGCAGATTGGAGGCTACCGTAGTTGGGCAAGGTGGCCAGCTGACGGGGCGTGTGGGCTATAGAAGGCAGCACAGGGTGGTGCCGGGCTGGGGTTGCCATGATGCCCCGACAGTTGAACTTGATGTGAGGGCCGACCGGTCGGGGTGGTCGCAATAGGGGTCGTGGGTGGCCGTGGTAGGTGGACAAGGGGGCTTATGGTGAAGGCGAAGATGGACTGCCACTAGCACAAGAGTAGTAGGCTGAGGTACCCACGACGATGTCAGGCCGAGAGGTCCCTGGGTGGTCCAACAGGTCAACAGCAAGCATGTTCGTACACGAGAGATAGGAGAAGAAGAAGAAATCAATGAGAAAGGAGAAGAAGAAGACGATGCATAAACGACCAAGAGCATACGGCAGGAAGGAGAAGTGGAAAGGGGGGCCGGGTTGCTTTCCTGCATTAGGGAAGAGAGGGAGAGAGGGAGAGGGGGAGAGGGGAAAAGGGGAGGGGAGGAAGAAGACAACGGGCTTCACACCCTTCCCTTCACAGGAACACACAAGGCGGCTCACAGGGTTTCAAAGTCAGATCTTTCATTTACCATCAAAGAGGGATTACAACAATATTTATAGAGGTTCAAACCCTAATGGTCCCCGTCACAGACAATGACCAAAGTGCCTTGCAGATAGTAAAAATAGAGAACATCGTACAGAAAATGCTAACAACAAACAAAAGACACTAAATGGGCCTCAAATGGGCGGTACATCAATCCAAATGACAATAATAATTGAAGTACAGGGTGGTGTCGGGCTGGGTTTGTCATATTGTGCCGACAGTTGGACTTGATGTGGCCGTGGGTGGCCACGGTGGGTGGACAGGGGGGCTTGTGGTGAAGGCAAAGATGGACGGCCGCTGGTGCAGGGGTAGTGGGCTGAGGTGCCCACGACGGTGTCAGGCCGAGAGGTCCCCGGCTGGTCCGGCAGGTCGACTGCAAGCATATTCGTACACGGGAGATAGGAAAAGAAGAAGAAATCAATGAAAAAATGGGAAGAAAAAGATGATGCAGAAATGGACAAGAGAGTACGGCAGGAAGGAGTGGAAAGGTGGGGCTGGGTTGCTTTCCTGTGCTAGGGAAGAGAGTGAGAGAGGGAGAGGGGAAAAGGGGAGGGGAGGAAGAAGACAACGGGCTTCACACCCTTCCCTTCACGAGAATTTTAAATTGTGATCTTTCATTTACCATGAAAGAGGGATTACAACAATATTTATAGAGGTTCAAACCTCCCCCTCACAAACAATGACCAAATTGCCCCGCAGATAGTAAAAATAGAGACCATCATACAAAACATGCTAACAAAAAACAAAGGACACTAAATGGGCCTCAAATGGGGGGTACATCAATCCAAATGACTATAATAACTGAAATACAAATCAATCCTCAAGCGGACCATCGTCGAGCCAAATAGAAGCTTGAGTCATTGCTGACGTTCTCCGACGACGATAAACGTGGGCCGGATCAAACTGAGTCTGAGCTCGTGTATCCTCACCAAGGCTGTCGATAGTTAAACCAAGCCAATAACAAATGGACATATACCCCCGGCACTATTCATGTCAATTTTTTTTTTATTCTTCTAACTATCTTTACTAGATTCTACTAATTAATGGCATCATATTTATCTTAAAATAATTTTCAAAGAACACTATTAAGGGTGCTAATCATATTTTAAAAGTTCATGTAGAGGTTGCAAATGGATTTCACAAGATTTTAATGGCCATCAAATCAAAACCTTACCTCTTTTGTAAATTGCACATATATCCTCCTCTATTTGTAAACACACTAGTTTGTCTTTTAACCTAAATTTTATTTATCCAATGACTTACTTAGAGAACATGACTAACATAAAAGTTGTAGCTAACTTAATTACCTTGCTAAGGGATCAGGCTTCACTTTAATTGATTATTTGTACTAAAAGTTACGTTAATTCAAAAGTGTTAATGGGCTGAACCTAGTGGGCTTAATCTACATAAGTCCATTACACTAACGGCCTTTCGAAATCGGGGTGTTACACATTCAGTGTCCCTTTAATGAATACCATGATTTTCTTAACTTACATTGAAATGAAAAAGTGACAACATTCATGAGGAAGGAGCTCTCTCAGTCTACAACTTCACTTGAGAGGGGTAGAAATACCACCTAGATATTTGAATGAATTTGAAACTTGGAAGAGAACTTAACTATCGTGGCATTCTTTAAATAAGTCAGAAAGAATCACTTTGACCAGGTGGCCTGAAACCTCATTATCATGATGAAGCACAAAAAACAAAAAGAACATACAAAGTCATGTTATGCTGCTGACCAATGCAAAGTTCAGGATCCTGGAGACAAACATTCGTGGAAGCTAATCAGGCAATTGATTTCCATGTGAAGAAACTAGATCGCACAGAGAAGAAAAAAGAGGAGGGATAGTATGCACAAAGAACTAAAGGAGGAGGCTGCGGCTTGGAATCCCTCCCTCCCTCCCTCCCTCCCTCGCGAATATGATAGGGCAACCATAAAACACAGTTACATGACATAAATACCCCTGGTTAAGTCAGCAACCAAGGCGTACACAGCCAGGAAGTAAAGAACTAAATAAAACCAGAGAAAAGACATGACTGCCCCTCAACTTTCTCTACACTCTCCCTCAAGCTGAGCATAGATTTCTCTCATGCCCAGGTCGCTTAAATTCATAATGAAGTGTTTCTTAGTCAAACCCTTAGTGAATACATCAGCCACTTGATCTTTGGACCAAACATAAGGAAGACACAACTCTCTTGAATCCAAATTTTCTCGGATAAAGTATCTGTAAATTTCTGTGGATTGTGTGGTCATGTTGAACATGATTATTCGCTACATTTACATCAGCCTTGTTGTCACCATAAATCTCATTGGAAGTTGTGGTTTTACGCCAATATCTTTTAACAGAATCTTCAGCCACAACAACTCAGTCACAGTCTGTGCCATTGACATACATTCTGCTTCTACACTTGACCTAGCACACATAGTTTGCTGTTTGCTCCTCCATGTGACAAGATTTCCTCCTAAATAGGTACAAAATCTTGACATAGATCAATGGTCATCCTGTGATCCAGCCCAATCAACATCAGAATACCTTCTGTAGTCAAATGTTCCTTTCTTGCTAACAACAGACCCTTTCCTAGATGGGTATACAAATACCTTAGGATCCTGTCTACAATTTCCATATGTGCTGTCTTGAGGGCATGCATGAACTGGCTGTCCACATTGGTGGCATAAATAATATCTGGCCTTATAAGGGAAAAGTATAAAAGTTTGTCAACCACTCTCTGATACCTTCCTTTTACAACTTTTGGAAGTACATCTCCATCATACTCATTGAGTTTGTGGTCTGCCTCCATGAGAGTATCCGCAGGTCTGGTACCCAATTTCCATCTTTCCTTCAAGAGATCCAAGGCATGGATATCTCCTTGAGATCTAGCTACCTCAATTCCAAGAAAATATTTCAAGGGCCCAAGGTCTTCAATTTCAAATTCCCTCACTAAATTCTCATTCAATAGGCTGATTTCCAGCAAGTTATCACCTGTAACCACCATGTCATCCATATACACAATGAGTATAACAACATGCCCATTTCTCCATTTTACAAATAAAGTGTGATCAGCATTTCCTTGAATGAACCCCATTTTCAGCATGGCAAATCTGAGCCTCACAAACCATGCTCTAGAAGACTGTTTGAGGCCATACAGTACCCTTCTCAGCTTGCACACCTTCCCATTTGCATCAAACCCTAGAGGAGGTTGCATGTAGACTTCCTTTGTCAAGTCTCCATTGAGAAATGTATTTTTTTACATCAAAGTATCAAATTGATGTAGCTCCCATGAAAAGTAAACAACAAGTGACAACAGTACCCTTACAGATCATAACTTGGCTACTGAAGCGACTGTCTCCTAACAATCAATACCATAGGTTTGAGTGAACCCCTTGGCAACCAGTCTAGCTTTGTACCTGTCCACTACTCCATCAGCTCTGAACTTTATAACGTATACCCATTTACAACCAATCAACTTCTTCCCCAAGAGAGATCAACAAGATCTCATGTGCCATTCTTTTTAATGTCATGATCTCTTCCTCCATCGCCTTAACCCACTCAGGATCTTTCACAGCCTCTGTGATAGAAAAAGTCAGAGAACAAGTGTAAATGGAAGAAATAAGGGAATTACCTGTATACCCCTGAAAACTTTAAATATTACCCCTATATCCCTACCTTTCTGAAATTTACCCCAATACCCCTAAAATCTCCTAACTCGGGTTGCCATACCCCTGGGTAACGATGGTAAAGGTTCTTATAAAATGACAAATTTACCCCTCTCTCTACTACATGCCGAAGCCAGTGTTCACCAGGCAGACAGAGACCGAGTTGCCCAAGGCGACGGCAATGGTCTCCTTCGTGATGGGGCTGTTGTCGGCCAAGGATGACGTGTCCACTGACGCCCACAAGTTGACATCGAGGTGGAGGTTGAAGACAAGGGGATTGTTGAGACCATCGCAGTTGTTGTAGAGAAAACGCCACCCTGACAAGGTACATCTTGGCTGGTTCCACCGGGCGTAGGCTAGAACAGTTGCGGGTTCCAATGGGGAAGTTTCTGAGGGTTCTGTACTACCAGCTGACGTCGCTGAGTTCTGGGGACACCTTCCTATTCTCTCCTGTGTCGACGTAGTCGTCGTCCAAGGCAAAGCAGTGGTTCCTTCTTCGTCAATTCCACAATCTATACTTTTGAAGCCTGCGTCACCATTTGAAACCCATGCGTACGTAAGCTTGACATAAAATGTTGGGGAATGTTGGGTACTATGGCTTCTGCCATGGGGACTTCAAGGGTTTATGAGGTGGATCGCATGGTCCTCTCTCTCTCTCTCATGCGGCCCTCTCTAGCTCTCTCCCCCCTCTCTGTGCCCCCCTCTCTCTCTATCTCTTTGTCCCGCCGGCGCCAGAGAGGACCGCCGCGGCCGTCTCTCGCTCTCTCCCTGCCCTCTCTATCTCTATCTCTCTCGCAGGCGCCGAAGAGGGTCGCCACGCCCCCCCTCTCTCTCTCTATCAATCTTGCCGGCGCCAGAGAGGATTGTCACGGCCCTCTGTCACTCTCTCCATGCCCTCTCTATCTCGCTCTGGTGCCGGAGAGGGTCACCACGGCCCTCTCTCTCTCTCTCTCCGGTGTGGGAGAGGGCCGCTACGGCCACCTCTTGCTCTCTCCCCTCTCTCTCTGTCACTCCCTCCCTGCTCTCTCTCTCTCTCTATCTATCTATCTATCTCGTCGGTGCAAAGGGGGACCGCTGCACCTCTCTCTCTCTTGCCGGTGTCGGAGAGGGCTATAGCGGGGATGGGGAAGGGAGGCTACCGGAGGTGGAGGGCAAGAGGGGCAGAGTGGAGGGGGAGAGGGGGTCGCCCTGGAGGGGATCCTCCCCTTTGCCGCTATAGCTCGAGACAGAGGGAGAGAGAGGAAGGGAGATGGAAAATCACCAAAGTTAGGGGGGTAGGTTAGTCATTTGCCCTCTTTTCTCACTCACTTGGGGTTAACCATCATAAGGGCCGTTGACGACAGGGACACAATGTATTCGTCTTAAAGATTTGAGGGGTATTGGGGTAAATATCATAAAATTAGGATATAGGGATAACATTTAAAGTTTGTAGGGGTATATAAGTAATTTTCCCAAAAAAAATAAAGGCATTGTATGATGGAGAAATTTATTAATAACACAAATATTTGGAAATGCGTTCTCTTACTCCTTTCCACAAAGCAATTGGCTGATCTAGGTGAGGAGAAGGCTCAGAAACAGGTTCAGCCATTGGTTCAACTTCTGAATTTGTAGGACTTGAAGCCCCAGCAACTTCATGAGAGCGGTCTTTGGTCAGGTCATCGTCTTGGTGTTTTGGAACTTCTAGCTGTTCTGGAGCTTGCTCTTGCTGTCTTTTTCATTCCTCCTTTTCCTGGAGTAACATTTTAATATGTTTGTTTGATCTTTCGGGCGCCCATTGATTATATTTGTGCATCCACTTTTTACATTTAAAACAAATAGTGGTACTACCCACTTTCAAAAATATATATATATGTTTGTTTGCTCTCCAGTCTCACCCACAACAATGTCATCTTGGGCAGAAACTTGAGGAGTGGTAGGTAAACTAGAAGATATTGAATTTTCAAGTAGTGTATGGCAAGGAATGAAATGGGATGATAAGGGACTAATGTCTGAAGTTCTCTCCCCTTGGACAAATCCTTGGAGTGATTAAGATTGTGACTCAAAAAAGATTACATCCTTCTGAACATATTTCTTTTCAGTAGTTGAGTCCAAGCATTTATACCCCTTTTGAGTAGGAGAGTAGTCCAGAAAGATGCATCGAACCGATTTTGGATCAAGTTTAGAGTTTCCTGGACCCAACTGATGAGCAAAACATAGACATCCAAACACCCTAGGAGACAAGGAAAATAGTGTGATTTGGATGAAAACAGTCACAGGAGTGCAAAACCATGACATGCAATTTATGACATAGGTTACCGTGAGGACAGCATCACCCCCAATATTTCTTCAGGTTATGCTGAAAAAGGAAGGCCCAAGCTGTTTCCATAAGGTGCCGACTTTTCCTTTCAGCCATTCCATTCTGTTGAAGAGTGTAAGGACAAGAAGACTCGTGTATGATTCCCTCATCCTCCATGAAGGTGTTTGTGCTTCTTGCAAAGAATTCCTTTGCATTCTCAGCCCTAAACACTTATATTTTTCTTTCAAACTGAGCCTGCACCATGTTGGAAAAAAATCTGAACAACTAGAGGCAGTGCCTCTCTGGATTTCAAAAGACATGGCTACCCCTCAACTTTCTCTACACCATGCAAGCAGTATGATAAATTCATGTGAGAATTTCATAGGCACTTTAAGTAGGACAGCACACAGAACATGGCTACAAAGCATGCTGGTATAAATGATCAGGGGAAAAAGTAAAAAAGGGGGAAACAAAAAAAATGATAACCTGTTGACGGGCAGCTGCAAGTTTTAGCAGCTCATCTGCTTCTGAGAAATTCATGAACCACAGATTAAAAGGATGATCTTTTGTGTCACCTCTTTTCTTTTCACTAGAATTTTCAATAGGACCTAAAACAATTAAACAAATACTTGATAAATATCTACTCCAGAATGTGCAAGTAAAGGGGATACTATAACATGGAAACATACCAGGATGAGGCAAATTAATACTAGCAGGAAGTCGGGGGACAATGGCAACAGGATGATTCTGGATTCGAGTAAAAAAAGCTTCAGAAGGATCAGATAACACAATCTCATCATATGTTTCCACAACAACAGGTCTTTTTGTTGACTGGGGTCCAGATTCTTCCTCAGGATATAATTTTAACTGGTGGTATCTGCAAATATTGGGCAAGAAAAACCACAACAGCTTATAGAAAGCAAATCTCATAAATGAACAGCAGACTAGCAACTCAAGGATGAAAGAGTTTACAGGTCCAACTGCTTGTCACAAACATCATTATGGAAAAACAGAGTAATAGCAATCTCAAATTCCCCCCATCCAGATTCTGACAACTCAAAGGGAGCTGATTCCACAATCCTTGTGGGATTGTCGAAACTTGGATGTAGCTGAAAAACAGCACGTTTTACTACTGCACTCAGATCCTCATTTGTTGCCCCACGGACATAAACAGTCCACTTGTGGGAATTATACCTGGAAGAGAGCCAAAAGGAAAGGGAAGTTAGGATATGGTGTCGAGGAGAAGAAGTGGGGAGGGGAAATGCTAGTACTTACTCGGTTGCTTTTTTACCAAGCCAGAATGATATCGTTCCATACACAATTGGAATGCTAATTTCCACATCCTTGAGTCTTTTGGTCTGAACACAGACGAAGAAGTAAATCAAACACATAAATAAATTGCCAGTTAATATAGCAAAAAACAAGGTAAATGAAAGAAATGAAATGCAGAACAAGAATCTGTCAGTTTTAAATTAACAAGTGAGAACGCTAAAGGCCAGTATTTGTTAATGTGGAAAAATGAGTGACAACTAGATTGTCCCATGATATGTTACCCAAATATGGGTTAACAGATTGTATACAATTCTGGTCCAATAAGGTGATCCTTCGAGTTTCTCCAAATTTTGAATCAAAATCGCAGAATTGTGTTGTATCTTGTACAGGACTGGGAGCAGAACTAGTACGGATACACCTCGCCCTTTGAATTATCTTGGTCAGATAGGCTCCATGAGAAGGAGAAATTGGCATTGTGCAGTTGGAGGTAAATCAAAATAGACATTGAGTTGTATACAAGTTGATGAATCCTGTGTCAACATGTATTTATATTTCAACGTGGGATTTTTACAGACAATTCTGGTTTCTTGAATCCAACTGAGTCCAAAATTCAAGGATGAATCTTCGCAAATCTGTCATCTTGACGGTGATGAATTCTGAAGGATCCTAATAAGTAGACTATGTTTTGCAGACAAAATTTCAATCAACAGAAATAAATATATTAATCTAAAAATTAATTTGAGTATCAACTAAGACTCGTGGATTTGCATGTGAAAAGTACTCACTTATGATAGCATATGCAGTAAAATGCAAAAAAATTGAACTTTCATAGTTAAGGTGCTCATTGGAAATCAGCTAATAACTATATAGGCAAATCCTTGAATAACAATTTTTAGCTTTGCCAAATCTGGCAACTACTTCCTGTGTTGCACGGTAACACTCTAACCAACGTCCATGAAAATCAGGTTCTGCTCTTACTCATTCACCAATATGTTTCATGCTGTCATTGAATTCTCATGAATGTGTTTTTCCTGTCACTTTTCAGATAGATTTAGGGGCCACCATAGCCAACATAATGTCAGTTTTTTCTTAGAACCTCATGCATCAAGCAAAGATATGACATTTCTCTGAGGAATGAAATCAAAATCATAAAGAAATTGAACTTCTAACTTCTAATAATTCACCAGAATACACAAGTTAGATTTTAAACTACATTAAAAACCCTATATAGAGAATTTCTAAATTAAAAGCACCAAAGAGATTTCATATGTAATGAGTCACATGATCATCATTTGAGCCTTATCCCACTTATTTGGGCTGGCAACATGAATTCTCTCTCACCATTCTAAGCTGTCCAAATGCCATATTTGCACTTAAACTTGCACCTTCTGACTGGATCCAAAATTAGACATTGGTATACATGAACAAACCATCTGAACTTGAGTAGGACCTACACCTAAACCTCCACATATATGTTCATTCTGAGCCTTATCCTTTCTCATCTTTCCATATACCAATCTTGACATCCTCATCGTTTCTACACAGTTTTTTCTGTCTTTTTTCCTCACAAGACAACATTTAGTTCTATATAACATAGCAGGTCTTATAGAAGTTCTTTAGAACTTCTCTTTAAGCTTTGAGAGGCCTGTCAATCATAGCGGAGAAATTCAGAGAGTTTCATAGAGTTAGATAACTTTTCTTTCTTTTAGTAATGACGATGATGAATCAGCGATAATTGTATTATATTATGTAGAGTGTCTTAAAAAATACATTTTGTGTTAAAATAATGACAAATTTTCAATTTTTATATTTTTTGGATTGTTTTATCAAGAAAAGGGCATCTGATTTGGGCAATCCATGTCAACTTGTTTCAGACTCTAGATTGGATCAGGAGCAGTGAAACCTATCTGTTTTATCCTACTGATCCAGGGGCTGATCCCAATCTCTTCATCCTTGATGAGAACATTCACTAGATCTAGCAAACTCAAAATTGATGAGATAATGGTTATAATAATGATGACTCATATGTTTCATATTCTTTTGCAATTTTCAGAAGGATTCAGTTTTTTTGCATATTTTTGTATTTTTATATTCAAATTTTATTATTTCACAAACGTTCATTTTCTAAAACTTTCCTTTCTTTCAATCTCTTTTTTTTCTCATCTTGTTTACTTGCAGAGCTCCTTTTGAATTTTAATAGACTGGCCTGGGATCAATTTGTTTTCTTCGAAATCAGCTACATCAGCAGATTCAACCAACCCAAATTAGAATAGGCCATGGCCAACTAGGATCTGACCTGTTCAATAATCCAAATATGGATTGTAGTTTCATAAGTGACTCTGTTTTCATGTTTGGCATGAGAGAGAGAGAAGGGGTAGAAAATAGGTTCAAACATAACTGTCAACAGCTGCTCAAAGCAAAAGAATTTAACTAAAATATACGCAAATTAATCTGACAGATTGGGGAAATAATCATCCAAAATAAGAGAAAACCACATAAATCAAACAAACTAAATGGTATGACTCCATTAGTTGTCATAACCTTAAGGCTTTGAAAACAAGAGTAAGTCTTCTGAGATAGTGCTTTCTTTCATCTGTGTCAACGTGAGGGAGTAAGCCAGACTTTGTAACGAAAGGGAACAACAATCATTATTTTAGGCAACTCCATGGGTAGACTGTATATCCCCACCATCTTTATGCCAGTGATGAATATATTTTTTGTGTAGATGAGTTTTTGTACATATACCTACCTTATACTCATATATCCCCTTCCTCTCATTTAATAAATCTACTTTCAAAAGATAGTCCATTACTTGTGACATAACTGGTAACAAGATGAATCCAACAATTTGGAGTTCACTCCTTTCTGGAACCATCACAGGCAACAAGTTCTATAGTATTTGCCCGAAAATGTTTTAAAAAATGAATCACTGACCTACAAGCCCACAAATCCCAGTTGTATTACTTACACTTGGGCGCATTGACATGATCCAGATATGTATCATACACACTATTTTCCTTAGAATGTGTACTTGAGCGGTTATTCCTCGCAGACACGCTCCTACGGAAAAAGCGTCCAGCTTCATTTCCCCCGTTTCAAACACACCACACCAAAACGCTACGAAGAAAACTTCCATCTAATTATCTTGGACAATCTGAAGATTGTGTAAGCAGGAACGACTTAAAGGTTAATTTTACGGTGTTATTACGAAGGACATTAGAACATTCTCCCTCATCCAAATACCCTCCATTTTACCAGTGTTCCCATCTGTTTGGAACCCTCGAGTGTCAACCAAAGCATGCAATGCCGACCATTTCATTCACCCCCCTCCCCCTCCTGAAGGTATCGAAATTCCAACTTCGACAAGCGGCAGTTCCTTTTAAGAATAATGAAGGAAGAGCCCATCTCACCTTCCTGTCGGTGTCGTCAGAAACCCTAGCGATCTTGGACCGCTGCTGTGCCTTCTGAGCCAAGCCGCCGTCGGACTGATCACCGCCTCCTCCAGCGGCGTGGCTCCCGCTGCCTACGCCGTGTTTCCTCGCTAGACTGGTGTTCGGCATCTCGTAGCTGCTACTCCAGCGAGGTAATCTGGAAGACTGGAATTCTCAGTCCGTTCTTTCCCTCCAAACAAAGAGAGAGAAGAGGGTGGGGGCCGTGAAAAATTGAAGAAACCAACGGAGAGATTGAATTAAAGAGAGAGGGAGGAAACCAGGGTGTGTGGTCATCGAGTTCCGTGTAGAAGAAAAACCAGATATGATGGTCTCAGGATTTTCGTACCGTATAATATAGAGAAATTTATTTAAACAATCTTATCTTAAATAATTATTTATTTAAATATATCTATCTCCGACTTATTTACGAGAGCGATGCTTGCCTTACCTCCCAGCACCCTTAATTACACCAGGGTGCAGCAAATTTTAAAAAAAAAATTAGAAGGGAGGGCTCACCCCCTCTAACTTACGGTCCGTAGCCCCCCCTATCCAAAGACCACAAAAACTCAAACTAAAGAGACGTGTGAATGTTAAAAAATATTATTGTTATTCACGCATCATATTATTTTTTAAATATTTAATTCGATGTCAAGATTTACTTGCACTGCAAGTTAGAGAGAAGTCCAACTCCCAAAATTAAAAAAAAAAACTTAGGACACCCTCGTGAGCACGAGGGTGTAATTAAGGGAGGTGCAACAAATATTACTCTATTTTCAAAATTATATCCCATTTCTGTCACCTAATCAATTTTGTCAACATGTTAGTCTTTTTCCCCACCTCAACCTCTCACTCCACTCTCTCTCTCTCACCTCTCTCTCTCTCTCCCCCTACACCCCATCCATTACAAGAAAAAAAAAGGGTATTAGCGACGAACGATATCTGTAGCTAATCCATCATTAACATGAACTTTTGATTACTAATTAGCGACGGAATGAATATCCATCGCAACTCCTTCGCTAATATTTGTGACAAAAAAAGCAATGTCAAATTAGTCACCAAATGTAGAACCTCATTTTTTAGTGACGAATCTAATACAAACAACTGTGTCAAATCCACCGATAAATGTAGAATTTCTCTTTAGCGATAGATTAGGTATTCGATGATAATCTATCGCCAAATGCACGCATATCGACGAAATTGAAACATGTAAAATCCGTTGCTAAATTTAGAGAGTCCGCATTTAGCGACTGATAAATAATCGTGTCCAATCTGTCACTAAATGGCAGTGTCTCTCTGTAGTGACGGATGTTTTCGACCTTTAATCCGTCGCTAAATAGGACTACCTCTTCTGAAGAGCCATCACTATTCCCTCACTCTTTACCACTTCTATTGGAAAATATCATCGCTAATCTCACACTAATCTATCGCTAATTATTTTTAAAAAAAATTAAAGTATTTATTTAATAGAAAATATCAAAATATCTATTTTCATAATATCAAAAATATAAATATACATAACACATATCAGACATATAATGAGAAATGCAAATTGTATATTTATATTATTAAAATCAAATATAATTTTTACAATATTTTAAAAAAATCAACAAATATCCTAGGTGCCGTCATCCTCGTCGTCTCCCCCGTCGTTGTGCGGTGGATGTGTAGTAGGATCTTACATTAAAAAAATAAAAAAAATATTAAACATGTGTATATAAAATAAATTTCATAAGAAATAATTTGAAATAAATAAATTAATTAATTTTATAAATTAAAAATAAAGAAATCGATTGCGATTCGATCAGCTCCCACACATCACTCTCACCTCCCCGATCGTGTTAGAACAATTGGCACGTCGATCAGTATTTGAGCTGTGGACCCCCCGAACCTGAGTTCTTCGGTTTTAAACTAACTCAATTCCTAAATGGATGGTTTGAGCGCCGAACCCAAACTGAGAATCCGATTTCGATTCTATCAGTTCCTACGCATCACTCTCATCGTCCTTTGTCGCGTGTCGAAACAATTGGCATGCCGATCAGACCGGTATTTGAGTTTTTGGACTCTCGTGTCCGAATTTTTCGATTTTAAACTAATTTAATTTAAAAAATGGTGGTTTGAGCGCTGAGTCCAAACCTAGAATCGGATAAAAATTTACGTCCATTCACATATCTCTCACTCTCACCACCTGGTCATCTTGGAACAATCAGCACATCGATCGGACTAGTATTTCATATTTTAGACCCTTCGAACCCGAGTTCCTCGATTTTAAACTAACTTAATTCCAAAAATGGTGGTTTAATTGCCGAGCACAAATTGAGAATTCATTTGGATTTTGTCCGCTCTTATATGTCACTTTTCCCTCTCCAGTCGTGTTGGAATAATCGGCACGCTGATTAGATCAATATTTGAGTTTTTGGACTCTCGAGTCCAATTTCTTCAATTTTAAACTAACTTAATTTGGAAAATATTGGTTTGATCGCTGAGCCCAAAGTGGGAATATAATTTGAATTCAGTCAGTTTTCTCACCTCTTTCTCGCCACCTTAGTCATCTTGGAATAATCGACATACTGATCAGACTAGTATTTCAGATTTTGGATCTCCCGAACTCGAGTTCTTTAGTTTTAAACTAACTTAATTTAGAAAAAAGGTGGTTTGAGCGCTGAACCCAAATTAGGAATCTGATTTCGATTCTGTCAGCTCCCATAAGTCACTCTCACCTCCACGGGCATGTTGAAATAATTGGCACACCGATCGGAGCCGTATTTGAGTTTTGAACCTCCCGAGCTCGAGTTCTTTAGTTTTAAACTAACTTAATTTAGAAAATAATGGTTTGAGCGTTAAGCCCAAATTGGTAATCCGATTTAGATTCCGTCAGGTCCCACATGTCACTCTCACCTCCCCGATCGTGTTGGACTAATCAGCACACTAATCTGACCGGCATTTTAGTTTTTGGATCTCCCAAGTCCGAGTTCTTCGATTTTAAACTAACTTAATTTGGAAAATGGTGATCTCACCGCCTCGGTCATGTTGGAACAATGGACATATTTTCATGAGGAGGTTCTTCCCATGATGGATCCCTGAACTCGACTTTTTCGATTTATTCTAAAGGGGTTATTTTGAACTGAGTTAGTTTTCAATTAAGTTTCTTTGAACTAAGTAAGAGTTTTATAAGTCAAAATTTGTAAATTAAAAAATATAATAAATATGGTACCCACTTGAGGGGGTTGTGCTGTAGTCGATGGTGCTCCTTGGGGAGGAAATATCCCAATTTGGGTGATGTACCATCACGTTCGCCATAGCGGCGGAGAGAGCCTGCGAGAGGCGTGAGTCTAATGCCTATGTGAGGTGTGACTCTAGTGACTCCAATTGTTGGGATAATGTCTTTTCTCACAAATTTATTATTTTAAATTATGATAAATAAACTTATAAATAGTTATTCATCCTAGTTTGACTAAAACAAGTTTACATGTTTAATATAATTTAGGTCTCCTTAAACTTAAATCACGTTCAAATATGTAGGATAGAATTAACTGAATCAATTTAAATATCATCTAAGTAAATAAGAAGACTGACTGTTAAATGATACATTGTCTAATCAAAGTCAGCATAAATGATATTTCATCTAATGGGTAAAATGATAAAAGTCAGGTTAGATGATCTTCTGTATACGTCTCTAGGATAGACAATAGGTTAGATGACACATTGTCCAACGTAAACTGGATAGACGGAAGATTACATAATATATCATCTAAGTGAAAATAGATAGACGATACTATGCCTAAGTGGGTAAATTAAGCAACATTAGATAAAAAGTGGCTGAAGCTAGAGCGTTGGCTGATGGAATTAAATACTTCACTGCGATCTCCTCTCACTCTGCTCTGGTTGAGAGTGACTCCCTTATTCTTATTCAAGTACTAAACAAGACGATGGACTGCCCTTGGGAGATCTTACCATTTGTCAGAGAAATCTGGAATTATTCTCCTCAAATCAAGAGTTTCTCCCACATATTCAGAGAAGCCAACCAGGCAGCGGATACATTAGCAAATTTTGCATGTCAATCTCATTGTAATTCTCTTTTTACTTCACAGCACGACCTTCCTAGTGTTACCAAGGGTGCTGCTAGATTAGACAAGCTAGGCATTCCTAGCATTAGAGTGATGTAATCCCTATTCATTTAATGATCAATAAAATACCCCCTGGTAGTGATATAGACTGTGGGTGTACCACATTCTATATCACCACTAGGCGGGGCTTTATATATAAAAATAAAATAAAACTTCATCTAAGTCTATAATTAGATGGAACATTAGACGATATATCGTCTTAGATAAAAAAGGTAGACGCTACGAGGACTGATAGACAAATCTCTGTCTAAGAGGAAAACATGGACATATCTCTATCTAAGAGAAAAACGATAAAAATTCACAATAGATGATACATCGTCTAATTGAAAAGAAGCGTTAGACGAAACTTTATCTAACTCACAATAGATGATGAGTTAAACGATATTTCGTCTAAGTGGCAAATGACAAAACTTGAGATAGATAAAACATCATCTAACTCACGATAGACGATGAGTTATACGATACTTTGCCTGAGTAGAAAATGACAAAAACTACGATAGAGGAAATTTCATCTAATTTAGAAAAGTTGAAGCGATAGATGATATTTTGTCTATTTAAGAAAATGACAAAACTAAGGATAGACGACACTTCTACTTTCATTACAAGATAAGACCACATCGCCGTTAGGTTTATCTTTCATTCAAATAGGCTATGTATATTACACCTACGTTTATCTTTCATTCAAATAGGCTATATATATTACACATTTGACTTGCTCAAATATATATTTCTATTGACTATGCTAAATGACAAACTATACAGTAAAACACCTACACAATACTTAAACTCTACAACGGCATACACATAAACTATATACATATTATTAAACCTTATCGATGACCTTTTCTAGGTAGAATCATAGACGTCGTTTGACATGTGTATATAAGACATTGAATAGTCAACTCAACAAATGCATCCGCATTAAATGCACAGTGTCTGTTGCGAATTCTGTTTCATCCTCAAGATGTATAAAATATTTTAGAATCTTCTTATGCATCACTCAATATCATGAGATATATTTTATGTGTGAAGCTTGTATTACTTTTTGCATAATTTACTCATACTGGCACTTGCAATTTGAATTTGCTTGCTTTATCTCACGTCCCTGTACGAGAGAAATACCTTTAACATCATTTCAGAACATACAGATGGTGGCAACTAGAGGTAGCTTGCACAAGAGGCTAGATAGACGTATCTCTGACAGCAAATGATCTGACCTACCTACTACCTTGAGAACGACGTTCGCTCACTAACAAAATAGGTGGAAACTTAGCAACCAATCAAATTTACTAAACATTATGACTGGAATCTGACCGTTGAAGGTGAATGTATCTAACGGATACAATGAAACTTGGAACTATAAATAACTTGGAGTTCAAAAAGGAAAACATGGTTGTGGAGAACTGAACGAGCAAGCATCTTTAGGCATCTTCCTAGAATCAAGCGATCCCTGAGCACAAGCTTCATGTGCATTCAAGTCAAGGGGAGACTTCACTACACTGAAAGCATCATCTCATAAGTCTCTCATCCTAGGAAGAACTGAAGAGGAGGAATCTTCACTTCTACGACATTCCTTCTATTCTCCCTCCTATGTTTGTCTATCAGTTTACTTATTTTCTTTCTGCATTATAATTTTCACCATCTTCTCATCAAAGAGCATAATTGTGGAATCTTAAAATTTTCTAAATGGATAGTTTATAGAGCATTAGTTGCTCTGGGATAACCAGCACTGGGTGTGCTAGGTTGGTTCGTTGATATCGTGAGAATTAGCTAGGTGGCTAGCTCTTGAAAAGTTAGCAGGGTGTGAAACCACTGGCAAAATTAAGTCACTTGGGTGACCATTGGTTCGTTGTGACTGTAAGAATAGCTGTAGGGCTAGGCCGTAGAAAACTAGCGGGTGCAACCTTGATTTGAAAGATTAGTAAAAGCCTTTGTAAGTTGCAAAGGGACTAGATGTAGGCCTGTCGAGGACAGATAGAACTAGCATAAAAATCCCAGTGTCTCTGTGATTGCTTGCGTTTCTGAGCCTTTTATTCCCGTTGCATTCCAATGTTTAAATTTTTATATGCTATAGTTTTTATTTGGCACACCCATTCACCCCCCTCTAGAGTGTGCCCGGTTACTAACAAGTGGTATGAGAGAGCATGTCTTCTTGTTTACAGGTTTAACCACTTAAGAGCACGATCCAGAAAGTAGCCAGATGGAGAGCCGCAACAACTTTGGTTTGCAAGAAGGTCAATCCACCAGTCAACCTCCACTCTTCAATGGATTTAACTACCCCTTCTAAAAGATCAGGATGATGAACTACATAAAGGGAGTAGACTATGATCTATGACTAGTCATGGAGAAAAGTGACAGAGTAATCACCAGACCTAAGACGAAATGGGGCAGAAAAGAGAAGAAGCTAGCCTCACTGAATTCATGAGTTCTAAGTCTTATGTTATGTGCACTAAGTCCCGAGGAGTCTGACAGAGTGTGTACATGCTCTAGTGCTAAAGAAATCTAGGAGAAGGTTGAAGTCATATAGGAGGGCACATCGCAGGTCAAGGAAACCAAGATCAACCTCTTGGTTACAAAGTATGAAATGTTTAGAATGGAGAAGGGTAAGACTATAAAAAAATGGATACAAGGTTCACCTCACTAGTGAACAGTCTGAAGGCCCTAACAGTGAACTAATAAGAAAGATCCTTCGGTCACTACTACTTGAATAGACCCCAAAGGTCACCGCTGTAATGCCCTGGATTCTTACCGGATTCTTATTAGGTCTTTCGAATCTTCTTCGGAGAGTTTCAGATCGCTTTTGTGGGTCCTGAGTTGAGTTTTACGATCCGTGTGGATTTTTCTCTCGTATTAGTCACGGAACCCTGCGGTGAGTTTATTTCTCAGTTCATCGATTCGTGGACGCCGCAGTTACGATGTACTCGTCGAGAGGATCATTTTGATTATTTTTACGTATTTTTCTGAGATAGTCTATTTTCGGGCTAATTATCGAATTTTCAGAAATTAAGAAATTTTCCTAATTTCTTTCCCTTTTTCCTTTTTCTTTCCTTCCTCTCTCCTCCCTTCTCATTTCACCGTCGCAACCTCTCTCTCCCGTTTTCTCTCCTCTCTCGCCCTCCCGGCTCCGGATGCAGACGGAGGAGGCTCGTGGGTGAGGTGGCGACGGTGTGGGGTCCATGAGGTGCGCGATCGGGCGAGGATCGGATCGGTTTTGGCGCGATCCCGAACGGTGGATTCAAAGCCGACGATAAAGCTTGCGACGTGATTTTCGGCGTGGTTTAGTCGCTTCGACGCACGGTTTCTTCGGTGGAGGTAGGGAGACGGATCACCTACTTCTCCTTTGCGTTTTCCCTACAATTTCGTGTTGTTCGGTGCTAGAACGGGCGAGTTTGGGCTCGTTTAGCGAAAACTGGGATTTTAGGAGTTCGTAGGGTTCGCCGGAAAATGACGACAATTCTCAGTATAATTAGCATCAAATGAACCGTTGGGATGTCTGGATCCTATTCCCGCTAGTTTTGTCGTGATTGGTCGTCATTCGGGGTCGGTAGGAGTCCGGGAACCCCGGTGACCTGATTAGGGTCGATTCGTCGAAATCACCCCGATCTCTCGATTCGTCCGTTGCATGTGGTCCTTCCGACTTGTGGAAGGCTTTTCTCATTGTCCTGTACCGATTCCCCTGCGTTTCGGCGTGAATGGGGCGTGGAACGGGCCAATTCGGCCTTTTCCCTTGTTTTCCCGTCGTGTCACTTTAGCGGCCGTTCCAGAGACCGCCACAGTCTCTGGCGGCCCTACGATAGACCGCCATATTCCTTGGCGTGTCGGTCAGTTCGAGGTTTGGTAAGGGTGGCGGCGCCACCTTGGACCGCCTCTTGCCTCTGGCGCCCCTATATTAGTGCACCACAACTTCGCTGTTTCTCGATATTAATGTCTGTCGGTTCGTTCTGGCGGTTCTAGCTCTGACCGCCAGAGTGTTGTGGCATGCCTTCCTTAGGCCGCCACATGTTGTTTGACCAGGTCAGAAGTCTATGTCGGTTGGCTCTAGCGGCCCAACCTTCATGCATTTCTTTGTTGTAGCGCGCCTTCCTTCGGCCGCTACAGGTCTGTTTGTCTTAGGTCAAAGTTGTAGGGCGATTTGTGTGGCAGTTCATTCTTTGACCGCCAGGTCCATGTAGCGCGTCTATATTAGACCGCTACGGTGGTTTGACGGGGTAAGTCGGTTTGGGGTCAACTGTGTCTAGCGGCCTATTCTTTGACCGCCACAGTGCCCTGGCGGCCCAACCCTTGACCGCCAGAGTCCTTAGTACCTCAGTGAGTGCGGCGACTTCTTCCTTGACTACTTATGCCGTTAAGTGGCCGAGGGATAGATCGCTCGTCTCCCAAAGGTTGGTTTACCGGTGTTTCAATTTCTGATATGTCTTGGCTTGACCTTGTGGTCTGCCCACTGTCCCGTGGATGTCTCTTGACATCCTATGAGGGCTAAGACTACATTAGAAGGTAGCCAGGAGTTTTCTTACTTGAAGTAGGATTCTCTTTCCTACTGTAGAGTCGTCATTGTCTGGTTCCGGTCAACCCAGGGTGGCCCAGTGATTGACAGGCAACCTTGTGTGTGTCTCGGTGGTTCTGTCCAGCCCAAGACATGATTCTGGACGCCTTGAGGTGTTATCTTACCTCGGTTTACGTGTCCAGGTGTGCTGAGGGTTCTCGGTGTTCCCTCAGGTCTTCATGAGTCGTTTCCTTCGATTGTGTCGTTTCTTCTGGCTTAGGAATAGACCGATTGGCGGCTTGTACCGCTTGGTACGGCGATCTTGACTTGAGTCTTCTGACTCAAGGATCGTTGTGTCTGCAAGTCTAGTTGACTGTCCTGAGTCCGGTGGTAGTCTGGTATGCTACCTCATGTCTTGTGCTTTGTAGTACGTGCGACAGTGCTTCCTCGCCTGTCTGTACTACAACACTTCTATTTCAGAGTCCTGTGTCTAGTGAGCCTCCACTAGTCGTAGCCTGTCGACACGTTCTAGTGTTGGCCCACTTGGGAGCGGTGGTACGACAGTTCCCGAGGTACAGTTTGTAAGCTAGTTTCCGTGGGCTCCCTTGCCTCGCAGTAGCATCCTGCTGGGGGAGAAAACTAGCTAGAGGCATGGCTCAAGGCATTGAGCTTGTGTGTGCACACGTGGTCAGGGGCTTGGACTGACGCCGACGGGCGTTACCCTGTCTAGTCACTCGTTACTGTAGTTCCTGTTCTGGTTCTGAGCGTGTCTTAGTCTCTATCGTGCTTTAGGCGACAGCGTAGGCGAGACACTTGAGGCGCAGCATAAGACGTCAGTAGACATAGCTGGCTGTTCTTCTAGTGAGGGGTGCTTCCGTCACGTGATACGTGACTCTCACATTTCTCGTACGTCGTGACCTTTCCGGGTTAGCCCTCTCGTGACCTTGCCCGAGGTCAGTGTTGTGTCGTGTGCACGACGTTCTAATCGTGTGTGTGTATGGTCATGTCTAGAAGAGCGTGCACTGCAATCGAGTCGTGTATGCTTTAGGCCATATGTGTCTATCTAGGTCCTTTCTAGGCTTTTTACCTGTCTTTGTAGGCCCGGCAGATCGGCAACTCTTGACTTTGTCAGATCAGAGTTCACCTTCCTGTTGCTGTGTGGAGTAGTTTGGGAGGCCGAGGCTAGTTCGACAGCAGCACTTGTTCGGTATGGCTTCTTTTCTCTTTTCTTGTAGCTGCTCTACTCCTTCCGTTCCGATTTTCTTTTACAGCTTTCTAGTGGTAGTTTTCCTGCTTTACTACTCCTGCTGTTTACCTGCTATTTTAGCGTGTTACTGCGTTATTTTTCAGTGGGGATCCGCGTGACCCCTACTGGGCCAGTGACACGAGGCTCACCCCTGCTTTTCAGGTGGGTGGCGTCGTTCTGTTTCTGTGGTTCCTAGTGTGGCGTGTTCCTAGTTGCCAGCGGTACCTGCGTCGAGCTTCCCCCGACCTCAGTGGATGTCCTTCTTTTCTGTTGACTGTACTGCTTGTCTTTCCTTTGGACTGGACTCTGGTATAATTGTTAATTTGTAACTGTTAATTAAAAAGTAATTTTATTTCTGCTACTTTAGCAAACCGATCTAATGAAATTTAATTACTTACTGTTATATCTCTGTGGCTTCAATGTACTACACGACAATCCTTTTATCCCTTCGGAGCTTTACCGCTCTTGGGAGGCTTCACGGATTCCAAGTGGTATCGGGTCTGCTCGGTAGTCCTATCGGGTATATCCGGTATCCGGGATCCGGGTCGTCACAACCGCCATTGAGGAAGCTCAGGTCCTAAGTACCTACTCTCTAACTCAATTGTTCGGGAATCTGGCCACGCATGAACTCAAACTACAAGCCAGAAGGAAGACTCCAAGAATAAAACCCTTGGTCTCAAGGCCAAGATGGAAAGCTCAGAGGAAGAGTCCCAGTTAGCCTCAAGTGACGGGAACGAGGAACTAGCAATGTTGTCTAAAAGGATTAATCCTAAAGGACAAAAGAAGAGGTTCCATGTCCATAAGAAGTGGTTCCAAGAAGCTGAAATGTTACAACTATGGCAAACTTGGACATATCAGAGATGAATGTCTAGAAAAAGCCATAGGGGACCACAAGGAGAAAGGTGCAGATAAGAAGCCCGCCAAGTCTTTCAGTATGACGCAAAGGAATTAAAAAGTCAAGGTTATGACAGTATGGAGCGATGAGGATCAGACAAAAGAATCGAAAAGCTCCAGCTCTGAGGAGGAAAAGTAAGAGACCAGTCTCGTGGCTAACCATGATGATGCAGAGGTAACCTCTAATTGTTCCTATCACATGAGCATTTTTGTGATGATGACTAGGAGCTGTCCTACAATAACTTACTGTCCGCCTTCCATGAACTATATAATAACTTTAAGTCTAAATGCAAGCATCTAAAGTCCCTGGAGGAGGATCACAAAACATTCGTTTCTGAAAAAGGGATTTTAGAAAACTAAATTTTAAAATTAAATTTTGAAAATGATCTTCCATGAATTAGACTAAAGCATCATTTGAGGTAAAAGACGTTACAAGTACAACCTCACTTTTGGAATTATTACACATGGATTTATTTGGACCAATAAGATTCTAAGTCTAAGTGAAAAGGTATATGAATATGTCATCATTGATGACTATTCCATGTTAGCATTCTGTGTTTTGATGATGTCAAAATCTATGACTCATATGTGTATGATGTCATAGGTGTTTAGACCATATGAATTATGTGCTTGATTGAATTATTCATGGTATAAATAATTTCTATTACACACATGCTGCATGCATCATGCTTGAGCTCATTTGTTCATACCAGATACTGTTCATACAATATAAATGCATTTCAGGTTAACATACAGTCAATAAAGTTAACATTGTGCACAAAAAGTCAATGCATCTGCATAAAGTCTGTGCACATGTCATTTTACTGAATAACCTGTGTGCATGACATTTCGTCGAACAGTTGGTGTGCATGTCATTGGTCTGTGCATCAGTTCAGTCTTGTAGCAAATCAATGCATCTTCTTGTTCTTAAGGTCGATGCATGTTTCAGAAGTTCTTCACTGAGGTCAGTGTCAAGTCCCCATAAGGTCGGTGTGCATGCATCAGACATGGTTAACTAAGGTCCGTGCATATGCTCATGAGGTCGGTGCAAGCATGTTGTGCATTGTCATAAGGTCGGCGCTAGTATTAGTTAGTCTGCACAAGGTCGATGCTAGTTGCACTCTCCTTTGAGTCAGGTCGATGTTAGCAGTGTCTTACACTAAGTAAGGTCGGTGCAAGTAGTGCCTCACGTACACTTCAGGTCGATGCTAGTAGCATCTCACGTATACTTGAGGTCGATGCTAGTTGCGTTGATTCTTGCAAGTGAGGTCGGTGCTAGTTGCATAAAGGGTCGGTGCTAGTGTCATGTATCTTGCATACATAGTCGGTGCTAGTCACTATTGACTGAATAGTCAGGTCGGTGCTGGTTAGAGAGGGGGAAAATCAACCATCCGAGGGCACGGCCCAACTAGGTCCAATTAGACCAAACCAGGCCCAGCTCCTCAAAGTGACAGCCCCATTTTGGGCCCACTTACTTCAAGCCCAAAAAACCACTCGGAGTAGCACTTCCTAGGCGGCCCTCATGTCCGGAAGTCCGAGCGACAGAACGGTCGAGAGATCCCCTGCGGAGACCCGATATGGCCTACCTGAGCTATACACTCATCGCTCGGGACAAAATCCAGAGCGAATGCCTCTGGCTCGGACCGATTGTCGGAAGCTAATCCCAGCGTCCGTTACGCATCCAACAGGAGCAAAGAACTCCAAAGGACAGGGGAGGGCAAAAGTCCTTACGCCATAATGAGCCCACTATAAGGACGTAACCCCCCGAAGCCCCCTCAGCTCCCTGGACTATTACGTTAAACGGATTGCTATATAAACTCTAGGGAGACCCCCTGAGAAGGTAAGGCAATGGTCCTGAGAGAAAACCACCACACTTTTTGCTGAGAAGGTAAGGCAATGGTCCTGAGAGAAAACCACCACACCTTTTGGTGGAGAATAATCTCACGCCCCCTCTCTCCTACCCTCTCTCTTCACCTTCATGCTCAATCGCACTTGCTGACTTAAGCATCGGAGGGTTTTTCCCAGGGAATCCTCCATGGGCACCTCTAATCCGTTTCCTACCTTGCAGTTCATACAAACGTGGTGACCGTGATCAAAAGATTCCTCTTGGATCTCACGGCTCAAGATCAGCGCGAGATTACGCCTCTTCAGCTGGCGCCGTCTGTGGGAAACGAACAAAGAGCTATCATGGTGCGAAGAAACTCTGGTAGGAAGGTCGCCAGCGGCAGAGGAAAGACCGCAATGGCGGATGGGGAACATGTGCCCTCCCACCCCACAGAAAACCTCCCCACCGACGACAACAATCAAGCCGACGAGCTGCCTCCACCACCCGCGGAGGTGCAACCCCCTAACGGGAGTCCTGACGCTCTCCAAACCCTTAACGCTAAACTGGATATCCTCGTAGAGCTAATGAGGACCCAGGCGGCTAGGGAAGAGAAGTCACGACTCCCACGGGAAAGCCCTCCCCGTGGAGAAGCTTCCCAACACACGGCTGGAGGCCGTTTCACCCTTCGGGGATGACGACTTATACGCAACAGGTCAGGGGGACCTTCGCACGCCCCCCCTCCAGAATAAGAAGCCTCCTCCACCCCGAGGAGAGAGGGAATCGGGACGCGTCGACAGCACCCGGAGATTGATCCCCCCGAGGGACGACGCGGCAGCCCGCAGGGATGCCCCCGCAGTCCCTCGGACCAGCGGCATCCGGAGTTATCCCTCCAGCTGCGAGATTTCGAGCGACGATTTGCGGAGCAAGAGCGCACCCTGCAAAAAACATCCACCAAGGAAGATGAGGAGCAATCCCCATTCTCCGACCATATCTTGAAGGCCGAGATCTCCCCTAGGATCTTGCTGCCAACCTTCAAGTCTTATGACGGCCAGGGAGACCCGGCCGACCACTACGACAGCTTCGACGCCCTGATGACCCTACACGGAGCCTCCGACGCTGTCAAAAGCCGAGCGCTCGTGACCATCTTGGTCCAGGGCGCTCAGGCCTGGTTTCGAGCACTCGCCCCCGGCAGCATTCATGACTTCAGACAATTCGGGCGAGCATTCAAGGAAAGCTTCGTGATGCGGGACGAGACACGGACACGGCAAGCTCGCGATCGTCCCTTGATGAGGGAAGCGTCGGACGTGCACGGTTGAGAAACCGGCAAGAGCTAGGGTGGTCGGCTCGCACTTTCGTGCCCGGATCGGGTCACGGGACGGTCACTCTCTCACTCGCAGCAGTGATATGATAAATTAAAAGCGAGCTAGGTAACCCTACACATACTCTCTAGCAGCGGCATAAACAAGCATATATAGAAATAAGCGGAATGCCAAGCAAGGAGCGAATACGATACCTCCACGCGCTCGGCGTGGCGAAGATGGCACCCGGCCGAAACTCGTACTCCCGGGAACTTAATACATTAAGATTACAGCAATACAAGTAAGCCCACTCCACGCAGGGAGGTAACGGGCGACACAAGGGGGCCCGGGAGGACCAATTCCGGGTTGACGGGCGGTTTCCGGGCACGGCTTCGGCTTCGCGCGTACTCGTGCTAGTGGGGCCCACGTGTGGACCGGAGGGGTCGTGTGGGACCTGATGTCTCCTCTGGTGTGGGTACACTTGGGAAGCGCTCCCCTAGGATGGCGAGTTGCTGGAACGACCGCCGGACGCCGGGCGGCCCTCGGACGACGCTCGCGGGAAACCGGCCACAAGTCTGCACTTGCTGTCTTCTCGCGCGCTGTCCAGCGAGATCGGCTGCTGTGATCAACCCCGTCGTCGGAATGCAACGAGCTCAGCGCCGTTGGAAAGAGGACTCCAAATACTTCGACGTAGGGGCCTTCAGAAAAAATAATCAGATACGTATATCTGACTTATGGAATTTACACCCTTGCTGTAAACAGGCCAGAACTGTAGGGGCAGGTTCTGACTTCTCTGAAAATCACTGTTGACCGGTGGGAGGACCTTGGAATATGGAGATGAGTTCTTCAGAAAAGTTGAAGATCTCTGAGATAGAAAACCGGGACTATTTTTGGTTTTTGATTGGGATAGGAAATGGATTTTATGGTATTTTTTGAGTGGACCTGGTTCGGATCTGGGACACTGTGGAAAAATTGCTCACAGGAACTGGTACGAATTTTGAAAAATACCTAGAGACCTTATCAAAAATTAAGAAAATTCATGGTCGTAGAAATATGTGGACAGAAGTCTCAGTAATTTTTAGAGCCCCAACAAAATTCAAAACATGGGTCGAACAAGGTAGACTCAGAACTGTTGAACAGTAGACAGAACCTGGACAGAACTGAAATTTGAAATTGGACGAAAATCTAAAAATATCTAAAGGACGAATTTTTGCCTGAAATTTTTTGTGGAGGTAAGGGTTCAAGAGGGGAACCAACCCTGAAAATTGGAGCTTCAGAAGATGAGGGAAGAGAGAGAGACAATTCGGAGAAGAGAGGTCTGTCCAGAGTGGACAGAAAACCGAATTCGTTGGTGAAGACGCGTCGGCGGCGAGACGGCGGCGGCGGCGATCACCGGAGCTGCTTCAGAAGTTGGAGGGGATCAAGGGGGAAGGTATTACACTCTAGAAATGGGCTGGAGGTGGAAGAACATCAGGGAGAGAGGGGAGAGGGGCACAAGCTTCAAGGAGGCAAAATGCTAATTTCTTCTTCATTAATTCTTTCCATAAGAAAATACAAGTATTTATATGAAAGGGTTCTAATCTAATATGAGCCCTTGGATCAAGGGTTGAAGAATGGAGGGTTGAGATGTGGTGTGAACACCACATTAAACCCAAATAAACTAATAGGTTCGCCCCCCCCTTTAAGAAGACAATTGGAATTTGTCTTCTTTAATTAATTCTTGGTCCAAGTCCAAGTTTGGACCATGGACCAGCCACCTTGGACCCAGGAGTCCAGGTGGACCAATAAGGAGGAGGGAGGGGGCCCCTGCAGGGCCTACATGCACATTTGCAAAGAAACCCAATGGCCTTTTGCAAATAAACCCACTAAGACCTACTATTGTGTACCCATATATCACAAGGGCGTACATACAAATACAAAAGGACGTAGATGCAAACACAAAGTGAGCGGGCTGACGTTGATGTCCCCATCAATTCTCCCCGGGTGGGAGGAACTCGACCCCGTCGAGTAGGGGTATGGCTGCTCAGGTCTCCGGCGGATCCGTCACCGTGTCAAGTAGCGCGGGTATGCTCCACTCCAAGTGATCGGCACCTGCTCATTCCACATATACTCGATATGCGCACTGCTATGGCCAAAGGTGGTCACTCCGAAGGGGCACTCTCAACGGAAGGAAACAGCTCAAAGACTCACTAGGAATCACTGCTGAGTCCCTATAGGTGACTGATCCGGGTATAGAAGTAAACCGATCCCATACTCGTCAAGTGAATCGACTCGCTTCACACTCATTCGGGAACGACACGAGCTTGCACAAGACACATGCAGACTCACCATGCACTGACACACGAATGCAAACCATGCAAACAATCGACTCAAAATCACCACACAAACAAACCACACAAAGAAAGCACACTGACTCATGCACGACTCTAGACTAAGGTGGTAGCATCAAACCCACTAGGTGGCGACATCCTGGGCGGCAGAAGGGTCGCCCAGCTCTTCCCCCATGGCATAGTATTCATCGGCCAGTGCCTCGTCGGCCTCGTAATCGACATGCTCAAGCTCGGGAGGTGCGGATCCTCCAACACCTAAGGCTAGGGTGGTGCGAGCGGGACACTCACTAGCAATGTGGCCGTACCCGTGACAGTGGAAACATTGTATTCGCGATCGACTACTCTCCCCGATAAGAGGGGCCTTACCCTTATCATCCCGCCGGGTAGGAGGTGTAGGCAACAATGGGGGAGGTGTAGGTGCCTTGGACAAGAGTGGCGGGGGTGCCGGTGCCAGAGGACGGGCTATAGGAGCTGGGGGACGGGTAAAGGGTGCCGGTGGTTGGGATGGAAATAGATCCCGGGGTGGAGGAGGGCGAGGCCGTGGAGCGAAGTGCTCCTGACGGGTGGGCTCCTGAGGTCGAGCCATGGGAGGCCGCTGATGTGGGCCTATAGAGTGACGGGGCTCGGTACTACGGAGAGGGGTGGGGCCCAACCGATGGCTAGACTCGAACTCTCCCTCAAATTGCTCCATCTCGAGAGCAACCTGATATGCCTCTTCCAACGTCTTGGCATTGCGGCGGAAAAGCTCATACTGGTAGTGTGGCCGCAAACCACGTCGAAAGCGGGACACGGGCATGGTACTCTCCTCCGTGACACCACATCGTAGAAAGTACTCATCAAACTCCGCGATGTATTCGGAGACGGATCGGTCTCCCTGGCTAAGACTTTGCCATCTATCGATGAGTCGCTGGCGGTATGTGGGAGGAAGGTACTTTTGCCGAAGTTTATTCTTCATCTCGGCCCATGTGTCAATCGGGGGTTCTAGCCGCTGAAGTAGCAGGCTCTCCACATTCTTCCAATAGGTTTGTGCCTGCCCCATGAGTTTCATGGTGGCAAATCGGACCCTTCGACGCTCCGACATATCATACCATTCAAAATAACGGTCCATGCCAAACTCCCAATCTAGGTAGACTTTCGGATCCAAAGACCCGTAAAAAGCGGGAGGATCCGCTCGCACGGTCTTAAGGACCCGATCATCATCCTCATCTCGTTGTGGCTGAAAACCACGACGGCGTTGACCATACCCCTCGTAGGCATTGTCGGACCCATAGTCCTCGAGACCAAGGTCACGGTGCGGTAGTTGGGGAGCCCGAGGAGGGGCGGGTGGAGGAACCAGTGGTGGCTGGTTTTGGGCCGCGGGAGCGGCCTGGACTTGGGCCATGGGAGCGGGTTGGACTTGGGCCCCTGCGGGAGGAGGTGCGGGTGGACCTTGGGCTGCCCCAGGAGGGTCCCCGTGTGACATCCTATCTAACCGCCCAACGAGGTCTTGGACCGACCTATCGGAGTTCTCCATGCGTCCCTCCATGGCCCTAAGGCGACCATCCATATTCTCGGAGAAGGTCCGAAAGTTAGCATCGGATTGGTCCAACCTAGCCATAATGGCCATCATCGCCTCTTGTAGGGAGTGGAAGTCTCCCGAGGTATCCCGTGGGTTGGCCATAGGTGGGGGTGGGGGTGAGTACTGAGTACCCCGACGAGTGGGCATGCAAACACACCGACTAGAGGACACCGACTAAAGCAAAACACTCTAATGCAAAATGATGCGCCTAGACTTAACCAAAACTCGGTACGCGGCGGAGATAATTGACCCGAAGGTCACTCGCACAAGTGTGCGGCCTTCCCGATAGGCGTAACCTAACGGTCGGACAACACCTTTTTATATACCGAGTAAAGGGATGTATGCGACCCAAAAACGACTCTTTTTGTTGTTTTAAAAATATGATGATCCTAAACACGACTTAGACCGACTAATGACTAGACGTAAATGACACTCTTTTTTTTTACTTTTTGACACCCTAGACTCAAACTCGCTCTGATACCAAATTGATGCGGGACGAGACACGGACACGGCAAGCTCGCGATCGTCCCTTGATGAGGGAAGCGTCGGACGTGCACGGTTGAGAAACCGGCAAGAGCTAGGGTGGTCGGCTCGCACTTTCGTGCCCGGATCGGGTCACGGGACGGTCACTCTCTCACTCGCAGCAGTGATATGATAAATTAAAAGCGAGCTAGGTAACCCTACACATACTCTCTAGCAGCGGCATAAACAAGCATATATAGAAATAAGCGGAATGCCAAGCAAGGAGCGAATACGATACCTCCACGCGCTCGGCGTGGCGAAGATGGCACCCGGCCGAAACTCGTACTCCCGGGAACTTAATACATTAAGATTACAGCAATACAAGTAAGCCCACTCCACGCAGGGAGGTAACGGGCGACACAAGGGGGCCCGGGAGGACCAATTCCGGGTTGACGGGCGGTTTCCGGGCACGGCTTCGGCTTCGCGCGTACTCGTGCTAGTGGGGCCCACGTGTGGACCGGAGGGGTCGTGTGGGACCTGATGTCTCCTCTGGTGTGGGTACACTTGGGAAGCGCTCCCCTAGGATGGCGAGTTGCTGGAACGACCGCCGGACGCCGGGCGGCCCTCGGACGACGCTCGCGGGAAACCGGCCACAAGTCTGCACTTGCTGTCTTCTCGCGCGCTGTCCGGCGAGATCGGCTGCTGTGATCAACCCCGTCGTCGGAATGCAACGAGCTTAGCGCCGTTGGAAAGAGGACTCCAAATACTTCGACGTAGGGGTCTTCAGAAAAAATAATCAGATACGTATATCTGACTTATGGAATTTACACCCTTGCTGTAAACAGGCCAGAACTGTAGGGGCAGGTTCTGACTTCTCTGAAAATCACTGTTGACCGGTGGGAGGACCTTGGAATATGGAGATGAGTTCTTCAGAAAAGTTGAAGATCTATAAGATAGAAAACCGGGACTATTTTTGGTTTTTGATTTGGATAGGAAATGGATTTTATGGTATTTTTTGAGTGGACCTGGGTCGGATCTGGGACACTGTGGAAAAATTGCTCACAGGAACTGGTACGAATTTTGAAAAATACCTAGAGACCTTATCAAAAATTAAGAAAATTCATGGTCGTAGAAATATGTGGACAGAAGTCTCAGTAATTTTTAGAGCCCCAACAAAATTCAAAACATGGGTCGAACAAGGTAGACTCAGAACTGTTGAACAGTAGACAGAACCTGGACAGAACTGAAATTTGAACTTGGACGAAAATCTAAAAATATCTAAAGGACGAATTTTTGCCTGAAATTTTTTGTGGAGGTAAGGGTTCAAGAGGGGAACCAACCCTGAAAATTGGAGCTTCAGAAGATGAGGGAAGAGAGAGAGACAATTCAGAGAAGAGAGGTCTGTCCAGAGTGGACAGAAAACCGAATTCGTTGGTGAAGACGCGTCGGCGGCGAGACGGCGGCGGCGGCGATCACCGGAGCTGCTTCAGAAGTTGGAGGGGATCAAGGGGGAAGGTATTACACTCTAGAAATGGGCTGGAGGTGGAAGAACACCAGGGAGAGAGGGGAGAGGGGCACAAGCTTCAAGGAGGCAAAATGCTAATTTCTTCTTCATTAATTCTTTCCATAAGAAAATACAAGTATTTATATGAAAGGGTTCTAATCTAATATGAGCCCTTGGATCAAGGGTTGAAGAATGGAGGGTTGAGATGTGGTGTGAACACCACATTAAACCCAAATAAACTAATAGGTTCGCCCCCCCCTTTAAGAAGACAATTGGAATTTGTCTTCTTTAATTAATTCTTGGTCCAAGTCCAAGTTTGGACCATGGACCAGCCACCTTGGACCCAGGAGTCCAGGTGGACCAATAAGGAGGAGGGAGGGGGCCCCTGCAGGGCCTACATGCACATTTGCAAAGAAACCCAATGGCCTTTTGCAAATAAACCCACTAAGACCTACTATTGTGTACCCATATATCACAAGGGCGTACATACAAATACAAAAGGACGTAGATGCAAACACAAAGTGAGCGGGCTGACGTTGATGTCCCCATCACTTCGCCAGCAGCAGCCCACCAAGGTCAGTAGCGGGGCTGCTGGCACTAAAGCAGGCACAAGGGGAGAAACTACGGGCCTACATCAACCGATTTAAATCAGAAGCCCTGCGTATCCCCCGCCTAGATGTCACCTCAGCCATCACCGCGCTGACCGGAGGCACCCGCGATGAGAACCTTCGGCGAGAACTGGTCCTCCATCCCCCCACCTCCCTCGCCAATCTGGTGACCCTAGCCCTACGCGACACAGAGTGTGAGGAAGTCCTCAGCGCCTTCCGTGGCCCAACGGGCTCGGGTCGGGAGGGGGATAAGAAGCGACCATCTGAGCAAGGCTCGGGCCAAAGAAAATGGCGGAATCAAGACGGGGACCGAAGGGAGCCCCCTCAGAAATGCGAGCGGTACACTCCTCTATCCGCTCCCGTCTACGAGATATACGAAGACATCAAAGGCTCGGGCATTCTCCGGCAACCCGAGCCTATGAAGGCCAAGCGTCACAACCGACGCAAACATTGCCAGTTCCACAACGACCACGGGCACCATACCGAAGATTGTCACTAACTCGAGGACGAGATCGAGCGTCTCGTCCGCCAAGTAGACTTATCTCGATACGTGTCTGAGCGCCAGAAGGAAGACCGTGGCATTCCGGAGGAGATTGACAATCAACCTCGCGGGGTCCACATCAACGTCATTTATGGCGGCGCGGCATCAGGAGGAGACAGTAGTCGAGGAAGAAAGCGTCACGCTGAACGGGCAAGCAGGGCCTCCGAGCCCCCTAAAGCCTCACCAGCGATCGAGCAGCATGCCTTGGTATTCTCCGACCAACACCTGGAAGGGTTATCTACCCCGCACGATGACGCTCTTGTAGTATCGGCTACTATAAACTATTGTAGCGTAGACATGATACTAGTCGACAATGGTAGTGCCACTGATGTACTTTCGTACGAATGCTTTCTTAAGATGAGTGAAAATCCATCCAAGCTCCGCCCAGTTCGAACCCCCCTTTGTGGGTTCAACGGCTAGGCAACCTATCCCGAGGGAACCCTGAGCCTACCGGTCACCATCGGCACCCCTCCCAAAACCGTTACCATTATGGTTGACTTCATCGTGATCAAGGGGATATCGGCCTATAATGCCATCTTCGGCTGAGGTATCCTCAGCCGGACAAAGGCAGTGTGATGGGAATCGACGCCGAGCACTAATTTTATTTTTGCATTTGAGTCCTTTTATTTGCATTTATATGCCTTGGAAAAAATGTATGCAATTGTAAGGCTTTATAAGCCAATTTGTCATTCCTTAGGATTGTTTAGGTTTTTGTGTAAAAGTCTAGTAGGACCAGCAAGGGGCCCCCATCTCTTTCTCCATTGGTCCACCTAAGCCTTAGGGTCCCATGTGGGGCTGGTCAAAGGTCCAATGTGGGCTTCTAGATGCTTGACCATTCAAGGGGGACAAGGTGGAAGAAAATTTAAAATTGGACCAAGCAAAGTCCAAGATGCTTCCCCCTTATAATATAGTTTATCCCATGTTGTATTTTTTATTTAATTTGGTCATTTGACCACATGGGGAAGAAAATTCCCTCTCTCCCACGAAATTCTCAACCCCCCCACCCCTTGCCATTCTCTATATAAGCCTATGTATAGTGTCATTAGAGATATTAATGAAGAGAAAAATCTGAATTTTGTTGGAGCAAGCAAGGGCTGCCCCCTATCTCTCTCCTCTCCCCCCCTTCTGCAGCCGGGAAGGCTGTGAATCAGAGGTGTGAAGCCTCTTCTATCAGTTCGTGAGTTCGTCGTTGCCGCCGCCGCCGCCATCGTGCCGCCGTCGCACCACCGCCATCGTCGCCGGAGTTCTGTCCATCCAGGACAGTCCCTTCTTCCACAAATTTCTTCTCCCAGCCACGAGATCTTTTGGAGTCCAAACTTTTAGGGTGAGTTCCATAGATCATCACCACATCCTAGAAAAATTGGTGGAGCCTCTAGTTTCTACTTTCCATTTTTCCATTTTCGTTCTCCACCTTCTTTCAGATCTGTTAGCAGTCTGCCCAGATTTCCAGAACCCTAATAGGTCATTCATGAACCCACCTTCTTATGATCTAAATGACTTGATATTTTTATTGAAGGTTCTGTCCACCTAATACCACATCCACAAATTTTCTTGTGAATTTAGGTTTACATTCATATTTTTCTAAAAATTCACTCTAGATCCCAACTCAATTCTGTCTGCCACTATCCAGATCCGACCCTCAGTCAGTATAAAATTTCCAAAAAATCGAAACCTCCACCAAACCCTTCATAAAAATTATTTCCGTTTTCCTCTCTCTCCCCTCTACAATTGTCCTGAAGAGCTCAAAGTCTGAATCGGAGGTCTACTTCACGATCAATGCCAACTCTCAGGAAACTTTCTTTCTGCCCGGCAAGATCTGAAACAGAGATCAGTCCGGTTCATAAATCTGCCAAAAAAAGTACCCTCCCCACGAATTTTCTGGAGTCACAAACGGTCAAAGGATTTTGAGAGAGCTTTCCAACGATACCTCTTGTGCATCGATCCGACGTCGAGAGTGATCGCAGCGACAGATCTCGCAGGATCGCGCGCGGCAAAACAGAAGCAGCAGATCCGTGGGCAGCAACTCCAAGACTTGGAGATCGGAGCCGATCGGCCTCCGACCGGTGTTCCAGCCCAGTCGCCGTCCAGGGGAGAGCGCCACCAGGTGTCACCATCACAGCGGGACCCACCCCGTCAGGTCCGAAGGACTGAGCAGCACGTGGGCCCTACGGACCCGCAGATCGCGCCATCCGGACAGCACTAAAACGCAGGTTTCGGCCCCGTCGGAGCGACATCAAGATGCTGCCCGTCAACCTAATTTCCTCATTTTTGCCAAGAGCAAGCCCAAGGGCACCCCTTGTGTCTCTCCTCTCCCCCTTGCAGCAGTGATTGCTGTCCATTCTAGGGTGTGAAGCCCTCATCTTGGTGTGACTCCAAGATCTCCAACCTCTGTTGGATGCGACTTCCAGCCGCCGTCTTCCGTTCGTGCCGCCAACGCGCCGCCACCGCCATCGTCGGAGTTCTGTCCAAATCAGGACATAACCTCATCTCTGAAATTTTATCTTTTTTTATTGTTGTCTGTGTAAGCCCTAATTTTGAGGGTCTGTTCCCCCTGCCACCCCTAATCTCCAGTTTAACTTTTGTGCCATTTGGCTTTCATTTGGTATTTTCCCACATTTATTGTCCTCCCCCCTATAATCTGCCATTCTACATATCTATGGGATAAAGTCACCTTGTTATAATTTTCCCACCCCCTTAGAAATTTTCAAACAATCTACCAAAATTCCTCAGTGTTCCTCACGTTTCCCCCTACCTCCCATAATTTTTGTTGTCTCTGAAAAAATCATTTACCCCTCGGTCAAAGGTCAGTTTCAGGAAAAACACAGTCTGTCCTGTGTGTCTGTCAGTCCGGGTCAGAAAAAACACAATGTTTCAGAGCCTCCCATATCTCATTCCTTCATTGGATCGACTTACAAAAATTATATGTGGTAGCTCTGGGAGTCCTCTTTCCAACTCCACCAATTTCACCTCGATCTGATTTCAGATCTGAGAGAATTAATTCTTTCCGCCGAGGCGCGCAAATCTGTTCCCTGTGCAGATCAGAAAAATCAGTCCGTGAATAATTCGTGCAAAAATACCAAAAGTCAACTTCTGGAACCGCCACTTCAGGGAGTCGATCAGGGACATCCCGCCATCGTCCCAGACAAGCGGCGCCTTCAGAAGATCTCAGGAAGGTGACGTTCCTTTAGAAACCGCGCCTTGCTGTCCAGCGAGTCAGAACCGAGTTGGCGCAGTACCGAGTCGGCGTAGTACCGAGTCGGACCAGTAGGCCGAGTTCGCTCCGAACGCACCTCAAGATTACTGCCCGTCAACCCAGGAACGGTCCTCCCGGGCCCACTTGTAGCCCTTTACCTCCCTGCGTGGAGTGGGTAATAAAATTCACTGTTGTAACTAAGTTTTTACCATTGTACCGGGAGTTATCGTAACTGGCCGGGGTCGTCTTCCCTACGCCCGGAGCGTGGAGGTAAACTCGCCCCCACTCTTTATAGCATTTTGCTTAGTTCGTATTCATTCGTATATGCCGCTGCGAGTGTAGGTTCCTAGCTATATATATATTGTTATCACCGCTGCGAGAGTGAGTGAGTATACCGTCCCGTGACTCGACCCGAGTTAACGTTGAAAAGCCGATACCCAAGACTCACGATCGGTTTCTCAACCGCGCCCGGTCCAACGTTTCCCTCGCATAGGGACGATCGCGAGCTAGAGTCCCAGGTCGCGTGTCTGTCCCGCATCACAGTGCCATCCAACTATCACCAAAAAATGAAGTTTCCCACTAAACACGGTATCGGGGAGGTCCGAGGTAACCAGGCAATAGCTCAGAGGTGCTACATAATCTCGTTGAAGCCATAAGGCCAAAGGGAAAAAAGAAAAAGGGGGAGGGAGTCGAGGATGAACCAACAACATCCGAGCCTGGTGGCGAATTATTGACGGTCTTCCTCAAAGACGACCCGGCCCTGGGAGTTAAAATTGGAGCTGATTTATCACCTGATGAACAAAAGCAATACAAAGATTTTCTTTCAGAGTATATCCAAATCTTCGCATGGTCTGATGATCATCTTCCCGGGATCCCTGGGGAGATGGTGGTACACAAGCTCAACCTTGACCCATCAATGAAACCCGTCCAGCAACGTAAAAGAAAGCATGCCCTAGAGAAGCAGACAATCATCTAAGAACAAATTCTTAAGCGGAAGAAAACCGGCCTATTTCGACCGGTCCTTTACCCGACATGGCTAGCCAATGTCGTCTTAGTGCCAAAGGCTTCGGGCAAATGGCGAATGTCCATAGACTTCACCGACCTCAACAAAGCCACTCTGAAAGACTACTACCCACTACCGAGCATCGACCAACTAGTCGACTCGACCTCCGGTAATGAGTTGCTCAGCTTCCTGGATGCATCCTCCGGCTACCATCAGATCCGAATGGATCCTGAAGACATCGAGAAGACAACCTTCATCATCGACTTCGGCGTATACTGCTACACTCGAATGCCTTTCGGGTTGAAGAATGCCGGGGCAACATATCAAAGGCTGATCAACCACATTTTCGAAGGACAAATCAGTCGGAACGTCGAAGCCTACATCGACGACATGCTCGTCAAGACACCCAAGGACGAAGACCACTTCACCGACCTAGCGGAAACCTTCAACACACTCCTGAGGTACGACATGAAGCTCAACCCAGCTAAATGTGCCTTTGGAGTTTGATCCGGAAAGTTCCTGGGCTTTCTAGTCACTCAGCGTGGGATCGAGGCCAACCCCGACAAAGTCCAAGCTATTCAGAATATGCAGCCACCCGCTTGCGTCAAAGACGTCCAACACTTGACTGGGCAGATTGCTGCACTCAACCGTTTCTTATCCCGAGCAGCCGAACGATGCATGCCCTTTTTCAAGCTATTGAAAGGGCCGAAATTGGCATCTGCTACGTTCGCTTGGGATGAGAAATGTCAGAAAGCTTTTGCAGAACTGAAGGAGTTTTTGGCCTCGCTCCCGGTGCTATCGAAGCCGGTCCCGGGTGTGGAACGTGTCAAATAGACATGTTTTGAAAAAGAGATTTTTTTTTTAAATTCAATTCATGTGAGGATTGAGAAAAGAGCATGTGATGCTCTAAAGGAAGGGTGATCGCCAGAGGGTATGGATGCCCTCAAAAAATAGGAGAATGTGATCGCATAAAATACCTGGTGAGTGGGAGAGATTGGGTTCTTTTCTTCCTCCTTCAATCGGCCGGCCGATGAAGTGGGTCTTTATTGTTGATTACCTTTTGGTAGGTTTTTAAACCCCTAGGAAGAGTGTAGGATGGAGAATATGTAAATGCAAAGAGCTATCTAAGTGATTAATATGAGGCTAGCAAGATGAGTAATGTGGAGAAAGTAATGAAAGCATGCACTCAATATAAGAGAAAGCTCCTCCTTCTGCTCCTGTAAGCAGGACAGAGGGAAAACCGGTTAACCACTTGAATGGCAATTGCTAGGAGCAAAAAAACAAAGCACAAAGTGGTATGATGCGCTTAAGCTGTGGGGAAACTCTCAGATTGATTTCCCAGGGTGCCTTCTTCTTCTGTTCGCGCGTGAGAGCATAAGGGGGGTATTTATAGTGGTTGAAGGGAGATCAAAGTGAGGAAAGGCCAGAGACCTCCTTCCAAAGGTGAAAAGGGGGTTAAATAATAGCAATACTCAATCTGGGAAGATAGAAATTGATTTGGACACGAAACTGAAAACGTGACCACGACACGGCCACCATTCACAAACCGCGCCCCAGCGCCAGCCTCCTATTAGGTTTGAAAATTCAGACTTTCCATATTTAAAAACATGATATGCGCCCAAAGGACGGGCGCACCTATAAAGTAGCGTCTTCATAAAGGGCATTTTTTTTCCATAAATTGATTTTGAGTAAGATTCGTAAGGCTCATTAACACGCCTGAGATGCATGCACTATTCACTAAGAGGCGACTGGGCAAAGGGCATGTTTTTATGAATAAGCGACCAAGGGTCAGTCGCGATTTCCTGAAAAATTGAAAAATAAGAAAAACTTATTTATTAAACTAGTGATGAAGTTCACTTGGGGCGATACATCGCAACATGAAATTTACTCAACATGGTGTCAATTTTAGCGTGTCTACAGTTGCCCCGCCTTGGCGTTTGCTTTGCAGGGGAGTGAGACGGAATAGAACGGGAAGGGGATGAAGTGAAATGAAGGTGAAGCGGACTGAAAAATAGATGTCAAGGTGTGATGTGACACGCCTTAGACACTAAGCGACGAAAATTTTTCCAAGATTCACAACGAAACAGCTCAGATTGATTTTGAGAAAGCAACAAATATCTGGACGGAAAACTAAGCTATCAACAGGATGTGCGCGCGGGCACGAAAAGGGAGACACAATTGGAGAGCGGTTACCAGCCAGGGGACGTGCTACACCCAAGGTGGATTTGCAAAGGGTAAAGTGAAACAAGGTAGGAATCCAGATAAAGATACTTTCAAGGAATCAGCCTTAGCGGCTCCAAGGAGAACAAAGTACTTGATTTGGAATGGAATATTTCATGTTAACTTAATTCAAAGTGAGCGAACTTCACTACTGATTTAATAAAGATATTTTCGTGTTGAAATTCAAAATCCTACATGATGCATGCTGGGCTAAAAGAAAAATTAAAATAAACTAAAAATAGAAAATAATCAAGGATAATATTGCTAAGCTATCCAGACTTAGTCAAGAATCCATATTTATAAGTTGAAACTAAGCCGAAGCCCGTTTATCCACGCGTCAACTTAAAAATAGGAACCATCGTCCCAAGTCTTGGATGACTCAACGGCCTATCCGTGTGATCAAGACTGCCCTGGAATTATCACTGTTTTTGATGAAGGGGAACTCAAATTCCAGATTTATCAGAACCACAAGGTCCTTGACATGCTATAATAGCGTATATACCCTATAGTAGCAAATGCTTACAGAAAGGATACAGGGGAACGTCGTGGGTATCTTGGTCACCTGTTACCTACGCTCAAAGATCATCAAAATGCACAACAAATAATCAGCCAAACCCTTTAAATGAATGAACAAGAAATCATTTCCCTGAAATAGCGACCAGTACACGGGCGCTGCTTCACAAGTCGCGACCTTGGGTAGGGCGCTCCTTTTAAGCCGAATCCGTATCAAACTCAGACAGCTTAGTGAAATGACGCCTGATCAAAGGACGTTAACTTGAATTCACGACACATAGGTGGCCGCCGCTTACTGGCCGGATCCGTTTTGAACTCAAATTATTCATTAAATGACGCCTGACGAAGGGGCGTTTATTTATAATCTACGTCAATGGAGCGGGCGTTGTTTAATGAATAGCGGCCAGATGATGGGCGCTATTCAACTGTGTGACCCGAGACTCCAGGTTCTGCTCGGAAAGTGTTCCTCAAGGGCCTCTTAGCTGTTCTAAAAGTTGCATTTTGAGTTCCGGGAGTATTTGGAGGCTAATGTGGCTATAAAAAGGGAACCATGGCTCTTCAAGATTTCTACAATAGAGAGTATATTTGACCTGGGACCTTACTTTCAACAGGGAGTTCAAGGCAATTGGAGAGTCTTGAACAAGGACTTTGAAGAAGTTTGATTGATTGATAGCCATGGAGAGGATGATTCAAAGACCATTGAAGAAGAGCAAGAGGAGCTTCCCAAGAATTAATGATATTGGTGGGTACATTAGTGGAAGAATCATGGCAAACCAAGTAAGTGTTCTTATTGTTATTATTCTAACTTCTTCTTCCTTCCGTCTTTCTTATTCAATTATTCTATTTCTTAATTCTACTCTTCTACTTCTTAATCATCATTCTTTCAATCATCATTCTTTTAAATCTCTTCCAAGTTATTTTCAAATCTGTTGAATTCTTCTAATTCTCTTCTCTCTTTTTTTTTCAGGATTTTCCAATCATTCCGGGTCCTAAACGATTTTTGAAAATTAAGTGGCTGCCTCTACTTCTTTCAAAACTATCCATGGACATGAAGTCCTTCCTCTTAAAGTGGCACCTACTAGGCCTAGTAACCCATGCCACTCATTATAATGACATCCACTTAGATTGGGCCTCAATTGGAGCACTTGTAGAACTATGGCACCCAAACACCCATACTTTCCTCTTCCCCACCTTTGAAGCCACTATACTCTTAGAGGAAGTAGAAATGCTCCTTGGCTTAAGAAAGATGAAACAAGGGGAAGAATCAAAGATGGCTAGTATGACTAGACCAATAAACACCCATGATGTACTTACTAGCCTTGTACAAAGCCCAAATTTAGTGAACCAAATCAAAGCCCACAAAGGAATCAATCTTTTGAAATTAGTCTCATGGGTGTACAAGAATATGGATAAGGCTCAAGAGAATGAAGTCTTGTTGGAGAGGGTGATGAAAGGATTTGTTGTATGCATAGTGGGAGCTCTCCTCTTCCCTTCAATGGAAGACCACTTAGAGGAATGTCACCTAAGTACCATAGCTAGCTTTTGGGAAGGCAAAAGGATAGGTCCGGCGGTGCTAGCCAACCTATACAACGGGCTCACCTCCGCCTCCATGGGACGGCCTCTCTTTGGGTCGATGTTACTCCTTTCTTGTTGGGTGGACCTCCACCTAAAATTTGATCCTTGCCAAGAAACCCAAACGGCCTCCAAAATCTTTTCTAAGAGCCCCCTCCGGTATATGACGGATTCCTTGGGCCTATGTGAGAGAGTGACCAATCGGGTGCCCAAGCTAAAGAAAAGAAGAGATTGGAGAGACTACTTCAAGACCATGCCCAAGGACGGCTTTATTTGCACACCGGGGTTCCTCAAGACCCAAGAGCTACACTCAAGACTCTCCTCCGGCATCGAGCTACGACTAATCGGTGGAAGCGACTTCGTCCTCTACAATGCTCACCGGTGCCTTTCACAACTTGGTCTTCCTCGGCACAAGTTTGAAGAACCTTCTCACCTTCCACCACTCAAGAGGAGGGAACTAAGCTCAAGTGGAGATCAAGATGAGGTCAAAATAATTATGGCTCAATGGAAGGTTGGACTACTTCATAAGTCCAAGACATATGTTGAAGAGGAAGAGATGACATGTAAATCTTATGTATTAGCTCTCAAGATGATAAGGCCCATGATGGCCCAATAGCCATGTAATGAATTTCTTTCATGAATAAAACTGTTCTTTGTTATCAATCTTTATACTTATGCAATGTGAATGTGCAAACAAAGTCAATCTCGGTGTTAATCGAGCAAAATAAGGAGGTTCTGTTTGAAGTACTGATACCGCGCCCCCGTTATGGGCGTTATTCAATGAAAGACGACCGAAGAAAAGGTGCCTACAGTAATTATCAGAATTTTCAATTTCAAAACATTTTTAATAACGCGCCTTAGACACCGGCGTTTATAAGAAATAGCGCCCATACCGTCGTCGCCTACCAGAAACCCATTTCTTTTAAAAAAAATTTCTTATTAATCAAAATTACTAAGAGACGCCCATCCAGTAGCCGCCCACTTCCAGCCAACGCCCATCATACGGTCGCATGTCAGCAATGTGACATGACAACTGCAATAATGACTCTGTGCTGTTTCTCATGCAAAATAAGACGCGCTCATGACCTTGTCGTGTTACACGTGAAAGACGCCTAGCTTACGGGTGCAAATTCAGTTCAAACTGAAAATGAAAAACCGCCAGTTAGCCCTAGCTCCCTTCGTCTTTCCCTCCTGTCTTCTCCAACTCTCTCGATCTCTCTCTCACATTCTCTCCTTCTCTCTCCTTCTCTGCAACCATCACCGGTGAAACCCCCTTCCCGTTGATGGACCCCGCCGGCCCCAACTCCTTGAAACGGTGACGGACGACGGCCCCCGCCGTGGTCCTTTTGGAAGACGAGGAGGGGCTATCGGAGGAAACCCCTCCCGTGGCGGCGATGGAGGAAACCCCTCCGGCGGTGGAACACACCGGAGGGCACGAGGACGACGACGTCGGTGATGGTGAGGGAGAAGACGGCGGCAGTGGCGGAGATGCCGGCGGCGGAGACGAAGACGGTGGCGAGGGTGAAGGCAACGGTGGAGCACCGCCTCCTCCTCCTCCTCAACCACCCGCAGGTGGCGATCCGGCGAAGAAGAAGGTAAGGAGAAAAAAATATTTTTTTTTTAGTTTCTATTTTTTTTATGGGAAGGGGAGGATAGAGGTGGGTAGCGTAGGAAAAATGCGACCACAACAGTGGCACTATTCCTGAAGACGCGCCCTTAGGGGTGGCGCTTCTCAAAGAACGCGACCAGGAGCTGGTCGCCTGTTAGGAAAGGATTGGGACAGACAGAAATAGCCCTCACAAGAGGCGCCCAAAATCCAACCGTGTTTTGCCTTTATATATAATTCCAGCCCTTTTATAAGCAGCGCCCAGGTCAGAGTCGCCCCTTTAGAAAAAACTCCCATAGCCCGGTCGCTATTTAAAAAATTGAGTCTGTCATGCAGTCGCCTTTTAATTGATTGGAATTTTCATCTCCTTTGTTATAAATTGATTTTCTAATCATTCTTTTTGCTGCAGGGGCTGATACGGACCCGTATTTCGTGGCTGCAAGTGATGGCGGCTTATGACGGTCTGCCCGGCTTCCAGAGGGCGAGGTTAGAGGCGATGGGCTTTGGGTCCTTCCTTAGCATTGAGCCAGTACGTCCTGACCTTATCTTGATTCAAGTTTTGAGGGAGCGCTGGGACAGGGTCAGTCGGGCATTTCTGATGCCTTGGGGGCACATGGTGCCGACCCTAGAGGACGCTACTAGGATTACCGGGTTGAGGGTGGATGGTGAGGCTATGAGTGGGGTCACCCTGCCTGACTATAGTGAGCTAGCTGTGAGACTTCTAGGGATAGACACAGTCTATGAGCCCCCCTGTAGGACGATAGCCCGTACTGACTTGACGAGGGCCATGGGGTTAGGGGATGCTAGACAGAGGTCCGGGGAGTCCTTGACAGCCTATGTAGCCCGTTTGACCACGAGTGCCCGAGCCACCTATTGCTAGGATCCAGCTGACGGGGTGAGGGTAGACATGGATCTGAGGAGGTTTTTGTTTCTGATGCTTGGGAGGTTGCTATTGGGGACGAAGGGAGATGATATCAACTGCAAGTTCTTGGGAGTTTTAGAGGACCTGGAGGGAGTAGGGAGGTATGCTTGGGGGGCCGCCCTGCTGGCGCACCTGATAGCAGATCTTTCTACGGGGACCGGTCGAGAGACGACCGTCAGCGGCTTCTCACCCTTTCTACAGGTATGCAATTCTTTTAATTTCTGTTCAATTCAATTCAATTATGATTTGCAATTATGTTTATGATCATGAATGTGACTGATGAATGCTGATGATTGCAGGTGTGGGCTCATCTCTACTTTCCGATGGACCGGGCCGAGGTTCGATCAGGAGAAGAGGCTACCTACCCCTTGGCCCGACGGTGGATACCGTGCTTGTCCGGAGCGCCTCACGACTACGAGCTCCTGGTGACGAGGCGAGAGCTACGGGACTAACCTCCCTCGCTGGTACGTAAATGATTTGATGCATCGCTTTTAATTTAATTTAATTTCCCGCTTTTAATTCCTTGATATATATGTGATTTTTATGATTTGGGACATGCAGGTGATCTGGAGACCCTACGAGGGGATGCCCGATGAGGTCCAACCGTGGGTCGCAGCGGGCCGACCTTTTTTTGGGCGTGACATCTGGGTTCACTGCCTGAATGAGATCGAGCCGCTGCGGCTTCGGTTGGTGATGAGGACTCTTGGTTTCCACCAGGAGTGGGTTGACGTGGAGGAGCCTCGCGGGATTGGGCGGAAGACCCACGGGCGGATCAAGGCGATCGACTGGAGGGTGCGGTTCCAGGAGCAGTACACGGATTGGCAGCGGCACGGTGTTCCAGTCATCTCCTACGCCCCGGACAGCTCAGCCTACCTCCGGCGCTTCTGGGAGACTTACGGCAGACAGGACCAGATGAGGCCGATAGGGGTACGTATGAATGCTTTTCTAGTTCTTTCCTTTATACAGATGAGATATGTTGTTTAATGAATATGCTATGCAGGATGCACGAGACAGAGCGATAGTGGACTTGCATGCTCACCTCCACAGCTTGGAGGCCCAGTTGGCGACCACCCATGCCGATCTGGAGGTCCTGGTAAGTGTGCCCTACCTACATGTTCTTTCCTTTTATCTGATTAATGCAATGTTCAGCCATGACAGTCTTAATGAATGCAGCGTGCCCAGTAGGGGGTAGCAGCAGGGGGTGCCGGAGGTGCTTCCAGTTCGCAGGGGACGAGCATCGTGGTGGACTCCCTGCAGGGATTGCTCACCGGAGTAGTGGCACAGGCCGAGGCGGCGGAGCGTGATCTCGCCGAGCGGGTAAGCCTTAAATGATGTTAATTCGAACTTGAATTGAATTATGCAACTAATGGACGTGGAGTATTATAGGTGGCCGAGCTGTAGGCGGCGCGTGTTCAGACTACAGACCGCGATCGCCAGATCGTGGAGCTAGAGGAGGAGGGGAGACAGCGCGAGATAGATGTGAGTAATGCTAGCACTACTCTCAATTAATTTCTAAAAATATTTTCCTTCAATTTTACTGATAATGATGTTAAATGATGTAGGGTGCACAGCTACGACATGCTTACGAGTAGGCTGCGATGGTAGGCGCCGAGCTCACGTTTCGAGACCAGCGAGTTGCGGAACTAGAGGAGACGTTGAGACGTCGAGACACCCTACCTACTGACGTGGTGGAGCTGAGGGTCGCCCTCGACCTGGAGAGGAGGGAGCGGACTCGAGAGTGAGAGGAGCAGCAAGCGGAGCAACTGGCGCGGGAGCAGGAGCACCGAGCAGAGCGGCTAGCCAGAGAGCAGGAGCACCGAGCAAAGCGGGTGGCACAGGAGCACCAAGCAGAGTGGGTGGCACAGGAGCGAGAGCTGGCAGAGGCGAGGATGCAGATAGCCACCCTTCAGGAGCGACTTCGGCTCATGGAGGAGCGCTTACAGCGAGGCAGGGAGAGGGCTCGTGTAGTAGGACTCTCCTTTACCAGCACATCGTACGTGGCATGCTCCTCTTCTCGATAGAGGACAGAGGCCGGGGAGCAGGTTCGAGCTCTAGCTACCTCTCGGGGGCCCATGCCCCCTCCACAGGCACCTCGTCGGGACGACGACGGTGAGGTAGAGAGTAGGAGGGAGGAGGGTGGAGGCGAGAGCTGAGAGACTTACTTGTACTCCTCCACCTTCACACTTGTACTCAGATATTTATTGACACATATATATGAGATTTCTTTCGTTACCTGAGTTACCTCGAGCAGTCGTTGTCTCTTCCTTTCTTCTTTTTCTTCCTTCCTCCTTGCCCTGTGTCTGCGGTTCATACTTAAACAAACAGGTTAATCCATCTGTTCGGCTTGGCCCCTTGCTCAATAAGCAAGGGGTTGTCACTACTTTGACCTTGATGACGGGTCAAGGGGCCAAGTCTCTAATTAATAAAGGCAGATAATAAAATATATAAGGAAATGTAACATGCAAGCACACAAATGTAAACTTTAAAAATAAAAGATACCCACACAAGAATGTAATCAAGCGTATGAGATGGGAAAGCAGTGGGCTTAAAATTTTCATTATCATTTTTTTCTTTTTTTATTATTTTGTTTTCTTTTTTTCTTTTTGTTATTTTTTCTTTTTCTTTTTATTTTTCTTTTTCTTTTTATTTTTTATTTTTTTCTATTTTTGTTTTCATTTTTTTGTTTGTTTTTATTTTTGTTTTTTGAATGAGGCTGAACACAGTACAAGGGTCCTGAACCTTACTTAATCATCATCTTAAATTCATTAACCCTTCTTAAATAATTTAACAACGGGTCAACGTGCTTAATGACTTGTGCATTTACTCATAACCTCTTGCGGCCCATCCTTCTCAGTCGGTCTTTACCATCCCTTGAGCTTATAACCTACCATGGAGGTAGTATGAAGAATAAGTTAAGGAAGCTTCACGAGAGGTTTTGGTAAATCGGGAAACCTTCCTCCCCTGCCCTAATACCTGTTGGGGTTCGGTCTTTGGCTTAGGAAATTTTGTTGCTCTTTTTACCCTTATTCATGCACGCTTACGACCATGGTTTTCCCTGCGGGGACTTTGCCCTCTTGACATGCTTTTCTTTTGTTTGTAACTTTTCATTTTCTTTTCTTTTTTCTTCGCAAAAGAAAAAAACTTAATTGTACTTGGGCTTTAAGCATTTGTTCCCTTTTGGGCCCTGACTTCCACCTACTAGGGCGGCGGGTAGGCTTGGTTAGCATTCCTTGACTCGTGCTCCCTCTCGTGAGCCGAAGAGAAGAGAATAGGTAAAGTTTGACACTCTTAGTTTGGGTCTGACTCTCCTCGAATTCTTCTGGACCGCTTGAGGTTTAAGAGTAAAGCGTGTGGTGTGTTCGGATATTGACCCCAAGGTTAAACCATCAAGACTGAAGAATAAATTAAGGATTTTGATATTTTGGGCTTGCGACCTATGTACTATGCCAGCCTGCAAATTTTTCATTTTCCCTTTATTTTTCATTTTTTCATTTTTTTTCTCTCTCTCTTTTTTTCTTTTTTCTTTTTAGACTTAGGGGTAATACTTCTTCAAATAAAGCCCATTCCACGGGTGTGCCAGCTCTTCCCCTTCAGCATTAATTAGTTTGTAAGCGTTGCCGGGATAGACATCTTTTATCACATAGGGCCCTTCCCAATTAGGTTGGAGTTTTGAACGAGGTCCACCAGGTTTTACAAAGATTCGCTTAATTACCACTTCACCGACTTTAAATTTTCTCTCGATCACATTCTTTTGATAAAAACGTGAAAGCCTGTTTTGATATGCTTTTGCATGTTCAGTAGCGGCCAAACGCTTCTCATCTAGGAGTTCCAACTGAGCAAGGAGAGATTCTCGGTGCTCATCAATATGGAGCTCCTTGTCCAATTGTACTCGTAGAGAAGGAATTAGAATCTTATAGGGGACTACCGCCTCCATTCCATAAGTGAGGGGTTTTCCTAGTAGGAGTGCGAATGGATGTTCGGTAGGCCCATAGAGCTTCTATTAGTTTCTCTGGTCAATCCGAAAATTTATTGACTTCACATGTTTTCTTGATGATTTTAATCAAAGTTTTATTAGTTGCCTCTGCCTGGCCATTGCCCTGTGGATAATAAGGAGATGAATGATGTAATGTAATATTATACCTGTTGCAGAGATCTTGGAGCTCCTGAGAGATAAATTGAGGACCGTTGTCGGTGATGACGGTACTTGGAATGCCAAATCTTACAATGATGTTCTTCATGATGAACTTGCAGACCGTTGATGCTTTGATCTCCACATAGGCTTCTGCTTCTGCCCACTTGGTGAAGTACTCCGTGGCCGTGAGGATGAATGACTTTGGCTTTGTGAGGAGGTTTGAATCACCAAGAGGTCCAATGATATCGAAAGCCCACATAGAGAAAGGCCATGGGGAGGACATGGGATGGAGTGAAGAAGCAGGAGAATGAATTTTATCGGCGTGCAGTTGACACTTGACACACCTTCGAACATAGATGGAGCAATCCTCTTCTAGAGTGGGCCAATAGAAACCCAGCCTAAGGATCTTCTTAGCTAATATCTGACTATTCACATGGCCACCACATGCTCTTGAATGTGCCTCTTCCACGATCTTCTAAGATTCATCTTCGTCGAGGCACCTTAATAAAACTCCGGTGAGACCTCTTCTATAGAGTACACCTCCAATCAAAGTATATCTTTGTGGTACTCTTTGAATGGCCTTCTTTTCTTCCGCAGTAGCTTCTTCTGGATAAAACTGATCATAATAATATTTAGCAATCTCGTAATACCATGACTTTTCTTCGTCAGCCAGTTCTTCTTCTAAGTCCAATAGCATGACCTCTTTATTCTGAACAATTTTACCTTCCTTAATCCTCTTGAGCACCTCCTCCTTAATTTTAAGAAAAGCGAGATCCTTAATGGCAGGAGTTTGGCGCTTATGAACAATGACGGAGTGGAAGTCCCGTTCGGGAAGGAAAGTTAAGGAGGAGGCAAGCGATGCAAGAGCGTCAGCTAAGATATTCTGATTGCGAGGAACATGAACAAAGATCAGTTTGGTGAAAAGCTTGGCATAAGCGGAAGCAAGTTCTTGGTAAGGTTTAAGCTTAGCATTAAGCGTGCGGCATTTGACAAGCACTTGATGCAAGATGAGTTGACTATCACCAACGATGCGAAGTTGGGTAACATCGAATTGATGGGCGGCCTAAAGTCCGGCTAGAAGAGCTTCATATTCATCTATGTTATTGGTAACATGGAAGGCAAGCTGAGAGGCGAGTGGAATAGTGATACCTTCCGGTGTTAGAAGAACCATGCCGATCCCTCTTCCAAGAGAATTCATAGCCCCATCAAAATGCAATGTCCACATGGGGTTTGAAAGTTGGTTAATGGTCATCAATTCCTTATCTGGGAACTCTGAACAGACTGGATCAAATCGGGGCAGAGGGTGATGAGCAAGATGTTCGGCAATGGCATAGCCCTTAATTACTTTTTGCTGAATGTAAGTTATGTCAAACTGAGAAAGGAAACTTTGCCATCGTGCTAAGTGGTCGGTAAGGACAGATTTTTCAAGAAGGAATTTTATTGGATTCATCCGAGCAATGAGATGAACCTCGTGAGCTAAGAAGTAATGTTTGAGTTTCTGAACTACCCAGACTAAAGCTGCACAGTTCTTCTCTATAGCGGTATACCTCTGCTCACAGGGATTGAGAAGATTTGACAAGTAGTAGGCTGCCCTCTCCTTTCCTTCTTCATCAATTTGTGCGAGGACCGCACCTATTGAGTCATCAAGGACAGAAATATAAAGAACAAGTGGTTTGCCTGGAACTGGCGGCCTCAGGACAGGAGGATTTGAGAGATAATCCTTCAATCCGTCAAAGGCTGCCTGACACTTGTCATCCCATATAAACTTGACTCCCAACTTAGTAAGCTCGTAAAATGGCCTACACCTTTGTGAGTGCTGGGAGACAAATCGATGAATAAATTGTAACCTCCCGATCAATCCTCGAACTTCTTTCAAATTCTTGAGAGGAGGCATTTCTCTTATGGCCTTCACCTTGTTGGGATCGATCTCAATACCCCTCTTACTTACGATGAATCCAAGCAACTTCCCTGATGAAACACCGAATACGCACTTCTTGGGATTCATCTTGAGCTTATACTCTCGTGACCTTTGTAAGACCTTGGCTAGAACCCCAGGATGCTCAATCCTCGTTCTTGATTTCACTATCAAGTCATCCACATACACCTCAATATAAATGTGGATCATATCATGAAAAATTGTCATCATAGCCCTTTGATAGGTGGCTCCAGCATTCTTAAGTCCAAAGGGCATGACCACATAGCAGTAGGTACCCCATGGTGTAGTGAACGATGTCTTATCTTGATCTTCTTCAGCCAAACGAATCTGATTATAGCCTGAAAAACTATCCATAAAGGAGAGAGTCTCATATCCTACCGTGTTGTCAATCAAAACATCAATATGAGGGAGGGGGAAGTCATCTTTAGGACACGTGCGGTTGAGGTCCCGAAAGTCTATACAAATTCTGATCTTTCCATCTTTCTTCATGACTGGGACGATGTTCGCCACCCAATTAAGATAGAGGACGACTCTAACGAATCTAGCCTTATGGAGCTTATCGACCTCTTCTTTCATTTTTAATGCCATGTTAGGGTGGAAACGTCTCAACCGCTGTTTGACCAGAATGGACCCTGGCTTAAGCGTGAGTCGATGTTCAACGAGTGTAGGGTCTAATCCCGGCATATCTTCATAACTCCATGCGAACGTGTCCTTGTATTCCCGAAGAACCAAAATAAGCGCCTCTTCTTCGGAGGGCGGCAAGTTCTTGCTAATGAGGACAATCCTAGGGTCTTCATCAGTACCCAGATTTATTTCTTTGGTAGGCTCTTCTACTAAGGCTGATGGTTCGTCGAATCTTCTGATACCACTGGCAAAAGCATTAGCCTCATCCTCATATTCTTCGTACTCTTCATCCCCCTCTTCAATAGGGTCTTCATCGTTCATAATTTCATAAACACCGAAACCCTCATTAAAAGCACAAGTTTCTTCAAATTCTATTTCTAGCAGGATAATTGGATTCTCCACAAATTCGGGAATGGCTAGACAAGCTTGACATTTGATAACTAAATCTCTGAGAAATCTACGGGGAATCTGTTTACCCTCGGATTTTCGAATAGCTACCCCTAGACTCTTAGAACTAGGAGAAAAAGAACAACTAGCCTGACTACTAAAATCTGACGAAGAGGAAGGAGGAGAGGAAAAGGTAGGTACAGGAGGGGATATAGATGAAGACCCCTCCCCGGAGGGGTAGAGAAGGTCTACTAACGAATCCTGGAGGAGCGGCCCCTGGGTCGGGACACACTCAGAAAGAAGGTAGGAGGTCTCCTCAACAGAGATGGAGGATTGGAAAATTGGAAATTTGGCGTTTTTTTTTCGTTTTCAATAATAAAGCAATGAGAGGAAGGAATAAGAGGTGGTGTTGAGATTGAGAGATTAGCGAAAGATTGAATGAGTGATTGCCCACGCGGGGGCGTGATAGAGAGTTTAGAGAATTACTCATGGAGCAAAGGGGGGATTGGGGGAGAAACTTGAAGGGAATATGGAGAAAAGGTTATCAAGACCACGGGCGGTCTAGGGATATCTGAACAAAATATTTTATCAAGCAAATGGACAACAATTGTTGGATGGATGGATTTAAGAGAGAAAAGGCCGGCCCATAGCCTATCCACATTGAAGCCTTCTTCGTACGGCACATCCGGCTCCCCAGTATCTGTGTAATTGCTTAACAGCTGCCTTTTGTCAGTTATCACCGCTGGCTTTTCAATTAGTTCATGAATAAGAGGTGGCCATTCCGGGTCAGTTGGCATGAACAGACGGCTCAGAGCAATGGTAATGTCGTTCATGTCGAACCATCGGTACCAGTCACATTCCGGGTCATCCATCTTTCTCTCTTGTCTGGCCTTAGAGACTCCAGGGCTTTGTATGTAGTCAGTGGGGCTATGTGGCGAGCAAATTGTCGAGCATGCACATCTTGATGATCTAGCACAGAAGTAACTATGGTAGTTTGCTCATTATTTTGAGTACCCCCTTTCACAAAGTGTGTTTGTAGGGTCCATGTGAGAGGCTGCCGGTTTGTTTTAAGAGTTGAAGTCATGACGGCCCATGGCCCTTCTTCATCTTTGTCTTTGCTTGGCCCTTTGTACCCCAGGCCACCTCGGGGAATCATCTTTTGGTGCCTGACAGGTTTAACTCTGTCTTGGAGATTAATGCCCAGGCCTTTTCTAGTCTTATACCCCATTTTCATTAAAATATTCCATCCGGGTGTGTTTATCAAACTCTTTTTCTTTTTGCCTTTGGATGACTGTGGTGACATCTGAACAGTAGGAGGGGTTGAAGAAGACGGTCTTGCTAAGTCTTGCCGCGGATCGGCAATGTCCAAAACTGATAATATAGGTCTATTAGCCGGCCACATTGAAGGAACTGAGGTAGCAGAATGTATGTCGTCCATTGGCAAAATGGGCATGCTGGTAACTTTGATAATGCGCCCTTTGTGTGGGAATTTTATGCATTGATGGTTGGTGGAGGGCACATCATCAAGTTCCTGAATGTAAGGACGGCCCAAGATGCCGTTGAATGTTGGGTCCATGTCTAGAATATGGAAATCCACTGTGACTGAAACCAGACCCAAACCCACTTTTAAAGTGATCATCCCTAGAGGCGGCTTCTTTGTATTGTCATAAGCTGTGATAGTAATTGTAGATGACCGGATCTAATTTTCTGGAATGCCACACATTTTCAAGTGCTCGGAGGCAACACATTAATCGAAGCCCAGGTATCCACTAAGCATTGCTTTACGGCCACCTTGTTGATGTCAACAGTAATGCATAGTGCATATTTCCTGGCCAGTTGTGGAGCCAATTCATGTTCATAGAAAGTGATGGCCGGTTGATTGCTGGCTGGACTTAAAACTGTGGTGACTTGTTCAACTGGAATATCTTGTTTACCATTACTTTTTGCAGATACTGCTTTAATGCCAACTGATGTGTAGTAGATCTTCTAATTAATTCCAGAATAGAGATCCGGGTCGGCATTCTGTCTAGATGCTTCAATAGATCATATTCAGTGCCCGGTACAGACTCTTGTTCTGTTCTCCATGTTCTTGCACCGACTCATGCTCCCTCTGGGGAAACACTCGGTGGAACATCCATTCACTACGGAGCACCATTGTCTTTGGCACCTCTGTCGGGCCTGGGGTAGGTGAAGGGTTAGAGGAGGTAGAGGGAACGATGGAAGGCGTGCTGGATGCTGAAGCAGGATTGGCCGAAGGAGGGATCCTTATGAGGGGCCTTTCCGACTGAGGGTTGTCGGAAGGTGGAGGTGGAGGCCGGATAAGGAGGGGCCTCGGAAGCATGGTGGTAGTAGACGGAGTAGGTTGTGGTGGAACTAGAGGGGAAACGGTCGCCGACGGGGGGCGGATAAGGAGGGTTCTATTTGGTGGGGGGTTTTGAGGTGAGGAAGAATTTGTGGGTTGGCGTATAAGAAGAGGGCGTGAAGAAGTAGGGTTAAGGTCAAGTGGCCCTGGAGTGGTAGGACGTATAAGGGGACGTGGCGGTTGGGAGGAAGATACAGGTTGGAGTCTTCTTAGCAATTGAGGTTGTTGACTGGAGGTTTGGTTAATGGCCCCGATAGAGGCGCGATCTTCGTGCCAGCCCTGCCCTCTCTCCACTTCATGGATTGAGGTGACCGGGTTTACTTGTTGATTTTGAACCGGGTGCTCCGATAGCGGATTATTAACAATCCCCATATTTGGCTGGGGTGCAGGAGCCTGCTGTTGCTGCTGACCTTGTTGTTGGTGCTGTGGACCTTGCTGCTGACGGAGGGGCCTTCGTGCTTTCATTGAGGCCACAACCTTTCTCATCTCATCCCAGTCTATACCTCCTTGGTCATTCAAATCATATATATAATCTTTGAAGTGAAAGCAGTGGGTTATGCTGTGACCTGGCTGCCTATGAAACACACAATATCGAGAGGTATCAACATTTTATGGCCAGGCCGTTCTTTCTTTTGGTAAGACGAGCAGATTGGCGGCCATTAGGGCATTAAAAATATCTGGAAGGCTTTCTGGCAATGGTGGATATTCGGCTCTCTTAGGGCCCATGGGCCTTCTAGGTTGCTGGGGATCATAGTTGGCAGGTGGAGGTACATTGTGGTAATGCTGAGGAGCAAGGGGGTTATGAGGCATATTCTGGTTTGGTGGAGGAGGTGGAGGTCGAAAAGGTTGCGCGGGGTTGTTTTGTTGAGGCGGGTCTTGAGGGAAAAAAGAAGGTTGTGATTGCAATGGTTGCAAAGGTTTGGGATTGGATGGGTTACGGAGGGATACGGGATTGCCAACTGCTCCTACCTGCTCATTTGTAACAGTCCCTCGGTGGTGGCACCGTTGGGGTTGACATTATTGCTTTTCTTATAAGCCTCGGCCTTGGTTCGAACATGCCTATGATAGGCGAATCCTTCATCTGTGTCTGAATATACCGGGCCCGTTCATATAACTCCTCCATTGTACTAAGTTTATTCATGGCCAAAATATGCCGGAATTGCGGGGTTGAGTTAGAGATTATCATCTTTACCTGCTCTGGCTTCGACAATGTATCCGTTAATTTCTCTGCCATAGCCCTCCATCTATCAGCAAACTGTATGAAATCCTCGTCGGCCCTCATTTTCTCAGCAACAAGATCGGTAACGGACAAGGACGGGCCGACACGGTTCCGATACTTCTGCAAAAACTTTCTCTTCACCACATCGAAGTCTCTGGCCTCAGTTGGTTCTAAGGAGTAAAACCATTCCAAAGCTGGACCATCCAGGGATCTTATGAACAAATAGGCCAATGAAGCTTTATTGTTTTGCCAAAAGGATGTTTCGTACAGAAAGTCCTTCAAATGAACAAACGGGTTACCCGTTCCATTATAACGGCAGAAGGTTGGCATCTCTGAGGGTGGCAAGTGAAAGGGTGGCATGACAGGTACAGCAACTTCTGGCGGATCTTTAGAAACTGACATCTTCCTAATTTGTTCTTCCATACTGGCAATCTTTTGGAGCAGCATCGTGCTTGTATTTGATTCGACCGGGGCTGGCCGTTCGGGGAAAAGATCTGGCATAGGCCTTTTAAAAGGCTGGTCTGGTGGGGTGGGGTTGATTGTGGTCTAGCCACAGAATGACTTGCCAAGTGAGCTGGCGTAGTCATGACAGGGGTCCTTAGACGGGATAGGACCTTATGGGAGACCGCCTGGTCGTTGGTGGTATGAATCCGGAGGCTATCTGCAGCCTGAGGGGGATTAGTAGAAGAGGAAGGGACTGACTTCCCTTTAAGGGCGCTTGTATCACCTGGCGTTGAGTTTCATCTAATTGCGATAGAGCCCTGATGAGGTCATTGACATTAATAGATGAGGCGGTGTGCCCAGAAGCGGTTTATGTGATGGGTTGAGCTTGAGAAGGGGAATCAGTTCCCTGATTGGTGGTGTCCACCATGTAAATTTGAGGATGAGAAATGAGGTAGTTCCCCTCGGATTGAAGAAAGCCCTGAGGGAAGGCTTCATATTGATCGAGTTCATTGAGAGGGACCTCTTGGGTTCGGTCATATTGACCATCCTCATAATCGTAGGAGTATTCTCGATCAGCCATTTGGACGATTTTACCTGAACGGAGTCTCATGATTACAATGAGAAACCTATGTAGTGAACAAAATATAATTGGAGAATAAACACCTCAAGTAAATGATCAAAATGAGTCGTCAAACAAGTTGTGATGATTAGGGAAAATTTTAAGGTTCCCTTGTGTTTAAAAGATGGATTTTTAATGGGTTCAACTCTCAATTCATAGGAGATCCTAGTTTCAATTTAGTATACTCCAGGGTCAACTAGGCTCCTTCTCTCTCTCCTCAACAACGCATGGGTTATCTAACCTTCAGGGTACTTCAAAAGGCACAACCAGCCTAGCGTCCGTGAGGGAATCCACGGGTGCGAGGACTTACGGAGACCTTGGTTAAGGAATTTCCTATCCAAAGAGACGGAATGCTCAATGGAGGGTCATTCCTTTCCCAAGAAAGTGTGAGAATATCCTATGAGTGTAGAGAGAGGAGGTCTCTCAACCGTATGCTCAAATGCAAATGCGCAGATAATCAACAATAAGCATATAATGACAGCAAACTCAACCAGAGAAGCAATTCAAGTTGACACATAGGTAAATGGCACCTTTTGCAGGGGCGCTATATCATAAATGGCGACTGTATGACAGCCGCGTAGCAAGGAACATCGCCTGAACGCAGGGCGCGCCCAACAGAGAACAATGTGCTCGCTTGGCAGCGATGATAGAAATGGCGCCTGCGGATGAGGCGCTATACAAGTGAACAGCACCCCTGGAGGAGGCGCGGCTCACAAAGACAGTGTACCCTTGAGAGGGGTAAAAAAAATGAAACACGCCCTGGCGTTAGGCGCGAACCAGAAATGGCGCCTCTAATAAAGGCGCCGTGTATAGCAAATGAGACAATGATAATAATAATAAAAAAAGTAACGGCGCCCTGGGATTGGGCGCGTATCAGGAAATGACGGCTGCGTAACAGTCACCGTATCAGTAAAATAGACAGAGAGTAGGTTCCTATCTCAAAACATGCTATAGATGATTCCCAAAATGGCTAATTCGATGGTTAATCGCACGTGGTGCAGAAGAGGTGGGTGCTACGTGGAGCACAAAAGGAGGGGTACGTGTGGGTAGGAGGGGCACGCGAGGGTGCCGAAAGGAGGGGCACACGTGGGTGCCAAAAGGAGGGGTGGTAATCAAAATAAAGACATAAAGTGTCCCACCGTGATCGCCAATTTGTGGAACGTGTCAAATAGACATGTTTTGAGGATGAAAATCTTAATTCATATGATAATTAGAGGGAAGGGAGCATGTGATGCTCTAAAGGAAGGGTGATCGCCAGAGGGTATGGATGCCCTTAAAAATAGGAGAATGTGATCGCATAAAATACCTGGTGAGTGGGAGAGATTGGGTTCTTTTCTTCCTCCTTCAATCGGCCGGCCGATGAAGTGGGTCTTTATTGTTGATTACCTAAAAAGAAAGCATAAACAAACGAGTTTGAATGGATTAGCCAATGTGTAGTATCAAGTTCTAAGTGTGCAAACAACATGCAATTGAAGATGGACACACCTTTTGGTGGGTTTTTAAACCCCTAAGAGGAGTGTAGGATGGAGGTAATATGGAGATGCAAATAACTAATTAAGATGATGCAAAGGATATCTAATGGAGTTAATATATGATTAACGTGATAATGGAGGTGGTGTGTGTGTGATTTAGTGAATAAGAAGAAGGAAGGGAAAAAAGATCTCTCTTCTGCTCTTGTGAGCAGGACCAAAAGACACCCTTGAAACAGGCTTCAACACAAGACTTCTTCAATTTTTCTTCAGGTTCCCTCTCTTCTGGCTCTCTCTTGCGTGAAGAGAATATGGGGGTATTTATAGTGGTTGAAGGGAGATCAAAGTGAGGAAAGGCCAGAGACCTCCTTCCAAAGGTGAAAAGGGGGTTAAATAATAGTAATACTCAATCTGGGAAGGTAGAAATTGATTTGGACACGAAACTGAAAACGCGACCACGACACAGCCGCCATTCACAAACTGCGCCCCAGCGCCAGCCTCCTATTAGGTTTGAAAATTCAGACTTTCCATATTTAAAAACATGATACGCGCCCAAAGGACATGTGCGCCTATAAAGTAGCGTCTTCATAAAGGGTGTTTTTTTTCCATAAATTGATTTTGAGTAAGATTCGTAAGGCTCATTAACACGCCTGAGATGCAGGCGCTATTCACTAAGAGGCGACTGGGCAAAGGGCGTGTTTTTATGAATAAACGACCAAGGGTCAGTTGTGATTTCCTAAAAAATTGAAAAATGAGAAAAACTTATTTATTAAACTAGTGATGAAGTTCACTTGGGGCGTTACATCGCAACATGAAATTTACTCAACATGGTGTCAATTTTAGCGTGTCTACACCGGGCGAAACACTACACCTTTACCTTTCGTCGACCCCTTCTACGGTGAGCTCGGTCCAAGATAGAGATGACGCAGGAGTGCAGAGACCAGTATATTACACTAGTAAGGCGCTCGACAAGGCCGAACGACGGTACTCCGCAACCGAGAAACTCGTGATAGTGTTGGTAAGCTCGGCCAAGCGCCTCCGTCCCTACTTCTAAGGACACTCCATCGTCGTGCTGACCAATGAGCCTTTGAAGAGGATCCTCGCAGTAACGACCCGAGAATCCGATTACCGGGAAGGCCCGATAACCCGAGACTCACACTGCCACCCACGAGCCCGAAGACTCGGAAGGGTTAGAAGGATGGTGTGGGAACTACACAAGTATCACAAGTAATTACAGAAATGAAACAGTTTATATTATTAAACAGAAAATAAATTAACATTTTACATGGTCCACAAAAATAACAACAGTAGTCCACAACTAGTACAGAGACAAGAAAAGAAAGTACAGCTACACGGGGCATCCCCCGGCTCTGACCTCTGGCACTACCTCTGGGCACCCGCACCACGCTGTGCCCCAGACGCGCTCCCCTGGGGCGGCGTCTCACCTGAAACACGGTGAAAACACGCAGGGAATGAGTCTCGGAACAAGACTCAGTAGGGATCACTCGAACCCTACCTCATAAAATGGGAAACCACTAAGCTAGCAGTAGGAGAGTACCTCGGAAAGGAAAGCCCTGTACTCTACCAAACAAAGGTCCTACGGCACGTAAACCGGCACACGTGCCACGGTGAGACAACCGAAACTCAAAGGTCGACCCGGCAAACCCGAAGGCCAAACACACGAGCTGACAGTCTGACACTCCGTACTCGACAGGAGTACCTCCCACTAGAAGCACAGCCGATAGCGTCCCCTGACGACTTACACCGCACCGCAGGTGAACTGCCTGACGTGGTAGCACCTACCCAAGGCACGAACACCGCACAAGTAACCACAAACAAGTGACTAGCTGGGGTCACACCCGTCGACGTGGGTCCAACCGCCCCCAACCACGTGTGCACACACAGACCATGCGTCCTAGGTCTGGTCCTCTGACCGGTTTTCCCCCATAGCCGAACTCTGGCTAACGACGAGGGGCCCGACGGAAACCAGTCTAAAACCGTCCTCAGGGTAACCTCTCCACCACTCCCTGGTGGGACCACACGCTTGTAAGCAGGCTACGACTAGTGGAGGGTCACTGAAGGAGTAGACTCTCAAGTCACGAAAAATGACGCCCGCATCCGACGAAGCACAGGTACCACCCCACGCACCGGCCCCGTCGCACGGTGACCACAGTCGGACCAAAAACGGGGTTGCAACCCTCTCGGGGCAACCAGGCGCCTGACGGTCCACCCCCGAGCCGTCACAGAGCTATAACGGTCTAGGCGAGACCGTCACACACACCTGGCGGCCCAACGCAGGCCGTCACACGCCTGAGGAACGCAGGGCGTAACGCGCCTGGCCCAGCGCGTTACGCAAACGTAACGCGCCTGCCATAGCGCGTTACGCGCGCCTCACACCCCCAGTGTGAAACCAGGATGTAACGCGCCTGCCCCAGCGCGTTACACGAATGTAACACGCCTGCCCCAGCGCGTTACGCGCCCCTCACACCTGGGGTGACCCAGGACGTAATGCACTCACCCTGGCGCGTCACGCGGACGTAACGCGCCCGCCCTAGCGCGTTATGCGCACTGACCCCCAACGGTCAAATCAACGGTAAAAGCCAACGGTCGGAACGCCCCTGACAGCCCAAGCCAGGCGCGTCACACGCAAGTGGCGGTCTATCGTGGGACCGTCACAGTCCCTGACCCCCGAAGGCTAAATGAAGGGCGTGTGATGGCCTCTCCTAGGCGCGTCACACCGTGTAACGGTCCCTGGAAGGACCGTTACGCGCACCCGACGGTGAAAACGGCGGAAAAGCCTAAAAACTCCAACCACGCCCCCATGCCTCCACCAGAGAGGGGGAAATCAAAGGGGAAGACCCCTGGGGACCCCCAGCATGATTCTAGGCCATCAAAACGCGAAATCATGCATCAAATCCATAGATCGGGCGAGCTCTCCCCAAACATGGAAAAACCCCACACATGCTCAATCAAGCCCCTCTCGGCCTCCCCTCGGCCTATAAATCACGGAAAAGAATGTCAAGGAGCTAGGGAACGTCACCCTACTTCAATGGAGCGAATGCTCCACCGGATCGTCCGTGAACGCAAGAAATCACCTTGACAACCCTCGTTCTTCCTTGAGCTCCCACGATCCACGAACGCCACCACACGCACCTCGTCACCGCCGTCGTCACCGCGCCGTCGCCCACAGCCGTCTGCAGCCGGAGGGGCTCGCCACGGTCTCGCCGGATGAAGAAGAGAGGAAGAGGGGGGCGCCTCACGGTGGGGGAGAAAGGAGGAAGAAGAAGAAGAAGAAGAAGAAGAGGGTGGGGAAGAGAGAGAAAAAGGGGGGTATTTATAGAAAATCCAGAAAATCCAGAAAATACCGAAAATCAGAAAATTACATTTCTGAAATCCTCGGAATGCACTGATCGCAACGGTACCACTCGTGCCCAGGTGAATGACCCGGTTCACCCGCAGCGAGGTTCCGAAGGAATTGCCGAAACACACATCGGAAATCAGAAAACACGTGTGGAAAAGCCGCAGAACGCTTCCGGGCCTCCGAAACAACTCCGGATCGCGCCGATCCGAACACGAAAGATGTCCGAAATGAAATTTCAGACACAACAGAGCTAGACACTCCGAGAAACTAGATCCGAGACCCACGAAGAGGGATTCGAAAGGTCCGGGATATTACAGCCCTCCCCCCTTAAAGGAATTTCATCCTCGAAATTGAGAACAACCCAAGGGGAAAGAAGAGGAAGACTCACTCAAACAGGTACGGGAACTACTGATGCATCTCGTCCTCATGCTCCCAAGAAGCTTCCCCACCAGAGTGTCGCTTCCACACCACCTTGACCAAGGGGATGACCTTGTTCCGCAGGCGCTGCTCTCGCCTATCCTCCACACGGATCGGAAACTCTGGGAGAGAAAGATCTGGAGTCACCTCGGGCCAAACAGAATCCTCGAGCACATGAGAGTCATCAGGCATATACTTCCGCAGCATCGAGACGTGGAACACGTCATGCACCGATGCCAACTCAGGGGGTAACCGCAACCGATAAGCAACCTCACCGATACGTTCCACAACGGGAAACGGACCAACATAGCGGGGACTCAACTTCCCACACCGTCCAAAATGCATCACCCCCTTCATCGAAAAAACTCTCAAGAACACACGATCACCCACGGCGAACTCGAGGGGCTACCTCCTACGGTCAGCATAGCTTTTCTGCCGACACTGGGCCGCCAACATGTTCTGACGAATCACGTGCACCACATCCACACATTGCTGCACCAACTCGGGTCCCGTCAAAACACGCTCACCAACCTCAAACCAATCGAGTGGAGTCCGGCAAGGACGCCCATACAAAGCCTCATAAGGAGCCATGTCGATGCTCGAATGATAGCTGTTGTTATAGGCAAACTCCACCAACGGCAGGTGGTGAATCTAACTCCCCTGCCACTCCAGGCAGTAGGATCTCAGCATGTCCTCCAAAGTTTGGATGGTCCTCTCTGACTGACCATCTGACTGAGGATGATACGCCGAGCTAAATGCCAACTCTGTGCCAAGAGCTCGCTGGAAACTGCTCCAAAATCCAGAAGTGAAGCGCGGATCCCGATCCGACATGATCGAAATGGAAACCCCACGCAACGGAACGATCCGCTCCACATAAAGACGAGCCAACTTGGACACGCTCCAGCCGACTTTGACCTGTAACAACCGAGTCACCTTCGTCAGCCTATCCATCAGCAACCAAATACTGTCCTGCCCACTCGGGGTCCTCGGCAATTCCATCACGAAATCCGTGGTCACGTGGTCCCACTTCCACGCAGGAACATCTAAGGGCTGAAGAGTACCTCCTGGTCGCTGATGCTCCGCCTTCACCTGCTGACAGATCAGGCACCTGGCCATAAACTCAACAACATCTCTCTTCATGCCAGGCCACCAGAACTGTCTCCGCAAGTTTCGATACATCTTTGTCGCACCCGGGTGTACGGTGTACCTCCTCCCATGAGCCTCGCGCAACACCGCACGACGAACCTGCTCCTCCGCTGGGACGTACAGCCTGCCACGAAACCTCGCAGCACCGTCCTCGCCGAGCTCCACATCGGCAATCGCCAGAATCCGGGGCAACTCGGGGTCCGCATGCTGAGCCTCTGTCACCTGACAACGGATAGTAGGAGTGACAGTCAGACTCGCAAGCACTGCCAACCCTGGCTCCTGGGGAATCTTGAGCCTGAAAGATACTTCGGGCACTTGTTCCCAGAGCCTCCACTTCCTCAACATCAAGGCACTGACCGCGACCTTCCGACTCAAGGCATCGGCGACGACATTCATCCTGTCCGGCTGATAAGACAGGGTGAAGTCATAATCCTTCATGAACTCCATCCAACGCCTCTGCCTGAGGTTAAGGTCCCTCTGTGTGAACACATACCTCAAACTCTGATGGTCAGTGAACACCTCGAACTTCTCACCGTACAGATAATGCCTCCAGATCTTCAGCGCGAAGATCACCGCTACCAACTCAAGGTCATGGGTAGGGTAGTTCTCCTCATGGGGCTTTAGCTGCCGAGATGCATAAGCCACCACTCTGCCATGCTGCATCAATACATCACCCAATCCGACCCCGGAAGCATATGTACACACCACAAAACCTCCCGATCCAGAAGGCAAAATCAATACCGGAGCTGAGGTGAGCAATCTCTTCAGCTCTCTGAAGCTCTGCTCACACTCCTCAGACCAGACGAAAGGCACATCCTTCCGCGTGAGTCTAGTCATCGGGGTCGCAATGCGAGACAAATCCTGGATAAACCGGCGATAATAGCCCGCAAGCCCCAAGAAACTCCGGATCTCCGTCACCGACCTCGACCTCGGCCACTGCATTACTGACTCAACCTTGGCGGGGTCAACGGAAATGCCATCACCAGAAATCACGTGCCCTAAAAAGTGCACCTCACGAAGCCAGAACTCGCACTTACTGAGCTTCGCATACAACTGGTGATCTCGCAACGTCTGCAGCACTACACCTAAATGGTACGCGTGCTCCTCGGCAGACCGCAAATAAACAAGGATGTCGTCCATGAATATGACCACGAACTGGTCCAAATACGGACGAAACACCCTCTGCATCAAGTCCATGAAGGCTGCAGGGGCATTGGTGAGCCCGAACGGCATCACCAAAAACTCATAATGCCCGTACCTCGTACTGAATGTAGTCTTCTCCACATCGGACTCGCGAATTCTCAGCTGATAGTAACCGGACCGCAAATCAATCCGCGAGAACACTCGCACAGACTGAAGCTGGTAGAACAAATCATCAATCCATGGCAACGGATACTTGTTCTTAATGGTCACTTCATTCAGCTGCCGATAGTCAATGCATAGCCGCAGACTACCGTCCTTCTTCTTCACAAACAACACGGGCGCACCCCAAGGGGAAAAGCTAGGATGAACATACCCCTTAGCCAACAGCTCCTGCAACTGCACCCTCAACTCCCTCAACTCAGCGGGGGCCATACGGTAGGGAGCCTTCGCCAAAGGTCCCGTACCAGGCACGACCTTGATCACAAAATCGATCTCCCGCTGGGGAGGTAACCCAGGCAATTCCTCGGGAAAAACGTCGGGAAACTCGCACACCACCAGAATGTCCTCGACACTCGGCTCCATCCGTTCGGTCACAACCACGGACGCGAGAAAACCCTGACAACCAGAATCAAGCAACCGACGGGCTCGAATCGCAGAGATGAGGAATCGAGAAGAGGTGGAACAGATACCTTGGAAATAGAAGGTCCGCTTGCTCGGATGCTGAAAGTAGACCCTCTTCATTCCACAATCCACCACCGCTCCATGAGTCTCGAGCCAATCCATGCCTAGAATCATAATCCCGAAGCTGCAATGCATACAACCTGCCTGGCATACTCCGCCCATCGATCCAAACCAGAAGCTGATCGAAGCAACACGGAGTGATCATAAAATCACCCGAAGGCAACTCCGCTGCCAAGTCACAGGACAACTAGGTCACCGGCTCCTCAATACTCAGCGCAAAATCCTCCGAAATAAATGAACGAGACGCGCCAGAATCAAACAAAACCCGAGCCGTACAACCCAAAATCTGAACGGTACCTTCCACGAGCTGTGACGCCACTGCCTCTGCCCTGGTCAGGTGCGTGATCTGGCCCCGAGCTCTTTGCCTGCCTCCCACACTAGCTGACCTAGGTAGCGGCGGATACTGTCCCTGCTGCTGCTGCTGCTGCTGCTGCTGCTGAGGAAACTGCTGCTGCGGCTGCCTCTGAGGACAGTCACGCGCCATATGCCCTGGCTGGTCACATCGAAAATAGATGATCGGCGCCGTGCACTGCCTGCCTGGGTGAAACCCACTACACCGTGGACATGGTACTCGCGATCCACCCACTGATCCCTGACGCTGCAAAGGAATCGGCTGCTGTACACTGCCCGATGAAGCTTGCCCCTGATCCTTGGACTTCTTCTTCCGGAAACTCTTCCCGAAGAACTTCTTGACCTTCGAGCCAAAAGACGCAGATCCTGTTACCGACACTGCCAAAGCCGGCGCTCCCGAACCACCCGATGCATGCTGGAAGGAACCCTGCTGCTGGGTAACCGACTGCTGGCTGCGACCTGACAAAGACTGCCCCTGGCTGATCGGTCCTCGGGTCCTCTGCATATCCATCTCTAGAGAAGCCGCAACACGAGACGCTGTCTCTAGATCAGTGGCCCCGTTCACGATCAGATGGTGCCTCAGCTCTTACCTCAAGCCCTGGACGAACTGCGCGGTCTTCACCCTCTCATGCTCCATGATGTGAGGTGCATACCGACCCAGCTCGAAAAATCGGCCCCTGTACTGCAACACGGACATGTCGCCCTGCACCAGCTCCAGAAACTCACGCATCCGCTGCGTAGCAACGTAGTCTGGACAGTACGTACGCTCGAAAGCACTGACGAAGTCATCCCACTCGACCTACTCAAGTGGACGAAGCTGAAAAGACGTCTTCCACTCGGAAGACCACCACTTCCGAGCCGTACCCTGCAACTGGTTGTAAGCCAACACTACTCTGTCCTCGGCAGCACTCTTCACAGAACTGAACACCCGCTCCATCTCGTCAAGCCAATCACGAGCCGCATCAGGGTCTGGCCGGCGGCTGAAGTAAGGTGGATGGAACTGCAAGAAGTCCCTCATTGCTCGGCCTGGCCCACCCCTAGCTGACGAGCCCTCAGCAGCCTCTCCGCCGAACTGCTGAGACATAAGCTGGTACATGCCACGAAAGAAATCCTCAGCCCCCGGAAGCCTCACAGTATCCACTGCCTCGGTGGCCTCTGGTGGCACTCTGCTCTGCTCCTCCTGGTCCCTCTGGACCCCCTGCTGGATCTCCTGACCTCTAGCTGACTGCCCCTGCTGAGAGCGAGTCGCCCGCCTCGGCGCCATACTCGCACCTGAAGCAAAAGACAGAAAACACGAGAACGGCAAGGTCAAGAAAACGCGCGATGCCCAATGCCAGTGTCAACTGTACATCATCGCTGTGGACTAGTGGACCACTACAATTGCCTATGATTCTCGCATAATTCCACAACCGCGCTCTGATACCAGCTGTAACGACCCGAGAATCCGATTACCGGGAAGGCCCGATAACCCGAGACTCGCACCGCCACCCACGAGCCTGAAGACTCGGAAGGGTTAGAAGGATGGTGTGGGAACTACACAAGTATCACAAGTAATTGCAGAAATGAAACAGTTTATATTATTAAACAGGAAATAAATTAACATTTTACATGGTCCAAAAAAATAACAACAGTAGTCCACAACTAGTACAGAGATAAGAAAAGAAAGTACAGCTACACGGGGCATCCCCCGGCTCTGACCTATGGCACTACCTCTGGGCACCCGCACCACGCTGCGCCCCAGACGCGCTCCCCTGGGGCGGCGCCTCACCTGAAACACGGTGAAAATATGCAGGGAATGAGTCTCGGAACAAGACTCAGTAGGGATCACTCGAACCCTACCTCGTAAAATGGGAAACCACTACGCTAGCGGTAGGAGAGTACCTCGGAAAGGAAAGCCCTGTACTCTACCAAACAAAGGTCCTACGGCACGTAAACCGGCACACGTGCCATGGTGAGACAACCGAAACTCAACGGTCGACCCGGCAAACCCGAAGGCCAAACACACAAGCTGATAGTCTGACACTCCGTACTCGACAGGAGTATCTCCCACTAGAAGCACAGCCGGTAGCGTCCCCTGACGACTTACACCGCACCGCAGGTGAACTGCCTGACGTGGTAGTGCCTACCCAAGGCACGAACACCGCACAAGTAACCACAAACAAGTGACTAGCTGGGGTCACGCCCGTCGACGTGGGTCCAACCGCCCCCAACCACGTGTGCACACACAAACCATGCGTCCTAGGTCTGGTCTTCTGACCGGTTTTCCCCCGTAGCCGGACTCTGGCTAACGACGAGGAGCCCGACGGAAACTAGTCTAAAACCGTCCTCATGGTAACCTCTCCACCACTCCATGGTGGGACCACACGCGTGTAAGCAGACTACGACCAGTGGAGGGTCACTGAAGGAGTAGACTCTCAAGTCACGAAAAATGACGCCCGCATCTGACGACGCACGGGGACCACCCCACGCACCGGCCCCGTCGCACGGTGACCACATTCGGACCAAAAAGGGGGTTGCAACCCTCTCGGGGCAACCAGGCGCCTGACGGTCCACCCCCGAACCATCACAGAGCTGTAACGGTCTAGGCAAGACCGTCACACACACCTGGCGGCCCAACGCAGGCCGTCACACGCCTGAGGAACGTAGGGCGTAACGCACCTGGCCCAGCGCGTTACGTAAACGTAACGCGCCTGCCATAGCGCGTTACACGCGCCTCACACCCCCAGTGTGAAACCAGGATGTAACGCGCCTGCCCCAGCGCGTTACACGAATATAACGCGCCTGGCCCAGCGCGTTACGCGCCCCTCACACCTGGGGTGACCCAAGACGTAATGCGCTCACCCTGGCGCTTCACGCGGACGTAACGCGCCTGCCCTAGCACGTTACGCGCACTGACCCCCAACGGTCAAATCAACAGTAAAAGCCAACGGTCGGAACGCCCCTGACGGCCCAAGCCAGGCACGTCACAAGCAAGTGGCGGTCTATCGTGGGACCGTCACAGTCCCTGACCCCCGAAGGCTAAACGAAGGGCGTGTGACGGCCTCTCCCAGGCGCGTCACACCGTGTAACGGTCCCTGGAAGGACCGTTACATGCACCCGATGGTGAAAACGGCGGAAAAGCCAAAAAACTCCAACCACGCCCCCATGCCTCCACCGGAGAGGGGGAAATCAAAGGGGAAGACCCCTGGGGACCCCTAGCATGATTCTAGGCCATCAAAACGTGAAATCATTCATCAAATCTATAAATCGGGCGAGCTCTCCCCAAACATGGAAAAACCCCACACATGCTCAATCAAGCCCCTCTCGGCCTCCCCTCGGTCTATAAATCACGAAAAAGAACGGCAAGGAGCTAGGGAACGTCACCCTACTTCAATGGAGCGAATGCTCCGCCGGATTGTCCGTGAACGCAAGAAATCGCCTTGAAAACCCTCGTTCTTCCTTGAGCTCCCACGATCCACGAACGCCACCACACGCACCTCGTCGCCGCCGTCGTCACCGCACCGTCGCCCACAGCCGTCTGCAGCCGGCGGGGCTGGCCGCGGTCTCGCCGGATGAAGAAGAGAGAAAGAGGGGGGCGCCTCACGGTGGGGGAGAAAGGAGGAGGAAGAAGAAGAAGAAGAAGAGGGTGGGGAAGAGAGAGAAATAGGGGGGTATTTATAGAAAATCCAGAAAATACCAAAAATCAAAAAATTACATTTCCGGAATCCTCGGAACGCGTCGATCGCAACGGTACCACTCGTGCCCAGGTGAACGACCCGGTTCACCCGCAGCGAGGTTCCGAAGGAATTGTCGAAACACACACCGGAAATCGGAAAACACGCGTGGAAAAGCCGCGGAAAGCTTCCGGGCCTCCGAAACAACTCCGGATCGTGCCGATCCAAACACGAAAGATGTCTGAAACAAAATTTCAGACACAACGGAGCTGGACACTCCGAGAAACCAGATCCGAGACCCACGAAGAGGGATCCGAAAGGTCTGGGATATTACACTCGCTCACCCTAAAGCTTCGGATTGCCTCGTCAAGTGGGCTATAATGCTCGGGGCCTATGACATCTCCTACCGTCCCCGCTCGGCCTTCAAGGGATAGGCGCTCACAGATTTCATCACAGAGAGTACTGCCCCAACTGAGGAAGTTCATCTGCCGAGGCCCGAGCCCACCTGGGATCTTTTCATCGACGGATCGTCCAATTCTGCTGGTAGCGGCGCCGGTGTTCTTCTCCGATCCCCGGAAGGAGCAGAACTGTAATATGCCTTGAAGTTCAACTTCCCGGCATCCAACAACGTCTCCGAGTATGAGGCTCTCATCTCGAGAGCTAGGATGGCGCGAAGATTGGGGGCCGAACGAGTCAGAATCCACACTGACTCCCAATTGGTCGCCAGCCAGGTCAACGGTGACTACGAAGCTCGGTAAGCACCAGTGGTCAAATACCTCCAACTGGTAAGAGGAATAGCCTCATTATTTGAGAGCTTTCAGGTTATCCGGATCACTTGGGAGGAAAACTCCCGAGCAGACGCCCTATCTTGATTGGCCTCCTCTATTGCCCCAGAAGGTACACGATCGGTTTTACTCGAAGAGCTAGAACGACTAAGCATAGAAGGTGTAGCAACCCTAGTAAATTGAAGGAATGTAAATAGATTGAAAATTAAACCAAGGTTCAAGGCCTAACTCATATATATGTATTTAAACCACTTATATATATATAATTAATGTGGCTTACATTATACAATAAATGGGCCAAAAATTGAATAGATCCCCCTCTTTAGGCGCCATTTCATAAATTGAAGACCCTTCACGAAGGCACCAATTACATGAATGACGCCTCTATCATGGGCACTGTTTACCTAAAGGGCGCTTCTATTCTAGGTGCTATTTCCCTACAGAATCAAAAATGGAAATAGTTGCAGTATTTTGTTCGAACTTGGATGTTGAATGTTGTTCGGGAAGGTCCTGATCTGGAAGGATTAATACGTAGGAAGTCTAATTCTAGCGGGATTCAACCTCTAAGGAAATACTAATCCCAATCAAACTCCAAGCTTCGATCAAAACCTTTTTCCTATAAATACCAACCCCCTCCGTCGAGCCAACATGCTGGGTCTTTTTCTTCAACAACGACCTACTGCCGTCTCTGTTCTTTCCTCACCGACGGTTGTACATGAAGAAAAGAATTCTCTCTTCTTTTGCTTCTCCTTCGGCAGCACGGGAAGGATAGACCCCCTGCTTCCTCTTCTTTCCTCTTGCACGAACGGGTCCTGCACCGACGACGTCTTCTTCCTCCAACCTGTTCACTACTGAACGTGAAGAGCCGTAGCTTCTTCACTGCTGCCACCGCTGTTGAGCAAGTACTGCCGTTGCTGCAGTTGCTCTTATTATATATATACATCTTCTTCCTACTACTGCTGCCATCCTGCAAAATAGAGTATCAGATATTTTGACATCTCATCACCGTTCTTCACGTTATAACAACCAAACCTCAAAACCAAGGTAGGTGTTCTCAAGTACAAGCCCAATCTGATAGCTACAAGATCATAAGCATGCATATAGGCTTGTTAGATTGATTTACGTAGAGCTTGATATGTTTTTGGGAGTTTCAGTAAGATCGCGCCTCCCTCTAGGGCTCCATTTGATATAGCGACCGTGCAAACAGTCGTCAGATTAGTTGGTTAATTAATAATTACACATGTTCAAAACATAATAACTGTGAACCATGACATCTAATTTAATGCATGAGTATACTGTTAGATTCATGCTATTTTTCTCTACCTGTACATGTCTCTAGTTTCTCGATTGGACATACTCCAGAAATCATTTGTCTATGATTGTACCTGCCCGGTGCGTATCATATGACAAAGAAATAACGACCGTCTTCAGGTCGTCAATTTAATGAACGCTCGCACACACGGGCGCTAATTAGTGATAACATGTGAACATTAAACTATTCGTGACAGAATTACAGAGATAATGGAAATAATGACATGAACCCTGCCTTCAATTTGACATATGACGCCCCTGACTAGGGCGCTATTTAATGAATTGAAGTATTGAGCTAAGTCCTCATTTACATAATAGCTGAAATTGAGAAATTCTTTACAGATCTTAATATATATAGAACCTGGATATAACGACTGGATGAACAGTCGTTATATATTAAACTAGCGACCCTTCCTAAGGTGCTAATTCATAAAATGAAGACTTGATCTCACTCGTCAATTTCCTATTTTCTGATTTTCGGGGTTTCTGTAACCCTTGACAGTGGGTAATGTTTATAGGCATTATATTCCATTCCGTGAGTATAGTCCCACATTTCACGATGTTTTATCGATTGCCCTTAACTCTTGGTGACATACGAGCCCTCCGTTGGACATTCCGTTCCTTCGGACTGGTAAGTTAGTCATTGGGACCTCCGTAAACCTTCTCGTAGCCTTGGATTCCCTCAAGGCCGATTGAGTAGGTTGTGCCACTAAAACCCATGATACTTTTGATTGCTGTGTCCCTCTAAAGAAACATGGTAAATCGGCGCTCATGGTATGCTACCTAGCCATCATGAGAATGATTCTTGAACTAATGGAATGGGGAAACCATGCCATTATTATCTATCTTGGAATAGGTATCTTTATGGAGATACCAATTCTTTCTACCTTATCATGTTCAAAGAACTAGCATCCATGTACATATGAACGCTTATTCTTAATGTCGTGGCACCCACTAGGGAGCCGATCCCACCTAGTTTTGCGTAAGTATCATGATGATATCGTTTTGATCATAGTATGTCCTTCCATGAAATTTCTATCCTTGTGATTCTATTCCCCAAGATCTACCTTATATTCCTACAAAGGTTCATTCCATTGAAATTCTATATTGGCTATAACTAAAGTGGATGTCGGAATACATGATTCAATGCTGGCGCATATAGGGCCCGATCTGGTCCTGGGAGGAGCACCCGAAAGTACTTGTATCCATGGGAGCTATTATTGATCACTGTGGGGCATTGCACCGAAGTGCATGACTTGCTTGAATGGACATTTCCACAACTCTTACACTTGTTCTTGACTTGCCGTGACTTGACATGCGTGGCCTGGAAGGGTATTTACTTGCTTGCTTGATAACATGATAGCCAATTCTTGACATGACTTGCTAAATGTATATGCTCGTCTATCTTGATATAATTACATGAAATCCTGGATATCTTGCTAGTCCATTCTAAGTTCTCTCTTGCTATATATATATATATATATACTCTTTCTATTATTGTTTCATGCGAACATGCATAGCTTTACTTGCATTCCATACAACAGGTAATTTACTTAAAGCAAGCTAGCACTTGAGATATAATTCCTACTGAGCGTTTGCTCACCTAGTGTTTTTTCCCTATTTTTCAGGTAAGTCCGATGATGAGACACAATCGGATGGGGGTGACAATGAGTGAAGAGTTTAGAGCCATTCCGACCGTCCAAGCAATTATCTTGTCTTGTCTTTCCTATCTTTATAGAGTCAACCATTGTACTTTCCTTTTATTGAGTCCTAGTTCTTTTATCAAGAGTTGTAATAGAAGTACTTTAAGGTTTATGATTAATAAAGGACTTGGTTATCATTACTTGTGCGTGCTCTGTCTATGTATGTCGAATACACTTATGCTCTGATTGACATGATTGATATAAACTCATCGCGCATCTTCGGGTTCCTTCCGCGCTCGGGGCGTGACAATTTTTGTGGTATCAGAGCCTAGGATATTCAATTCTTAGGAAACCCAAGTCCAAGGATAAGTTTTGAATCTTCACCCGGTGAGAATTGGGTAGAACCATGGGTTAAGGTAACTTAGGGAAATCAAACTCTTGGTCCAATCTCTTATTAATTAGTTATTTAAAATCCTTGTAGGATGATGGCTACCGAACGTGCTCAGTGGCATAATATGCAACGCACTATTCAAGGCATGACTCAAGCGCTACAGCAAGTGGCACAAGGAACGGTGAATCGTGGAGCTGGTGATCTCCACCGTAGTTTTAGAAATATGAACCCACCAAGGTTCATTGGCTCATCAGATCCCGATGATGCCGAGCATTGGCTCCGAGAGGTGGAAATGATATTCCGTGTTATGCAATGCACAGACGAAGAGAAGGTATTGCTAGCTACGTTCCAATTAGAAAGAGACGCCCGTTCCTGGTGGGAGTCCGTAGAAGCCACCCTAGGTGAAGAACCCATCACATGGGCTGAGTTCACCGAGTACTTTAATGACAAATATTTTTCCGACCGAGTGCAAGAGAAGAAAGTCGCAGAATTCGCCTCACTCAAACAAAGAACTCTGTGAGTGGCCGAATATGAGGCCCAATTCTCTAGGCTATCAAGGTACGCAAAACACTTAGTAAGTACCGAGAAAATGAAAGCAAGAAGATTTCTCAATGGACTTCGACCCCAGTATATCACACAACTGGCACCGATGGACATTCTGGTCTACTCGGATATGGTTCGAAGAGCTCAACTATTAGAGGATGCCACGGAGCTATCTGACAAGATCCGGGGGAAGAACAAGAAAGAGCCTATTATAAGCCCTGGAAATTTCAAGCCCTCCTTCAATAAGAAGAGAGCCAATGATGGGGGTACTTCCTCCAAGGAGCAAAAGTTTAAGAAGACCAAACCTTTCTCCATTACTACCACACCTTCCAAGGAGGTGTGTAAACATTGTGACAAGACTGGCCATAGGGCCGAAGAATGCTGGAGAAGACTCGGAGCTTGCCTCTGTTGTGGGAGCCGTGAACATCGGATTCCCAAGTGTCCATTACTCAATGACCAAGCCGGAGATGAAAAGCGCCCAGTAAAGAAGAATGCACGTCTCCAAGCTATTAAGGAAGCATATCAAGACAGAAGCGGACTAGTGGAAGATACATTAAAAGTTTGTTCCAAGTCTGCACATGTCTTATTTGATACTGGTGCATCACATTCTTTTATTTCCAAGAAGTTTGTTGACCCATTACCTATGGAACCGTAATGGATAAAATTAATTATTTAGACTCCTCTCGGAAATGAAGCCGATATTACTCATCATTACCAAAATTGCGAAGTCTTGCTAAAAGGGAGAAATCTACCTATCGACCTAATATGCCTAGAAATGAGGGACTATGATATCATATTGGGAGCCGATTGGTTATCAAAATACCAGGCAACTGTTGATTGCCGTAACAGCAAGGTTACCTTCAAGGAATTTTCAGAGCTGGTCTATACTAGCCCTAAGAGTCGAAGCAAGTCACCTCTTATTTCAGCTCTTCGAGCTAGCAAGCTAATAAGGAAAGGATGTGTATCCTTCCTTGCTTTTGTCACCATTTAGGAGACTAAGGAGTCTAAGATAGAAGACATTCCAGTTGTACAAGATTTCCCGGACGTGTTTCCGGAAGATTTGCCTGGACTACCCCCACAAAGAGAAGTGACCTTCACCATCGACTTGGTCCCTGGTGCTGGTCCAGTTTCTAAGGAACCATATAGGATGTCCCCTGCCGAACTCAAGGAATTAAAGGAACAATTGATGGAACTTCTAAAGAAGGGATTTATTAGGCCAAGTACTTTCCCATGGGGAGCACCCATGCTATTGGTAAAGAAGAAGGATGGATCCATGAGGTTATGCATCGACTATCGACAGTTGAATCATCTCACTATCAAGAACAAGTATCCACTGTCGAGAATCGATGAGTTATTTGATCAAAAATATGGATCCAAGTATTTCTCGAAGATTGATCTCAGGTCGGGAAATCACCAACTAAGAATCAAAGATGAGGACATTCATAAGACCGTGTTCAGAAGCAGGTATGGGCACTACGAATTTGTTGTTATGCCTTTCGGACTAACAAATGTCCCTGCAGCCTTTATGTAGTTGATGAATAGTATATTCATGCCTCATCTAGATCAGTTCGTGGTGGTTTTCATTGATGATATATTGATTTATTCAAAGACCAAGGAAGAGCATGAGGAGCATTTAAGGATTGCATTACAGATATTGAGGACAAATCAATTATATGCAAAGCTCAGTAAATGTGAATTTTGGCTGGAAGAAGTATCTTTCCTAGGTCATGTGATTTCAAAGGACGGACTGTCCGTAGATCCATCAAAAGTTGAAGCTGTAAAGAATTGGGAAAGATCGACCAATGCTAGTGAGATCCGTAGTTTCTTGGGTCTTGCAGGCTATTACCGGCGATTCATTAAGGATTTCTCCAAGATCGCCGTACCACTCACTAAGCTAACTCACAAGGAGATCCGTTATGAATGGAGCGAGGAATGTGAAACAAGCTTTCAAGCTCTCAAGGATCACCTAACTACTGCCCCAGTCTTAGCTTTGCTAGTGGAAGGAGAGGAATTCGAGGTATACACCGATGCGTCTGGAATTGGCCTCGGATATGTCTTAATGCAACACGGGAGAGTTATAGCTTACTCTTCCGGCCAATTGAAGAAGCATGAAGAGAACTATCTAGTTCATGACTTGGAGTTGGCTGCGGTAGTATTTGCATTAAAAATCTGGAGATATTACCTATACGGAGTGCAGTTCACTATATACTCTGATCACAAGAGTCTCAAGTATCTCTTCTCTCAAAAGGAATTGAATATGAGACAGAGACGTTGGCTAGAATATCTCAAGGACTTCGACTTCACAATACAATATCATCCGGGAAAGGGTAATCCTGTAGCTGATGCCCTCAGTCGGAAGCCAAGAGCAATATTAGCCAATTGCATGATTCAGGAGTGGAAGTTGCTAGAACAGTTCACTAGACTCGATATAAGCATGGACAAGGAGAGCAGGTATGTTACACTATCACATATGAGCATACAACCAGATCTACTCTATTAAATACAAGGACTTCAAGATAATGACCCCGTATTAGTGGAAATCAAGGGCAAAATAGAAGAACAACCTGATTTTAAGATAGCCTCAGATGGAAGGTTGTTGTTTAGAGATAGAATTTGCATACCAGACTGTTCAGAGCTAAAGAAGAAGATCTTAGATGAAGCTCACAAATCAAGGTACACCATTCATCCAGGATCTACCAGAATGTACCAAGATTTTAAAAGGACCTTTTTGTGGCCCAACATGAAAAGGGAAGTAACGGACTTCGTGTCTCGCTGTCTCACATGCCAACAAGTTAAGGCGGAACACCAAAAGCCTGCCGGTAAGCTACATCCTCTTGATATTCCCAAGTGGAAGTGGGAGGATATCGGTATGGACTTCATTATGGGATTATCTAAATCTAAAGGAGGATATGATGGAATATGGGTCATCATCGACCGTTAGACCAAATCAGCACACTTCTTGCCAATTAAGAGCCGATGGTCAGTAGATGTTCTTGCTGCTTTATACATTAAAGATATAGTTAGATTACATGGAGTTCCTGTATCAATCGTGTCTGACCGAGACCCACGCTTTACTTCTCACTTTTGGAAGGGTCTACAACATTCATTGGGGACGAGACTCAATTTTAGTACTACTTTTCATCCTCAAACAGATGGTCAGACCGAAAGATGAATCAGGTGGTAGAAGATATGCTCAGAGCTTGTATCATCGATTTTGGTGGAAGCTGGCATGATCACTTGCCTTTGGTCGAGTTTTCATACAACAATAGTTACCAGGCAAGCATACAAATGGCACCTTTCGAAGCCTTGTACGGAAGGAGTTGCCGGTCACCCTTGTGCTGGGATGAAGTTGGCGAGAAATAACTATTAGGCCCAGATATGGTAAGGGATACCACCGAAAAGATTCAGGTGATTAGAGAGAGACTTCAAGTGGCTCAGTCTAGACAGAAGGCTTATGCTGACACAAGGAGAAGAGATCTCGAATTCCAAGTAGGAGATCACGTATTTCTCAAGATATCATCTGGATGAGGAATTAGGAGATTTGGTGTTAAGGGCAAGCTTACACCAAGGTTTATCAGACCTTTTGAGGTACTAGAAAGAGTTGGCGAGGTTGCATACCACGTCGCTTTGCCTCCTCAATTGTCTGAAGTTCATAACGTGTTTCACATATCCATGTTGAAGAAGTATGTGCACGATCCGTCACATGTCATAGATCACGGTGACCTAGTGATACAAAAGGATCTCACTTATGAACAAAAACCCATGAAGATCCTCGATCGCGAGGTACGTGCATTAAGGAACAAGATGATTCCCATGGTCAAGGTTCAATGGAACAAATGCTCAGAACAAAAAGCCACATGGGAGACTGAGGAGTCCATGAAGAAGAGATTTCCCGACTTATTTGAAAACGGTATGTACTCCGCACCCTCCACGTCTATATACGATTGAATTTGGGGACCAAATTCTTTTAAGTGGGGGAGGGTGTAGCAACCCTAGTAAATTGAAAGAATGTAAATAGATTGAAAATTAAACCAAGGTTCAAGGCCTAACTCATATATATGTATTTAAACCACTTATATATATATATAATTAATGGGGCTTACATCATACAATAAATGGGCCAAAAATTGAATACCGCCCCCTCTTAAGGCGCCATTTCATAAATTGAAGACCCTTCACAAAGGCGCCAATTACATGAATGACGCCTCTATCATGGGCGCTATTTATCTAAAGGGCGCCTCTATTCTAGGCGCTATTTCCCTGTAGAATCAAAAATAGAAACCATTACAGTATTTTGTTCAAACTTGGATGTTGAATGCTATTCGAGAAGGTCATGATCTGGAAGGATTAATACGTAGAAAGTCTAATTCTAGCGGGATTCAACCTCTAAGGAAATACTAATCCCGATCAAACTCCAAGCTTCGATCAAAACCTTTTTCCTATAAATACCAACCCCCTCCGTCGAGCCAACCTGCTGGCTCTTTTTCTTCAACAACGACCTGCTGCCGTCTCTGTTCTTTGCTCACTGACGGTTGTACGTGAAGAAAAGAATTCTCTCTTCTTCTGCTTCTCCTTCGGCTGCACGGGAAGGATAGACCCCCTGCTTCCTCTTCTTTCCTCTTGCACGAACGGGTCCTGCACCGACGACGTCTTCTTCCTCCAACCTGTTCACTACTGAACGTGAAGAGCCGTAGCTTCTTCACTGCTGCCACCGCTGTTGATCAAGTACTGCCGTTGCTGCAGTTGCTCTTATTATATATATACATCTTCTTCCTACTGCCGCTGCCATCCTTCAAAATAGAGTATCGGATATTTTGACATCTCATCACCGTTCTTCACGTTATAACATCCAAACCTCAAAACCAAGGTAGGTGTTCTCAAGTACAAGCCCAATCTAATAGCTACAAGATCATAAGCATGCATATAGGCTTGTTAGATTGATTTACGTAGAGCTTGATATGTTTCTGGGAGTTTCAGTAAGATCGCGCCTCCCTCTAGGGCGCTATTTGATATAGCGACCGTGCAAACAGTCGTCAGATTAGTTGATTAATTAATAATTACACATGTTCAAAACTTAATAACTGTGAACTATGACATCTAATTTAATGCATGAGTATACTATTAGATTCTTGCTATTTTTCTCTGCCTGTACATGTCTCTAGTTTCTCGATTGGACATACTCCATAAATCATGTCTATGATTGTACCTGCCCAGTGCGTATCATATGACAAAGAAATAACGACCGTCTTCAGGTCGTCAATTTAATGAACGCCCCCACACACGTGCGCTAATTAGTGATAACATGTGAACATTAAACTATTCGCGACAGAATTACAGAGATAATGGAAATAAGGACATGAACCCTACCTTCAATTTGACATATGACGCCCCTGACTAGGGTGCTATTTAATGAATTGAAGTCTTGAGCTAAGTCGTCATTTACATAATAGCTGAAATTGAGAAATTTTTTACAGATCTTAATATATATAGAACCTGGATATAACGACTAGATGAACAATCGTTATATATTAAACTAGCGACCCTTCCTAAGGAGCTAATTCATAAAATGAAGACTCTATCTCAGTCGCCGATTTCCTGTTTTTTGATTTTCGTGGTTTCTGTAACCCTTGACAGTGGGTAATGTTTATAGGCATTATATTCCATTCCGTGAGTATAGTCCCATGTTTCACGATGTTTTATCGATTGCCCTCAACTCTTGGTGACATACGAGCCTCTGTTGGACATTCCGTTCCTTCGGACTGGTAAGTTAGTCATTGGGACCTCCGTAAGACTCCTCGTAGCCTTGGATTCCCTCAAGGCCGATTGAGCAGGTTGTACCACTAAAACCCATGATACTTTTGATTGCCATGTCCTTCTAAAGAAACATGGTAAACCGGCCCTCATGGTGTGCTACCTAGCCATCATGAGAATGATTCTTGAACTAATGGAATGGGGAAACCATGCCATTATTATCTATCTTGGAATAGGTATCTTTATGGAGATACCAATTCTTTCTACCTTATCATGTTCAAAGAACTAGCATCCATGTACATATGGACGCTTATTCTTAATGTCGTGGCACCCACTAGGGAGCCGATCCCACCTAGTTTTGCGTAAGTATCGTGATGATATCGTTTTGATCATAGTATGTCCTTCCATGAAATTTCTGTCCTTGTGATTCTATTCCCCAAGATCTACCTTATATTCCTACAAAGGTTCATTCCATTGAAATTCTATATTGGCTATAACTAAAGTGGATGTCGAATACATGATTCAATGCTGGCGCATATAGGGCCCGATCTGGTCCTGGGAGGAGCACCGAAAGTACTTGTGCCCATGGGAGCTATTATTGATCACGGTGTGGCATTGCACCGAAGTGCATGACTTGCTTGAATGGACATTTCCACAACTCTTACACTTGTTCTTGACTTGACGTGACTTGACATGCGTGGCCTGGAAGGGTATTTACTTGCTTGCTTGATAACATGATAGCCAATTCTTGACATGACTTGCTAAACGTATATGCTCGTCTATCTTGATATAATTACATGAAATCTGGATATCTTGCTAGTCCATTCTAAGTTCTCTCTTGCTATATATATATACTCTTTCTATTATTGTTTCCTGCGAACATGCATAGCTTTACTTGCATTCCATACAACATGTAATTTACTTAAAGCAAGCTAGCACTTGAGATATAATTCCTACTGAGCGTTCGCTCACCTAGTGTTTTTTCCCTATTTTTCAGGTAAGTCCGATGACGAGACACAATCGGATGGGGATGACAATGAGTGAAGAGTTTAGAGCCATTCCGACCGTCCAAGCAATTATCTTGTCTTGTCTTTCCTATCTTTATAGAGTCAACCATTGTACTTTCCTTTTATTGAGTCCTAGTTCTTTTATCAAGAGTTGTAATAGAAGTACTTTAAGGTTTATGATTAATAAAGGACTTGGTTATCATTACTTGTGCGTGCTTTGTCTATGTATGTCGAATACACTTATGCTCTGATTGACATGATTGATATAAACTCATCGCGCATCTCTGGGTTCCTTCCGCGCTCGGGGCGTGACAATTTTTGTGGTATCAGAGCCTAGGATATTCAATTCCTAGGAAACCCAAGTCCAAGGATAAGTTTTGAATCTTCACCCGGTGAGAATTGGGTAGAACCATGGGTTAAGGTAACTTTGAGAAATCAAACTCTTGGTCCAATCTCTTATTAATTAGTTATTTAAAATCCTTGTAGGACGATGGCTGCCGAACGTGCTCAGTGGCATAATATGCAACGCACTATTCAAGGCATGACTCAAGCGCTACAGCAAGTGGCACAAGGAACGGTGAACTGTGGAGCTGGTGATCTCCACCGTAGTTTTAGAAATATGAACCCACCAAGGTTCATTGGCTCATCAGATCCCGATGATGCCGAGCATTGGCTCTGAGAGGTGGAAAAGATATTCCGTGTTATACAATGCACAGACGAAGAGAAGGTGTTGCTAGCTACGTTCCAATTAGAAAGAGACGCCCGTTCCTGGTGGGAGTCCATAGAAGCCACCCTAGGTGAAGAACCCATCACATGGGCTGAGTTCACTGAGTACTTCAATGACAAATATTTTTCCGACCGAGTGCAAGAGAAGAAAGCCGCAGAATTCGCCTCACTCAAACAAAGAACTCTGTCAGTGGCCGAATATGAGGCCCAATTCTCTAGGCTGTTAAGGTACGCAAAACACTTAGTAAGTACCGAGAAAATGAAAGCAAGAAGATTTCTCAATGGGCTTCGACCCAAATATATCACACAACTGGCACCGATGGACATTCTGGTCTACTCGGATATGGTTCGAAGAGCTCAACTATTAGAGGATGCCACGGAACTATCCGACAAGATCTGGGGGAAGAACAAGAAAGAGCCTATTATAAGCCCTGGAAATTTCAAGCCCTCCTTCAATAAGAAGAGAGCCAATGATGGGGTACTTCCTCCAAGGAGCAAAAGTTTAAGAAGACCAAACCTTTCTCCATTACTACCACACCTTCCAAGGAGGTGTGTAAACATTGTGACAAGACTGGCCATAGGGCCGAAGAATGCTGGAGAAGACTCGGAGCTTGCCTCTGTTGTGGGAGCCGTGAACATCGGATTCCCAAGTGTCCATTACTCAATGACCAAGCCGGAGACGAAAAGCGCCCGGTAAAGAAGAATGCACGTCTCCAAGCTATTAAGGAAGCATATCAAGACAGAAGCGGACTAGTGGAAGGTACATTAAAAGTTTGTTCCAAGTCTGCACATGTCTTATTTGATACTGGTGCATCACATTCTTTTATTTCCAAGAAGTTTGTTGACCCATTACCTATGGAACCGAATGGATAAAATTAATTATTTCGACTCCTCTCGGAAACGAAGCCGATATTACTCATCATTACCAAAATTGCGAAGTCTTGCTAAAAGGGAAGAAATCTACCTATCGACCTAATATGCCTAGAAATGAGGGACTATGATATCATATTGGGAGCCGATTGGTTATCAAATACCAGGCAACTGTTGATTGCCGTAACAGCAAGGTTACCTTCAAGGAATTTTCGGAGCTGGTCTATACTAGCCCTAAGAGTCGAAGCAAGTCACCTCTTATTTCGGCTCTTCGAGCTAGCAAGCTAATAAGGAAAGGATGTGTATCTTCCTTGCTTTTGTCACCATTCAGGAGACTAAGGAGTCTAAGATAGAAGACATTCCAGTTGTACAAGATTTCCGGACGTGTTTCCGGAAGATTTGCCTGGACTACCCCCACAAAGAGAAGTGGCCTTCACCATCGACTTGGTCCCTGGTGCTGGTCCAGTTTCTAAGGCACCATATAGGATGTCCCCTGCCGAACTCAAGGAATTAAAGGAACAATTGATGGAACTTCTAAAGAAGGGATTTATTAGGCCAAGTACTTCCCCGTGGGGAGCACCGTGCTATTTGTAAAGAAGAAGGATGGATCCATGAGGTTATGCATCGACTATCGACAGTTGAATCATCTCACTATCAAGAACAAGTATCCACTGCCGAGAATCGATGAGTTATTTGATCAAATATCTGGATCCAAGTATTTCTCGAAGATTGATCTCAGGTCGGGATATCACCAACTAAGAATCAAAGATGAGGACATTCATAAGACCGCGTTCAGAAGCAGGTATGGGCACTACGAATTTGTTGTTATGCCTTTCGGACTAACAAATGTCCCTGCAGCCTTTATGCAGTTGATGAATAGTATATTCAGGCCTCATCTAGATCAGTTCGTGGTGGTTTTCATTGATGATATATTGATTTATTCAAAGACCAAGGAAGAGCATGAGGAGCATTTAAGGATTGCATTACAGATATTGAGGACAAATCAATTATATGCAAAGCTCAGTAAATGTGAATTTTGGCTGGAAGAAGTATCTTTCCTAGGTCATGTGATTTCAAAGGACGGACTGTCCGTAGATCCATCAAAAGTTGAAGCTGTAAAGAATTGGGAAAGATCGACCAATGCTAGCGAGATCCGTAGTTTCTTGGGTCTTGCAGGCTATTACCGGCGATTCATTAAGGATTTCTCCAAGATCGCCGTACCACTCACTAGCTAACTCGCAAGGAGATCCGTTATGAATGGAGCGAGGAATGTGAAACAAGCTTTCAAGCTCTCAAGGATCACCTAACTACTGCCCCAGTCTTAGCTTTGCTAGTGGAAGGAGAGGAATTCGAGGTATACACCGATGCGTCTGGAATTGGCCTCGGATATGTCTTAATGCAACACGGGAGAGTTATAGCTTACTCTTCCCGCCAATTGAAGAAGCATGAAGAGAACTATCCAGTTCATGACTTGGAGTTGGCTGCGGTAGTATTTGCATTAAAAATCTGGAGATATTACCTATACGGAGTGCAGTTCACTATATACTCCGATCACAAGAGTCTCAAGTATCTCTTCTCTCAAAAGGAATTGAATATGAGACAGAGACGTTGGCTAGAATATCTCAAGGACTTCGACTTCACAATACAATATCATCCGGGAAAGGGTAATCCTGTAGCTGATGCCCTCAGTCGGAAGCCAAGAGCAATATTAGCCAATTGCATGATTCAGGAGTGGAAGTTGCTAGAACAGTTCACTAGACTCGATATAAGCATGGACAAGGAGAGCAGGTATGTTACACTATCACATATGAGCATACAACCAGATCTACTCTCTGAAATACAAGGACTTCAAGATAATGACCCCATATTAGTGGAAATCAAGGGCAAAATAGAAGAACAACCTGATTTCAAGATAGCCTCAGATGGAAGGTTGTTGTTCAGAGATAGAATTTGCATACCAGATTGTTCAGAGCTAAAGAAGAAGATCTTAGATGAAGCTCACAGATCAAGGTACACCATTCATCCAGGATCTACCAAAATGTACCAAGATTTGAAAAGGACCTTTTGGTGGCCCAACATGAAAAGAGAAGTAGCGGACTTCGTGTCTCGCTGTCTCACATGCCAACAAGTTAAGGCGGAACACCAAAAGCCTGCCGGTAAGCTACATCCTCTTGATATTCCCAAGTGTAAGTGGGAGGATATCGGTATGGACTTCATTATGGGATTATCTAAATCTAAAGGAGGACATGATGGAATATGGGTCATCATCGACCGTTTGACCAAATCAGCACACTTCTTGCCAATTAAGAGCCGATGGTCAGTAGATGTTCTTGCTGCTTTATACATTAAAGAGATAGTTAGATTACATGGAGTTCCTGTATCAATCGTGTCTGACCGAGACCCACGCTTTACTTCTCACTTTTGGAAGGGTCTACAACATTCATTGGGGACGAGACTCAATTTTAGTACTACTTTTCATCCTCAAACAGATGGTCAGACCGAAAAGATGAATCAGGTGGTAGAAGATATGCTCAGAGCTTGTATCATCGATTTTGGTGGAAGCTGGCATGATCACTTGCCTTTGGTCGAGTTTTCATACAACAATAGTTACCAGGCAAGCATACAAATGGCACCTTTCGAAGCCTTGTACGGAAGGAGTTGCCGATCACCCTTGTGCTGGGATGAAGTTGGCGAGAAATAACTATTAGGCCCAGATATGGTAAGGGATACCACCGAAAAGATTCAGTTGATTAGAGAGAGACTTCAAGTGGCTCAGTCTAGACAGAAGGCTTATGCTGACACAAGGAGAAGAGATCTCGAATTCCAAGTCGGAGATCACGTATTTCTCAAGATATCACTGGATGAGGAATTAGGAGATTTGGTGTTAAGGGCAAGCTTACACCAAGGTTTATCGGACCTTTTGAGGTACTAGAAAGAGTTGGCGAGGTTGCATACCGCGTCGCTTTGCCTCCTCAATTGTCAGAAGTTCATAACGTGTTCACATATCCATGTTGAAGAAGTATGTGCACGATCCGTCACATGTCATAGATCACGGTGACCTAGTGATACAAAAGGATCTCACTTATGAACAAAAACCCATGAAGATCCTCGATCGCGAGGTACGTGCATTAAGGAACAAGATGATTCCCATGGTCAAGGTTCAATGGAACAAATGCTCAGAACAAAAAGCCACGTGGGAGACTGAGGAGTCCATGAAGAAGAGATTTCCCGACTTATTTGAAAACGGTATGTACTCCGCACCCTCCACGTCTATATACGATTGAATTTGGGGACCAAATTCTTTTAAGTGGGGGAGGGTGTAGCAACCCTAGTAAATTGAAAGAATGTAAATAGATTGAAAATTAAACCAAGGTTCAAGGCCTAACTCATATATATATATTTAAACCACTTATATATATATATAATTAATGGGGCTTACATCATACAATAAATGGGCCAAAAATTGAATACCGCCCCCTCTTAAGGCGCCATTTCATAAATTGAAGACCCTTCACAAAGGCGCCAATTACATGAATGACGCCTCTATCATGGGCGCTATTTATCTAAAGGGCGCCTCTATTCTAGGCGCTATTTCCCTGTAGAATCAAAAATAGAAACCATTACAGTATTTTGTTCAAACTTGGATGTTGAATGCTATTCGAGAAGGTCATGATCTGGAAGGATTAATACGTAGAAAGTCTAATTCTAGCGGGATTCAACCTCTAAGGAAATACTAATCCCGATCAAACTCCAAGCTTCGATCAAAACCTTTTTCCTATAAATACCAACCCCCTCCGTCGAGCCAACCTGCTGGCTCTTTTTCTTCAACAATGACCCACTACCGTCTCTGTTCTTTGCTCACTGACGGTTGTACGTGAAGAAAAGAATTCTCTCTTCTTCTGCTTCTCCTTCGGCTGCACGGGAAGGATAGACCCCCTGCTTCCTCTTCTTTCCTCTTGCACGAACGGGTCCTGCACCGACGACGTCTTCTTCCTCCAACCTGTTCACTACTGAACGTGAAGAGCCGTAGCTTCTTCACTGCTGCCACCGCTGTTGATCAAGTACTGCCGTTGCTGTAGTTGCTCTTATTATATATATACATCTTCTTCCTACTGCCGCTGCCATCCTTCAAAATAGAGTATCGGATATTTTGACATTTCATCATCGTTCTTCACGTTATAACATCCAAACCTCAAAACCAAGGTAGGTGTTCTCAAGTACAAGCCCAATCTAATAGCTACAAGATCATAAGCATGCATATAGGCTTGTTAGATTGATTTACGTAGAGCTTGATATGTTTCTGGGAGTTTCAGTAAGATCGCGCCTCCCTCTAGGGTGCTATTTGATATAGCGACCGTGCAAACAGTCGTCAGATTAGTTGATTAATTAATAATTACACATGTTCAAAACTTAATAACTGTGAACTATGACATCTAATTTAATGCATGAGTATACTATTAGATTCTTGCTATTTTTCTCTGCCTGTACATGTCTCTAGTTTCTCGATTGGACATACTCCATAAATCATGTCTATGATTGTACCTGCCCAGTGCGTATCATATGACAAAGAAATAACGACCGTCTTCAGGTCGTCAATTTAATGAACGCCCCCACACACGTGCGCTAATTAGTGATAACATGTGAACATTAAACTATTCGTGACAGAATTACATAGATAATGGAAATAACGACATGAACCATGCCTTCAATTTGAAATATGACGCCCCTGACTAGGGCTGCTATTTAATGATTGAAGTCTTGAGCTAAGTCGTCATTTACATAATAGCTGAAATTGAGAATTTTTACAGATCTTAATATATATAGACCCTAGATATAACGACTGAATGAACAGTCGTTATATATTAAACTAGCGACCCTTCCTAGGGCGCTAATTCATAAATGAAGACTTATCTCAGTCGCCGATTTCCTGTTTTCTATTTTCGTGGTTTCTGTAACCCTTGACAGTGGGTTATTTATATAGGCACTATATTCCATTCCGTGAGTATAGTCCCACGTTTCACGATGTTTTATCGATTACCCTCAACTCTTGGTGACATACGAGCCATCTGTTGGACATTCCGTTCCTTCGGATTGGTAAGTTAGTCATTGGGACCTCCATAAGACTCCTCGTAGCCTTGGATTCCCTCAAGGCCGATTGAGCAGGTTCTACCACTAAAACCCATGATACTTTTGATTGCCATGTCCTTCTAAAGAAACATGGTAAACCGGCCCTCATGGTGTGCTACCTAGCCATCATGAGAATGATTCTTGAACTAATGGAATGGGGAAACCATGCCATTATTATCTATCTTGGAATAGGTATCTTTATGGAGATACCAATTCTTTCTACCTTATCATGTTCAAAGAACTAGCATCCATGTACATATGGACGCTTATTCTTAATGTCGTGGCACCCACTAGGGAGCCGATCCCACCTAGTTTTGCGTAAGTATCGTGATGATATCGTTTTGATCATAGTATGTCCTTCCATGAAATTTCTGTCCTTGTGATTCTATTCCCCAAGATCTACCTTATATTCCTACAAAGGTTCATTCCATTGAAATTCTATATTGGCTATAACTAAAGTAGATGTCGGAATACATGATTCAATGCTGGCGCATATAGGGCTCGATCTGGTCCTGGGAGGAGCACTCGAAAGTACTTGTGCCCATGGGAGCTATTATTGATCACGGTGTGGCATTGCATCGAAGTGCATGACTTGATTGAATGGACATTTCCATAACTCTTACACTTGTTCTTGACTTGCCGTGACTTGACATGCGTGGCCTGGAAGGGTATTTACTTGCTTGCTTGATAACATGATAGCCAATTCTTGACATGACTTGCTAAACGTATATGCTCGTCTATCTTGATATAATTACATGAATTTCTGGATATCTTGCTAGTCCATTCTAAGTTCTCTCTTGCTATATATATATATATATATATATATACTCTTTCTATTATTGTTTCCTGCGAACATGCATAGCTTTACTTGCATTCCATACAACAGGTAATTTACTTAAAGTAAGCTAGCACTTGAGATATAATTCCTACTGAGCGTTTGCTCACCTAGTGTTTTTTCCCTATTTTTCAGGTAAGTCCGATGATGAGACACAATCGGATGGGGGTGACAATGAGTGAAGAGTTTAGAGCCATTCCGACCGTCCAAGCAATTATCTTGTCTTGTCTTTCCTATCTTTATAGAGTCAACCATTGTACTTTCCTTTTATTGAGTCCTAGTTCTTTTATCAAGAGTTGTAATAGAAGTACTTTAAGGTTTATGATTAATAAAGGACTTGGTTATCATTACTTGTGCGTGCTTTGTCTATGTATGTCGAATACACTTATGCTCTGATTGACATGATTGATATAAACTCATCGCGCATCTCTGGGTTCCTTCCGCGCTCGGGGCGTGACAATTTTTGTGGTATCAGAGCCTAGGATATTCAATTCCTAGGAAACCCAAGTCCAAGGATAAGTTTTGAATCTTCACCCGGTGAGAATTGGGTAGAACCATGGGTTAAGGTAACTTAGGGAAATCAAACTCTTGGTCCAATCTCTTATTAATTAGTTATTTAAAATCCTTATAGGACGATGGCTGCCGAACGTGCTCAGTGGCATAATATGCAACGCACTATTCAAGGCATGACTCAAGCGCTACAGCAAGTGGCACAAGGAACGGTGAATCGTGGAGCTGGTGATCTCCACCGTAGTTTTAGAAATATGAACCCACCAAGGTTCATTGGCTCATCAGATCCCGATGATGCCAAGCATTGGCTCTGAGAGGTGGAAAGGATATTCCGTGTTATACAATGCACAGACGAAGAGAAGGTATTGCTAGCTACATTCCAATTAGAAAGAGATGCCCGTTCCTGGTGGGAGTCCGTAGAAGCCACCCTAGGTGAAGAACCCATCACATGGGCTGAGTTCACCGAGTACTTCAATGACAAATATTTTTCCGACCGAGTGCAAGAGAAGAAAGTCACAGAATTCGCCTCACTCAAACAAAGAACTCTGTGAGTGGCCGAATATGAGGCCCAATTCTCTAGGCTATCAAGGTACGCAAAACACTTAGTAAGTACCGAGAAAATGAAAGCAAGAGACTTCGACCCCAGTATATCACACAACTGGCACCGATGGACATTCTGGTCTACTCGGATATGGTTCGAAGAGCTCAACTATTAGAGGATGCCACGGAGCTATCTGACAAGATCCGGGGGAAGAACAAGAAAGAGCCTATTATAAGCCCTGGAAATTTCAAGCCCTCCTTCAATAAGAAGAGAGCCAATGATGGGGGTACTTCCTCCAAGAGCAAAAGTTTAAGAAGACCAAATCTTTCTCCATTACTACCACACCTTCCAAGGAGGTGTGTAAACATTGTGACAAGACTGGCCATAGGGCCGAAGAATGCTGGAGAAGACTCGGAGCTTGCCTCTGTTGTGGGAGCCGTGAACATCGGATTCCCAAGTGTCCATTCTCAATGACCAAGCCGGAGACGAAAAGTGCCCGGTAAAGAAGAATGCACGTCTCCAAGCTATTAAGGAAGCATATCAAGACAGAAGCGGACTAGTGGAAGGTACATTAAAAGTTTGTTCCAAGTCTGCACATGTCTTATTTGATACTGGTGCATCACATTCTTTTATTTCCAAGAAGTTTGTTGACCCATTACCTATGGAGCCGGAATTGATAAAATTAATTATTTAGACTCCTCTCGGAAACGAAGCCGATATTACTCATCATTACCAAAATTGCGAAGTCTTGCTAAAAGGGAGAAATCTACATATCGACCTAATATGCCTAGAAATGAGGGACTATGATATCATATTGGGAGCCGATTGGTTATCAAAATACCAGGCAACTGTTGATTGCCGTAACAGCAAGGTTACCTTCAAGGAATTTTCGGAGTTGGTCTATACTAGCCCTAAGAGTCGAAGCAAGTCACCTCTTATTTCAGCTCTTCGAGCTAGCAAGCTAATAAGGAAAGGATGTGTATCCTTCCTTGCTTTTGTCACCATTCAGGAGACTAAAGAGTCTAAGATAGAAGACATTCCAGTTGTACAAGATTTCCCGGACGTGTTTCCGGAAGATTTGCCTGGACTACCCCCACAAAGAGAAGTGACCTTCACCATCGACTTGGTCCCTGGTGCTGGTCCAGTTTCTAAGGCACCATATAGGATGTCCCCTGCCGAACTCAAGGAATTAAAGGAACAATTGATGGAACTTCTAAAGAAGGGATTTATTAGGCCAAGTACTTCCCCATGGGGAGCATCCGTGCTATTGGTAAAGAAGAAGGATGGATCCATGAGGTTATGCATCGACTATCGACAGTTGAATCATCTCACTATCAAGAACAAGTATCCACTGCCAAGAATCGATGAGTTATTTGATCAAAAATCTGGATCCAAGTATTTCTCGAAGATTGATCTCAGGTCGGGAAATCACCAACTAAGAATCAAAGATGAGGACATTCATAAGACCGTGTTCAGAAGCAGGTATGGGCACTACGAATTTGTTGTTATGCCTTTCGGACTAACAAATGTCCCTGCAGCCTTTATGTAGTTGATGAATAGTATATTCATGCCTCATCTAGATCAGTTCGTGGTGGTTTTCATTGATGATATATTGATTTATTCAAAGACCAAGGAAGAGCATGAGGAGCATTTAAGGATTGCATTACAGATATTGAGGACAAATCAATTATATGCAAAGCTCAGTAAATGTGAATTTTGGCTGGAAGAAGTATCTTTCCTAGGTCATGTGATTTCAAAGGACGGACTGTCCGTAGATCCATCAAAAGTTGAAACTGTAAAGAATTGGGAAAGATCGACCAATGCTAGCGAGATCCGTAGTTTCTTGGGTCTTGCAGGCTATTACCGGCGATTCATTAAGGATTTCTCCAAGATCGCCGTACCACTCACTAAGCTAACTCACAAGGAGATCCGTTATGAATGGAGCGAGGAATGTGAAACAAGCTTTCAAGCTCTCAAGGATCACATAACTACTGCCCCAGTCTTAGCTTTGCTAGTGGAAGGAGAGGAATTCGAGGTATACACCGATGCGTCTGGAATTGGCCTCGGATATGTCTTAATGCAACACGGGAGAGTTATAGCTTACTCTTCCCGCCAATTGAAGAAGCATGAAGAGAACTATCCAGTTCATGACTTGGAGTTGGCTGCGGTAGTATTTGCATTAAAAATCTGGAGATATTACCTATACGGAGTGCAGTTCACTATATACTCCGATCACAAGAGTCTCAAGTATCTCTTCTCTCAAAAGGAATTGAATATGAGACAGAGACGTTGGCTAGAATATCTCAAGGACTTCGACTTCACAATACAATATCATCCGGGAAAGGGTAATCCTGTAGCTGATGCCCTCAGTCGGAAGCCAAGAGCAATATTAGCCAATTGCATGATTCAGGAGTGGAAGTTGCTAGAACAGTTCACTAGACTCGATATAAGCATGGACAAGGAGAGCAGGTATGTTACACTATCACATATGAGCATACAACCAGATCTACTCTATTAAATACAAGGACTTCAAGATAATGACCCCATATTAGTGGAAATCAAGGGCAAAATAGAAGAACAACCTGATTTCAAGATAGCCTCAGATGGAAGGTTGTTGTTCAGAGATAGAATTTGCATACCAGATTGTTCAGAGCTAAAGAAGAAGATCTTAGATGAAGCTCACAAATCAAGGTATACCATTCATCTAGGATCTACCAGAATAGACCAAGATTTGAAAAGGACCTTTTGGTGGCCCAACATGAAAAGAGAAGTAACGGACTTCGTGTCTCGCTGTCTCACATGCCAACAAGTTAAGGCGGAACACCAAAAGCCTGCCGGTAAGCTACATCCTCTTGATATTCCCAAGTGGAAGTGGGAGGATATCGGTATGGACTTCATTATGGGATTATCTAAATCTAAAGGAGGATATGATGGAATATGGGTCATCATCGACCGTTAGACCAAATCAGCACACTTCTTGCCAATTAAGAGCCGATGGTCAGTAGATGTTCTTGCTGCTTTATACATTAAAGATATAGTTAGATTACATGGAGTTCCTGTATCAATCGTGTCTGACCGAGACCCACGCTTTACTTCTCACTTTTGGAAGGGTCTACAACATTCATTGGGGACGAGACTCAATTTTAGTACTACTTTTCATCCTCAAACAGATGGTCAGACCGAAAAGATGAATCAGGTGGTAGAAGATATGCTCAGAGCTTGTATCATCGATTTTGGTGGAAGCTGACATGATCACTTGCCTTTGGTCGAGTTTTCATACAACAATAGTTACCAGGCAAGCATACAAATGGCACCTTTCGAAGCCTTGTACGGAAGGAGTTGCCGATCACCCTTGTGCTGGGATGAAGTTGGCGAGAAATAACTATTAGGACCAGATATGGTAAGGGATACCACTGAAAAGATTCAGGTGATTAGAGAGAGACTTCAAGTGGCTCAGTCTAGACAGAAGGCTTATGCTGACACAAGGAGAAGAGATCTCGAATTCCAAGTAGGAGATCACGTATTTCTCAAGATATCATCTGGATGAGGAATTAGGAGATTTGGTGTTAAGGGCAAGCTTACACCAAGGTTTATCGGACCTTTTGAGGTACTAGAAAGAGTTGGCGAGGTTGCATACCGCGTCACTTTGCCTCCTCAATTGTCTGAAGTTCATAACGTGTTTCACATATCCATGTTGAAGAAGTATGTGCACGATCCGTCACATGTCATAGATCACGGTGACCTAGTGATACAAAAGGATCTCACTTATGAACAAAAACCCATGAAGATCCTCGATCGCGAGGTACGTGCATTAAGGAACAAGATGATTCCCATGGTCAAGGTTCAATGGAACAAATGCTCAGAACAAAAAGCCACGTGGGAGACTGAGGAGTCCATGATGAAGAGATTTCCCGACTTATTTGAAAACGGTATGTACTCCGCACCCTCCACGTCTATATACGATTGAATTTGGGGACCAAATTCTTTTAAATGGGGGAGGTTGTAGCAACCCTAGTAAATTGAAAGAATGTAAATAGATTGAAAATTAAACCAAGGTTCAAGGCCTAACTCATATATATGTATTTAAACCACTTATATATATATAATTAATGGGGCTTACATCATACAATAAATGGGCCAAAAATTGAATACCGCCCCCTCTTAAGGCGCCATTTCATAAATTGAAGACCCTTCACAAAGGCGCCAATTACATGAATGACGCCTCTATCATGGGCGCTATTTACCTAAAGGGCGCCTCTATTCTAGGCTCTATTTCCCTGCAGAATCAAAAATGGAAACCATTGTAGTATTTTGTTCGAACTTGGATGTTGAATGCTATTCGAGAAGGTCCTGATCTGGAAGGATTAATACGTAGAAAGTCTAATTCTAGCGGGATTCAACCTCTAAGGAAATACTAATCCCGATCAAACTCCAAGCTTCGATCAAAACCTTTTTCCTATAAATACCAACCCCCTCCGTCGAGCCAACCTGCTGGCTCTTTTTCTTCAACAATGACCCACTACCGTCTCTGTTCTTTGCTCACTGACGGTTGTACGTGAAGAAAAGAATTCTCTCTTCTTCTGCTTCTCCTTCGGCTGCACGGGAAGGATAGACCCCCTGCTTCCTCTTCTTTCCTCTTGCACGAACGGGTCCTGCACCGACGACGTCTTCTTCCTCCAACCTGTTCACTACTGAACGTGAAGAGCCGTAGCTTCTTCACTGCTGCCACCGCTGTTGATCAAGTACTGCCGTTGCTGTAGTTGCTCTTATTATATATATACATCTTCTTCCTACTGCCGCTGCCATCCTTCAAAACAGAGTATCGGATATTTTGACATTTCATCATCGTTCTTCACGTTATAACATCCAAACCTCAAAACCAAGGTAGGTGTTCTCAAGTACAAGCCCAATCTAATAGCTACAAGATCATAAGCATGCATATAGGCTTGTTAGATTGATTTACGTAGAGCTTGATATGTTTCTGGGAGTTTCAGTAAGATCGCGCCTCCCTCTAGGGTGCTATTTGATATAGCGACCGTGCAAACAGTCGTCAGATTTGTTGATTAATTAATAATTACACATGTTCAAAACTTAATAACTGTGAACTGTGACATCTAATTTAATGCATGAGTATACTGTTAGATTCTTGCTATTTTTCTCTGCCTGTACATGTCTCTAGTTTCTCGATTGGACATACTCCATAAATCATGTCTATGATTGTACCTGCCCAGTGCGTATCATATGACAAAGAAATAACGACCGTCTTCAGGTCGTCAATTTAATGAACGCCCCCACACACGGGCGCTAATTAGTGATAACATGTGAACATTAAACTATTCGCGACAGAATTACAGAGATAATGGAAATAATGACATGAACCCTGCCTTCAATTTGACATATGACGCCCCTGACTAGGGCGCTATTTAATGAATTGAAGTCTTGAGCTAAGTCGTCATTTACATAATAGCTGAAATTGAGAAATTTTTTACAGATCTTAATATATATAGAACCTGGATATTAAACTAGCGACCCTTCTTAAGGCGCTAATTCATAAAATGAAGACTCGATCTCAGTCGCCGATTTCCTGTTTTCTGATTTTCGTGGTTTCTGTAACCCTTGACAGTGGGTAATGTTTATAGGCATTATATTCCATTCCGTGAGTATAGTCCCATGTTTCACGATGTTTTATCGATTACCCTCAACTCTTGGTGACATACGAGCCATCTGTTGGACATTCCGTTCCTTCGGATTGGTAAGTTAGTCATTGGGACCTCCATAAGACTCCTCGTAGCCTTGGATTCCCTCAAGGCCGATTGAGCAGGTTGTACCACTAAAACCCATGATACTTTTGATTGCCATGTCCTTCTAAAGAAACATGGTAAACCGGCCCTCATGGTATGCTACCTAGCCATCATGAGAATGATTCTTGAACTAATGGAATGGGGAAACCATGCCATTATTATCTATCTTGGAATAGGTATCTTTATGGAGATACCAATTCTTTCTACCTTATCATGTTCAAAGAACTAGCATCCATGTACATATGGACGCTTATTCGTAATGTCGTGGCACCCACTAGGGAGCCGATCCCACCTAGTTTTACGTAAGTATCGTGATGATATCATTTTGGCCATAGTATGTCCTTCCATGAAATTTCTATCTTTGTGATTCTATTCCCCAAGATCTACCTTATATTCCTACAAAGGTTCATTCCATTGAAATTCTATATTGGCTATAACTAAAGTGGATGTCGAATACATGATTCAATACTGGAGCATATAGGGCCCGATCTGGTCCTAGGAGGAGCACCCGAAAGTACTTGTGCCCATGGGAGCTATTATTGATCACGGTGTGGCATTGCACCGAAGTGCATGACTTGCTTGAATGGACATTTCCACAACTCTTACACTTGTTCTTGACTTTCCGTGACTTGACATGCGTGGCCTGGAAGGGTATTTACTTGCTTGCTTGATAACATGATAGCCAATTCTTGACATGACTTGCTAAACGTATATGCTCGTCTATCTTGATATAATTACATGAAATCCTGGATATCTTGCTAGTCCATTCTAAGTTCTCTCTTGCTATATATATATATACTCTTTCTATTGTCATTTCCTGCGAACATGCATAGCTTTACTTGCATTCCATACAACAGGTAATTTACTTAAAGCAAGCTAGCACTTGAGATATAATTCCTACTGAGCGTTCGCTCACCTAGTGTTTTTTCCTATTTTTCAGGTAAATCCGATGACGAGACACAATCAGATGGGGGTGACAATGAGTGAAGAGTTTAGAGCCATTTTGACCGTCCAAGCAATTATCTAGTCTTGTCTTTCCTATCTTTATAGAGTCAACCATTGTGCTTTCCTTTTATTGAGTCCTAGTTCTTTTATCAAGAGTTGTAATAGAAGTACTTTAAGGTTTATGATTAATAAAGGACTTGGTTATCATTATTTGTGCGCGCTCTGTCTATGTATGTCGAATACACTTATGCTTTGATTGACATGATTGATATAAACTTGTCGCGCATCTCCGGGTTCCTTCCACGCTCGGGGCGTGACAGAAGCGAAGCTCATGACCGTTGACCAGGCATTATCAAGCGATTGGGGGACCCCCTATATATCTTGGCTCTAAGATTCCCGAGAGCCATGTAACCCTCGGGACGCTCGAAGACTGAAGTATCAAGCTCCGCGCTTCGTCATCTTGGACAATGCTTTGTACCGAAGGTCTTTTTCTGGTCCCCTCCTCAAGTGCCTCGGTATCGAGGAAGCCGGCCGAGTAATTCAAGTGGTCCACGAAGGCATCTGCGGCACACATCAAGGAGGGAGAGCGCTCGCCAGGATCTTGTTGCGGCAAGGCTACTGGTAGTCCACTCTCCAACGTGACAGCTCAGCCTACGTACAATGGTGCGACCGATGCCAACGTTTCGACCATCTGGTCCATCAACCTGCCTCAGAGCTCGTCACCCTCACCGAGCCATACCCTTTCGCTCGGTGGGGGATCGACATCCTGGGGCCGTTTCCCAGGGCCCGAGCCCAGAAGAAGTTCATCATCATCGCCATTGATTATTTTACGAAATGGATTAAAGCCGAAGCCACTGCTAGGATTACCGAGTTGGCCGTGTGGAGTTTCGTGTGAAAATCGATCATCTGTCACTTTGGCATCCCTCGAGTGATAGTGAGCGATAACGGTTGGCAATTTGATTCCCATTACTTCAGGAACAAATGCGCCGACCTTCATATTCGCAACCATTTCACTTTGGTAGCCCACCCGCAGGCTAACGGACTGGTCAAAAATGCAAACAAAACTATACTAAAAGGCATTAAGGCCAGGCTCGGTAAGGCCAAGGGTAATTGGGTTGAGGAATTGCCGAGCGTACTATGGTCGCACCAAACTACTCCAAGAACCGCCATCGGTGAGACTCCTTTTCAGTTGGTGTACGGCACGGACGCCGTGATTCCTTTGGAGGTCGGTAGCCCATCTCTCCGAGTCATCAACTTCTCGCCCGAGGCAAATGAGCAAAAACAGCTAGAAAACCTTGATATGGCAAGCGAGATAAGAGAGATCGTGAGCATCCGAGCCATGGAATATCAGCGGTGCCTTACTCGATATTACAACGCTAGAGTCCGGGACAGACTTTTCCATCCAGGAGACTTCGTCCTAAGAAAAGCCAAAGCCTGTCGACCACTGGAGGTGGCGGGGAAGATGGCCCCTAATTGGGAAGGTCCCTACCGAGTGGTCGAGACGCTCGGGAAATGGGCATATCGATTGTCTACCATGGAAGGAACGTTTATCCCCCAGACGTGGAATGCTACAACATTATGAAAGTTCTACTTTTGAGCTTTTTACAGACATGTAAGCAATAACTGGCAGTAATTTTCCTTTCATTAATGTCTCTTCATACATCAGATAGGCCACAGCCAATACAACGCATATCAAAAGCAAGAATATTGCATCCACTGATACTACAACACGAGCTGATGACTCGACGCGGACATGGCTAGCACCCTCAGGCCACGCCACTTACTCTACCCAGTGTAGAAATTGCTCGGATAACGGGACAGCTGACCTCGTTCACTCGAGAAACTCAGAAATAAAAAAGAAGAAGAGAGGTATTAGAGGAAGAAAAGGAAGGAAAATAAGAGAAGGCCTCCTCTGCCAACTCTTTGGAAGGAGGACGGAAGCTGAACAGAAAGCAAGCACCCTCAAGTGGTGCGAGCAAGGATGAAGGCATTCTCCAAAGAGTGAAAGAAGAGGGAAGAAGTTGGTTGAAGAGTAGAAGAGGGAGAAAGAGGACGGCGGGGATGGAAGAGGAGGGAGAAGCGGGCCGAGGTGAGGAAGGAGTAGGGCGAGGCCGCCGTGTCGGACGCCCTGTTTCCTCAAACCTCCCTCCGCTTCTACCTTCCTCCTAAGATGGTGGCGGCGGTCCAACGGTCGGGAACAGGCGCGCTGTTACGCGCTGTCCCTTCTTGCACACCGCCCGCCCATCGCTGTCCCTTCTTTCACGTCGAAGTAGCACGAGCGCCTGTGGGGGCTGCCAAGATTATCATCTTCCGCATTGCCTTCCATGTTTCGCTGATAACTTCCCAGCACAGAGACAGGCACTTCGCGAGAAGGGAGAGAGGAAGAACTGCAATAAAAGTCTTAAGCGTTGAAGAGGAGTGGAGGTGCCCTCAAGGACCTTTCTTATAGGCCGACAGGGGGAATGCTTGCCTTAAATGATCCTCCCCTCAAAAAAATACGAAAGGTGGCAACCCTTCCCCAAGGGACAGTTGCTCTCCCTCCAATGGCCTCTCCCCTGGGACGCGTGAAATAGCAAGTCATTCAAGGCATGGAAAGTCAGAAAGGCGCCAGTACTGCGACAGTCGCCGCACGCGAGATATCCGCAAATAAAAGCCCCACCTTTTTAGCAACTGTAGATACGGTGGTGAAATCGCGTCAAAGGCGGTAAGAAACAGTCAACTCTCTATTAAAGACTACTGCAATTACATATCGCAAGGGCCAACCTTGCACGAAAAAAAAGAAAGGGACAATTCCTCCTAGTCTATGGAAATAGGGGGACTCCGAGAGCCTCGCGGCCTTTCTTGAGGTTCAGCACTTGGAGGATCCTCAGCGCCAAGGGATTTACTCCCGGTACCCTCGGTGACGGCCGGTCCAGACACTGACCCCATGTGTGTGGGAACTGTCTTGACCGCGTGCCCTCTAGAGGTGACTGGAGTTGGCGATCCCTCTGCCGAGCTGCAGGCATCCCCACTACCTCCTTCGCTCGACGTCGAAGAAGGAGAATCCGTGGTATCTGCGCCCGAGTCGTAGCATTGCCCGGAGGAAAAGACAAGCTCGTTGGACACCTGCTGTTGGGCCTCAACGACCGCTCGATGGTAACCTTGGGCAAATCCCTTCCGTAGCCCCCGACGGTAGCCTGGCTCATAATATGAGAAGGCGGCCTCCTCGAGAGTTGTGCGATAGCCCTCCGAACTTATGTATCATTCGATCACCCCCGCCTCGGCTCGCTTAGCCTTCTTCTCAAGCTCGGCTATTCTCTGCTCGGCCTCAAGCAACTTCCTCTCGGTCTCAGACAGCTTCGCCTCAGCCTCAGTCCGCGTGACCTCGGCTTCCTGATAGGGTGCAAGGACCAGATACAGAGGGGGGGTGAATGTATCCCTCTTCAAATATTGCCTAATTAAAACTCTAATGCTCAAATATGCGGAATTAAAAACAGTTGATGAAATATACTGAGAATACTTAGAAGGATCTCGGCAAGACAACACAATTGAATTAGCCCTCACACGATCCTAAGCAAGCATCTAATGTGCGCAGCAATGAAAAGAACACATAAGTACAAAAACAAACCACAAGTGAACACCAAGATTTTTAGGTGGTTCGGTCCACAGACCTACGTCCACCCCTCACTCCAAACCGGAGTGAGGCTTCCACTAGCAAGGCTAGAACAGCAGACTCAGTCTGCAACAAATGCTGCCAAACAGCTTGACCAGGGGAACAACCTCCCCTCTTCCTCCCAACCGGAGGGAACCACTAGTGACACCCAGTCACTAGCAAACCAGAGACCGAAGTCTCTTCCTCCAGACCAGGAGGGAACACCTGGACTTGCAACCCACAAGACCAGAACCGGAGACGAATCTCCGTTCCTCCAAACTGGAGGGGAACTGCTAGTGACAGCCCGTCACTGGCATACCAGAGATCACAGATCTCTCTTCCTCTGTGAACCCAGAGGGAACCCACAAGTGACTCCCAGCCACTTGCAACCCAGAGGTCTCGGACCTCCCTTCCTCCCAACCGGAGGGAATCCACTAGTGACACCCAGTCACAGGCAGCTAGAGACGCACGTCTCTCTTCCTCCAAACCGGAGGGAACCCGACCTCACACTAGAGGATCGGAAGAACAACTGTGTACAGTTAAAAAGAGAAACAAAAATTGCAGCAACTAAAAGCTGAAAAAGGAAATGCACAAGGTAGCTCTCGCAGGAGCAAACTGGGTTGGATCTGATCCAAGGTCCAGTGAACAGTGACGCTTCTCTTCTTCTTCACGAGCTCTCCATCTCTCTTTCTCTTTTTCTTTTTCTTCTTCTGCTCTCTCACTCTGGCTCTCAGCTTCTCCCTTCTTCTTCTTTTCTTTCTTCTGCTCTTTCTGCTCTTTTCCTCTCCACTTCGATCACTCTTCCTTTTTCTGTTCTCGATCAGTCTCTTTTTCTCTTGATCAGTCTTCTCCAGATGGAGGAGGCTTCGTATTTATAGCAGTAGCAATTAGGGCGTTGTCCTCGGATCACGTGCCAGGTGCCAACCTCGGATCACGTGCCCTTCATAGGCTTCACGAACAGTGCCTGTCACACAGTCATAAGAAAATAATCAGAAGGATGTACAGACTTGCTGGGTAACTGAAGACCACTGTGTACAGACTTAGTCTTTTGAAAATAGAAGATGGAATGGATTTGAAACTTCCTTTACTCCAAAAAGGAAGTCTTTTGGTAAAACTGCTTCTCCTCAATACCTTTAATGTGGAAACCGTGGACATGTTATTGAGAATTACAGGATCATGAAGAATGATGATGTTGTAGCAATGAAAAGGAAGAAAGTATTTGGTGGCAATGCTACCAACCTCTAGGGACCCAAAAAGGCTTGGGTGCCCAAATATGTTAAATGAATTATTTTAGATGCAAGTGTGCCTTGAGGTAAATAAAGAATGAAAGAGGTTCTAGTAAAATGGAACAAGACACACTCATATGGTAAAATCACAACTTTGCTCCTTCATTGTCAAACTTGGTGGCCTTGATGTTTTGGAATGAGATTTTGGTATGTTCTCTTGTTATGCTCTAAACTCTTCACAAGCCACATATGTCTTCAATGGATGAATATTTGGTATATCAAATAGTGGTTAGAGAAGGTTGGACTACGTTCAACTGGATACTTCCACTAAGCGTGATGGTGGTCTTCGGACCTGTGTTCTCCGCCTAGTACCAAAATTCAGAAATTGAATTATTTAGCTTATAAGGAACCATGTGTTTTGAATGAAATCAATTTTCCTTTGATTTGCATGTGCTTTCAAATTGAATTTTAAAAACCTTCTTGTTTCAAAAGGGTAAAATTTTTGAACTGTGGAATTGATTGATCAAATGCAACAATTGGTATTGAATGTTGACCATGGCTTAGTTTAAAGCTCATTGACCATATGTGATTGATTCGCCAAATTGATAAGTTGTTTGACATGTTCAGAAATCTACTCTTGATAATAGTTGTTCAAACACTTATCTTGCTCATTTGCTAAATTTTGTGTGAAATCTGTTGGAAACTCGGTTATTTACATATTCATACATGCAGGGCGTATCATGTTCAAACTGAAGCTTATGTCTCATGAAATATTATCTTTGAATGATCATGGTTGAACATTTGGGTTCTAAGGGACATGGCTTTTCATGATGAAATCTGAAATAAAATGCTCATGATTCAGTGCCAAAATCATTGAAAATCCATCTCATGCATTCACCTGGTTCATGCTTTTCTTATATGCTCAAGTCATTACAAAAAAACTAAAAACTTGCATAAAAAGAATGCATTGGCATCTTTGCATATCATTCATATACTATGCATATAAAATGACAAAAAGATGCATATTACATATTCATGCATATAGAGCATATGCATATATTTCATGATAATCGCATATCTTGACTCATGAATGCTTGCATGAATACTTCAATAAATCCTTGCATGCGTGTATGTATTTATCTTATAAGACATTTCTTTGAAAATTCTAAGACCTCACCTCCTTGATAAATAACAATACAGTGATTTTATTCATATGTGATACATGTCATATATTAAGGGGGAGGATTTGTTTCCGACCGTGCATACATTTAGGGGGAGTCATAGCCGTGTCTTGTCAAATTTATTTTATACATGCAAAACAAACATTTACCCTCACACTCTTGCACATAATGAATTTAATTGATAAGGATTTAATAAATTCCTTCCAACACTTTAAAGGGAACTTGAATCTCTACATCGACATTAAAGAGTAATCGTGAGGAAAAAGCTGCCTACCCCACAAAAATTCAATAAGTGGAATGTGGATCCGAGTAACCGGGAATCCCCCCTGAAATAAAGGAGGAAACTCACATTAAAAGGAGAAACAAAAATCCATATGTGTGATGAATCCAAGTAGCCGGGAATCCCTATTGAGACATATGAGGAAACTCGCGCCGAAAAGTGAAGTCCATTAAAAGAACAATATTAAGGTTGTGCGAAGCTACCGATAGTCGAGAATCTAAAGTGAAAGTGTAGAGAGGAGATTACCTTCTAGTGTTTTTTAGAAAATCTGAAAATCCATATGTTTTGAAGCTCATTAGTCATTGCCTCACATTTCACATGGGCATTTTTGTGATATATGTATTTTATGAATTTGCCTACATTCATGGTTTATGTAGTACTCCTAGTTGTGTATGCACAAAACTTCTTAGTTATGCTTCATGTCTTATACTCATGAATTTGAATCACGTGCTCTTTTCTTAACCCGTGCCTCATTAAGGGGGAGTTACTATATGTAATATTTATGTGCATGACGATTGTGCTTGTGTGCTTGCATGTTCATGCATTCTCCTTGAGTCTAATTCTGAGCATAAACCTTACATTTGAAGGATATCAGTCATCTTGTGCATCGCTTCATAACTTGCATCATTAGCATTCACATAGTGCATATTCAGTGCTAATTTACATATTTGCATATTTGACATTTTCAGCATGCATATAGGTCATTCATGATATCATCTTGATCAAATCCATACTTTTCAACAATTGGCACCGTTCATTCTGAAATGCATATTCTGAACACTTCATGTTACATAAATGCCAAAATGAGTTCAACCAACAAATGGTATCATGATCAACAAATGCTCTCTTTGAGGCTCTCTCTCTTCGAGAATTGACATTGTCTATGTTTGTGCCTCTACCTTGATCAACACTTGGTTTCATATGGTTGAGCCCCTACTTAACATCAATTGGCATTTAAATTGGAAACTTATCCTTTGGCCTCACATGTTCATTTTATGTCACATACTCTCTATCTTTTTGTAGATAACAAAAAGGGGGAGAATGTTTAATGTGTGTGCTCAATGCTCAATGCCTTATACTTGTTGTTGTCTTGGGGAGCATGGAAGAATTGGTGTATGGTCAATGTTTGCCCATGTTTGTAAAATCTGTATTATCACACACATCGTTTTGTCATCATCAAAAAGGGGGAGATTGTTGCATCCCCTAGTTGGTGTTTGGTTTCAATGATATCAAAACGATTGTGTTTGTGTGTGTATGTGGTTCATTGACCAACATGTGTTATATCTTGAGTTGATGAGTTGATGGAGTTAATGTTCACTCTTGACAGTTATGTAAACACTTGGTTATATTTATGTTGGTTTGTAGGAATACAACTTCATGGCTCATACTTGGAATCAGTCCATCAATGAAGCTCTTCTTCTTAAAGGGAGTTAACTATGTTCATGTTTGAAAGTTATATGAATGATTTGTATTTAAGGATCTCATGCCTTGAATATTTTGATTTGCAGGATCAAAATCCATGCTTCATGTTTGGAACTCAAAGGAGTGCGTCAATGAAGATCTTATTGAAAAAAGGGGGTTACCTCTCTCATTGCATTGTAATGATTCTTCTACATTTCATTCATTTCTGTTGATTTGTTTTTTTTAATTAGATTCCTATCCCGCCCCCTTTAAATACATACATAAACATGTAAATCAAAGACAAGGGGGATTAAAGGATGGAAATACTAACCGTGATCGCCACCAAGGATTAACAACGCCGCAAGGATGAAGAAAGGAGTGCAACGGCGCTGTGTACCTCGGAAAGGGATGAAGACTTGATCGCGCTTAAGAACAGGATGCGGGGAATGGTGTGGGATCGACCTCCTCTCCTTCCAGCCGGCTAGATGAAGAGGGCCTCACGTTGTATTCATGCTCTCCTGCAAAACAAAGATGAAACACAAAGGTAAAAACCCATTAGAACATGAAGTGTAGAAATCTACCCAAAGTGATAAAATAGCATGAATAAAAGGGGGAGAACGCACCGGGGGGAGGTTTTTAACCCCTGTGGAAGGGTGAAAAAGATAGGTGGGTGTGTTGTGCATGCATGAGATTTGAGATCACGAGATTTGATTGAGAGAATAGAGAGAAAACGATGATGCAAAACGGAGAAAAACGCATGTGTAGCAGAAAAATGCAGAAAAATGTGATGATTTGTGATTTTGAGAAGACTAGAACTAAGAATTTAGACCATGAAATCAAGCCCAGAAGGATGGAATTGAAAGCTAATACTTCCCTCTTCAAGCCAGGGTCGAAGGATTGAGTCGGCGGTGCAGCATGGCTTCGCCCCACGTCCGGAAAGAGCCCCCCGTCGCGACTGCGAACTGGGCAGTTTTTATAGAGTTTTATAAGAAAACCTCATCTTCTTATCACGATTCCCGGAGATAGAGTCCAAGATAAATCGAGTTCTCTAGATCAAACTTGAGATAATACTAAGGACAAGAGATAGGAACAAACGGGGATCAATTCGGAGGAGGATTCTAGAAGATATGGCTCTTGGAAGGTAGCCCCGGAGCCTTATCTGCAGAGTTTTAGTTGAACTAGGATACTTAAATCCTGATCTTTTGAGCGTGATTCTGAGTAAGATAGCCAATGAAATTTGGAGTTATTTGGGCTGAATTCAAGATAATACCAAGGAGAAACCATAGGAACAAATGGCGCTCAATTCGGAGTAGAATTCAAGAAGTTATGGGCTCTGCAAGGGGGCCACAACGCACAGAAACGGAGCAGAGTCCAGCACAAATTGGACTCTCAGGTGTGTGTAACGGTCTATCGTACGACCGGCAGAGTTATGTAATGGACTAGGGTAGGTCCGTCACACTCTGGGGGTCGAATGGGGAGATTTCGGGCAAGTTCCTGTGTAACGCACTCATACTAGGCCGTCACATGGACTCTAATGGTCTAGGGTAGGACCGCCACATTCTGGGTGTTGAACAGGGTGTTTCGGGTAAGTTTCGGTGTGACGGTCTATCGTAGGACCATCACACTGATGTAACGCACCTATGTAGGGCCGTCACATTGATGGAGGAAAAATATTGAGCAGACTGCGCGTGACTTTAGAAATTGAAGCGTATCTCTCAAACGGGGCAGAACTACCGAAAGTGGTAGAAGAAGAAATTGTAGATAACTGAGAGAGGAACAATTTTTATGAAGAAATCAAGTTGAGAAAATGATCAGAAGAGGGAGAAAATGGGGCTGGAAGAGAGAGGAAAATTCTGGGACATAGGTGAACAGCAAAGCACGCCGGAAAAATGCGAATAGCTCACAATCGGGGCAGAACTGGCCAATGGCGTAGAAGAAGAAGTTGTAGATCTTTGAAAGCGGAACAACTTTGGTGAAGACAAATTTTTGAATATAGGATTGGAAGAGGGTGAAAAAGAATCACTTTCAGGACTACGCAGTGAGAGAGAGTTGATTACTTGAGAGAAGTCGGCCTAAATGGGCCGTAAGTTGACTTGGAAGCCGGAATTTGATAAGATAAGCTCCATGGCTCTAAGAAATCATGATCTCCAAGACTCAAAAGATAGGGAATGGTAAAAATGGGCTCAAAAATCCATCCAAGGAAGCTCCAAAATAATGGCTAATTCGGGACATCAAAAATGATGAATAAGAGAAATGACACAACGTGTGGAATAAAACAGGTGTCAACAGATGCCCCTCCTTGATGTCCGCTTTGCAAGGGAACGAGCGAAAGCGATGCGGAGGTGAAATGGAAAGGAGATGGCGCGAAAGTAATAGCGACGTGAAATGGAGATGAAGCGGAGATGAAGCGGAGAGAACTGATAAGCGGGCATCAAGGCAAAAAGACACCCGTCACAACCAACAAGCGGTAGGAATTCTCCCGAAAATACCGAACTAACCACAATGAATGATTGACAAGGATGAGACATGTCTGGAGAACTAACTAAGGGAAAGGAAACACGACCAGCCTCATCGGGGACACAATCCACGGATAATGAGTGGGTCGGAAGGAAACACAGCATAAGAGTTGGAAAAGGAGAGATAAGACTGAGATAAAATCCAGACAGGAATCACGCTGGCCAACCAGACCAAGCGGGAAGATTAGAGAAATCGTTTGAATTCAGAGTGGAATGAGGAATCTCTTACCTAAGAGAACTGAGGTGCAATTAACCATTACTGAGGAGAAATCCTTGAACGGATCACGAGGCCCGAATGCTCAAAATGACATGATGCATGCTGGGCTAAAATAAAGAAATAATTAAAACGAATGCAAAGAAAGATAAAATAGAAAGTACTCAAGGATAGTATTGCTAGACTGAGCAAAATGGGGTCAAGAGTCTTCTTGCAACCACGGCGTGCGAGACAGAGTCTATCGTCCCCCACCCGACTCAACCGAGCGGCCTATCCAACGATTAACCGTATGCTCCTAGATCATCATCGTTTTTGTTAAAGGGGAACATCAGATCCCAGAACACACGGCCAACCAGCCGGTCCTTGAGAGGCTATAATAACGTATATATCATATAGTAATGCAACAATGAGCAAGGATAGAGAGCCATACGTGACTTACCTGCCAAGCGAAACGACATCTTTTTTTAGAATTTTTAATTTATACTTTTATGGATTTTCATCATAAGACACAACCACATGACATGACATGATGTGAACATGAACGAATATGAACGAGCATGACATGAACACAACATAATAAGAGAAATATGAACGAAACATGGCACAATATAACATAATGAAGATGGATGAAACATAACACACAAACAAATGGCAAGCATACATGCGACTAAAGGCACGGTGGGACAAGAAAATACGCACACGGCGGGACAGCACACGCAGTGGTTTAAGGACATGGTGGGACAAAGACACGTGGGATGACAATACCACGGAGGACAAAGACACGAGTGATGTATAACACGGCGAGATAGGGACACGTGTGACGAATGACACGGCGGGACAAAAGATATGACCAACACGAGAGAACATAGACACATATGACAAGGACACATCGGGACAAAAGACATGGAGGACCATAGACATGATAAAGACAACAAACACATTCTTCAATCAAAGCCCAAGATCAGATGAAGCGGAACCGCCAGGTTCAAAATCGTGAGACAATGCCTCTCATGGAGACATGATTAAGCAGATAAGCAAAAGCTGAGAAGGCCACGAGCTTCAGAATAGATATTGAAGAGATGAGAATAGATCAAAGAATATGAGCAGTAGGCAGAGCGAAAGATAGAGCAAGGAAAGCTTTGAACCTGCAACCTGTAGCCTGCACACTTAGCAAATAGATTACGTATCTGTCCTCAAGATAAAAAAAAAGGAACAAAAGAGAAGTATTTTTGGATTTTTTTGTATTTCTGAATTTTTTTGCCATATTCAAATTTTTGGGATTTTTTGACATATTTGATTTCTTTTTTGGAATTTTGACATATTTGATTTTTTTGGGAATTTTGACATATTTATTTTTTGGAATTTTGATAATATTTCATTTTTTTAGATTTTGATAATATTTCATTTTTTGGATTTTGACAAAGTAATCTGCAGCACCCAAAGACGGGCTCAAACTACTGGCCAGGGATCGTCGTTCCCACCCCTTTCATTAAAGACTTCCCTTAAGTAGGGCGTGCATGTTAGGGTGACTTACCATAACCAATCACCTCTAAAGAACGGTGCCCCTACTAAGGCCATACCCGGGATACAACCCAGCCTAAGAGGGAGAAATAGAAGAAAAATTGGAGACAAACTTTATGCAGGATGGGAGACATCAGGACTTGAATTCCTTTCAAGGCACTACCCCTCAAAGAGTATGTCTGTTGCGTCGGGGCTTTGTATCTTTGATTTTGAGACCCATATTTATCAGGCACGCATGCGACCGGGCTCATGACGTCCCGAAGGGAACTTTACTGCCACTCTTGCCATGCCTTTGATTCATAATATTTCATTGATTCATTTTCTCATTTTGGTAGCCCTTATTGGCTAGATATTGCATGAAAGCTCATTTTTGAGGGTCAAGACTACCCCTATTTGAGACCTCTCTCATATTAGGGAGCGCCTAGGTTGGTCATCTTATCCATCAATCTCTTTCCCCTGCACTTGGCCGAGTAAAGAAGAGAAAAGGCCTTTGTGCATACCCAAAGTATGGCCAAAGCAGCAACGGTGTTGCTCAGAGGAATCGGCTATGGCTCGCCGTGAAGTGTGTGAAAAACCCATGCTCAAAGGTCACCCTCAACGATCAGGGAAAGAAACTAGACTCCCAGCACGGAACTATCACCGGCCTAAGAATGCTGCAGAAGCGAACTCATTTTGACACTTTTAAGCAAACTCTAAAAGTCACTCAAACCATGTGAGGAACCAACATTTATCTTAACAATGTGCAGGAGTAAATAAGTGATAATAATAGCATGTTCTTTGAATAAAATAAAGATACCTTGCAAATCCACGGAACGAAACTAGCATCCTGAAGCAATCGTGATCATCGAGCTTCGCGCAGCACGAGCTTCATATTCCTTGCTTGACAGGACGAAAGGGAGAGGATAGCAAAGGATCAAAGATTCCTCTACATAGAGGAGCGGCAGACACGACACTGGATGAAGAAGGATAAAAAGGAAGAGAGACGAGGGCTAGAACTCCCTCGTTAAGGCGTAGAGACCTTGATAACAAGGAACCAATTACAGAAGAAATCAGATTAGCTCAGATCAAGGAGGACTAAAGCCCCGAAAACAGCAAGAGAAAGGGCGAAGACCCCGAAAGGGTGAAGAGGAGAGAGTAGAAAGATGATAAGAAGAATCATCCGACGTGGTCGGAGAAGAGGGACGAGAATCATCCGACAGTGCCGGAGAAGGAGAATGGGAGACACCCGACAAGGTTGGGGAATAAGAAGAACCCGGAGATACCGGAGGAGAAGAATCAGAGGAGGACATAGGCTGAGGCCGAGCATGGTGAGGAGATGGAAAGTTCGGAGGTTCCGGATGGGAAAAGGAAGAACGGGGATTCGCGAACCCGAGATGGGAGGAGAGAATTATGGAGGGAGAATTAGGAGAGGGCAGATACACCACCCAGGGGTGGGAACCGAGCAGAAGAAATGACGAGTGAAAGGAAGAAGAAGGAAGAGAAGTGGACCCCTGAGTGCACAACTGACGGCCCTTAAACTTACGCCGTCGCCTCTTCTTAGCTGATACTTCTTGAACATGGGCTCGCCTGGCGCGGGCTCGAATCCTTGGGCACCTTGCCTTGCAATATCTTCTCAAATAGCGAGCCCATCTAGCAGATGGCCTGGCCCGGCTATGAACATACAGCTTTGCTGGGGCTATTACCCCTAGACACCCCGTGCTAACAACAGTAAGTGGGCATTCTTGGACAAGTAACCCTTCAGAGTGATGAATATCACAAACCCATGGGGTTTTGTCTCTTGGCACTAGAAGCATGAGATTCGGCAACTCCACTCGGAACTCAGCCTTGAAGCACAACTCCCTTGATAAAAGAGACGGGTGAAGCTGAGGGAGAGTAATACACAGCGTTGACATGGCCGGTTTGCTAATAAACCGAGCAAGATTGCATAACAAGTGCAGAATATCCTTGGAAAGTGTAGAAGATATGGCCAATTGCCCCTTGAACATAGAATCCATAATCTGCTTGGCGACCGTATGCGTTAGCACAACACAGGTAGAGAACCCTTCTTGGCCTGTCATCTGAACAACAATAGAGCGAGGAGAAATAATAGCATCAACGGTGAACTCTCCGGCGAGCAAGGAGATTACCACCGGCCTCGCTCGGGAAGAAACTGGCATCAACTCAAGGGAACTCTTCTTAGCAACTGTCATCTTTGAAAGTAGAGGCGCATCATCCCCAAAATAACCAGGGACGAGGACACGAACCGACATCCGACAGATAAAATCCTGAATCTTGAAATGCATGGCCGGCACTGAATCATCCTGACTTGGCTTATTGTCTCCCTGGGGATTAGACCCAAGGGGCACCATGGGTAACCCGCACCCGCTCCGTGGGGGATAAGTGGATGGAGGAATGGGGATAGGAATCGGTTTGGATGGCATGGAGGTTTCAATGGGAGTGGTGATGTGTTTAGGTGGAGGCAAAGGGGTTGAGATGATGGCAAGCTCAGGTGCGGACAAAGGTGAAGTCAGAGGTGAGGGTGGAGGTATAGCCTGCTCAGGCCCGAGCCACGATGGTGACGGAGATGGCAAAGGTGGTGGAGATGGTGGAGGTGATGGAAGCACTGGTGGTGGAGACGGGGATGATAGTGATGGCAATGAGGATATTGATGAAGATGATGTGGGTAGTGGACATGGAGGTGGAGAGGGTGAAGAGGGAGGTCGTGGTGCCAACCGTCGACGTGTCGACACAACGCGTCGAGCAGCGTTAGGGATAGAAGTAGTGGAAGTGGCGGCGGGGGAAGAAAGGGAGGCACTGGCCTGAGCGGAGGCTTGGGTTTGTGGAGGTTGCAGAGATTGGATAGGAGATGGCGAAGGTAACGGGGTAGGTGACGGAGCAAGTGTAGCACTAGATGAAGAATCACAGGGGTGCCCCTGGTCTTGAAATAACGGAGACGGCTGCCCGGGCGGCACTTCTTGTGGCTGCTGCTTGCTACGGAGATCTAAAATAACTTTATGCATGGCAACCCAATCAATCCTTTTCTTAGCTTCCAGATCATAAACATAATCCCGGAACTCAGGACAATCCTCAACCAAATGCCCCTGCTGGCGGTGGAAATAACAGAACTGAAGCATATCCCCGACCGCGGGTCGGTAAGGCACAACCGGAGAGAACGACAACGCGTGAGTGGCCATCAAAGCCCAAAATATATCGGTGAAACACTCTGGCAATGGAAGGCGAGGAGCCTGCTTCGGGCAAGGTGGATGCCGAGGGATATGTAATGGTGGAGAAGGTTGTGGAGACGGAAGTGGAGGTCACATAGGCAAGAGTGCGTGACTAGTGGTGGAGGGCTTTGGTGAAGGCATGTGTGGAATAGGATGAGGGGGTATGTAGACGACATCTACTTACTCGGGATGTGGTGTTCCCTTGACCGGAAGTGGAGATGGAGACGGGGATGTGGATGCAGGAGGCTGACTCATGGAAGGTTGATATGCGGAGGCGTATGGGTACGTAGAGGCGGGAGGTTGGCTCGTGGAGGGATATGTGGCGGAAAGCTGACTCATGGCGGGCTGACTCATGGGAGTGTAGGATTGGCACGTGGAGGGTGAAGGTTGATATGTGGAAGTGGATGGTGGAGACTCGAGGTCAAGGGAATCTTGGATTTGTTGGCGAATGAAGCGGGCTTGGCTGTAAAGTTGTTGCCAGGAGGTGATGTCGTTGAGGGCTAAGATGAACCGATACTCGGGCACGGCATTGGATATCAGCATCTTGATTTGCTCTCCCTTCGGTATGTGCCCCGGGACCTGCGCGGCAAGGCGATGCCAACGATCGGTAAAGGTAGAAAACTCCTCTTCGGGCTTCATCATCTCATGGGCCAGATCCACAATAGAGTACTTGGGCCCAACCTGGCCTTGAAACTGCTGAATAAATCCCTTTTGTACAGCTTGAAAATTCACAACTTGCTCTTGTGGAAGAGAGAAGAACCAATCCCGAGCCGGGCCTTCTAATGACAGACCAAACAGATAAGCCATCAAGTGTTGGTCATGTCGAAATTGGGCCGACTCATAAACAAACTCTTTCAAGTGCACATACGGGTCACCGACTCCACTATAACGGCCATATGCGGGAATTTGTGATGGAGGTGGGAGCCGAAGACCTTGGAAAGTGAACGGAACACTTACAGAGGATTTGGGATCGATCCGACGTTGAAGCTCATCAAGCTGGCGTTGGGTTTGAGCAATCGTCTCCTGGGTAGGGAGAGATCGAGAAGAATATGGGCCAGCTTGAGCAAGAGGTTGTGAATTAGGACCATGAGCATGGTATTGGGTCGGATAAGAGGATCTGTGCTGAGAAGAAAAAGGGCCCATTCTGGGAATGGAAGGGTGAGCGGGCCTGGAAGAGATGTTGGAACATGGGTTGAATGGGCCAGCAGCAACATGGGCAGAATAATGAGGCCCATTAAGAGAATAATGCCCATTAGCAATTGGGCCAGCAACATATGAAGGAGAAGGAGGAGGCCCATGAATAGAAGATGGCCCATTATGAGAAGAAGGCCCATGAAGATGAGATGCAATAAGACGTTGGGCCTGGGCCGGGTCCATTTGGTGAACAAGGCTTGAAAGATGGGCCATGAGATTAGCCTGTTCCTTGGATGGATCAGAAGGACCACGGGAAGATGGGCCCGCGTGGGAAGAGGATTCCACGCGGGAATAAGAAGAAGATTGGGAAAAAGAATGATACAAGGGGTTAGAATACTGCTCCATGAGGGCAAATGGAGACTTAATACAAGGAGATCAAGGACAATACAAATGGGGAAGCAATGGCTTAATGGGCTCGAGGACAAGAGGGGCTGACCCACTAATGCAAAGACGAATGGACAATAGACCACGGGTCAATGGACTGGATAATGAACCAACAAAATGGACTGACTTAAGCTAAATGGGCCTAACAACAACAAAACATATGGATGATGAAAGAATGCAACACAAAAATCACTAATGGGCTTGGACAAGCCCAAACAACACAAACAATGCAATGTGAGAGTTTTCACCCAAGTCAAACAAGTTGATATGATGGGAAATATTTTAGGGATTTTAATAGACCTTTTAATGATTTGAATTAGGAGAAATTCCATCAAGATAGGAATCCTATGGGAATAAGGTCCAAACTTTATGTTGACTAAGGTTAACTCCCTCACACGTATGCAAATGCAAGCCTAAGGTGTGGAAAAGTACAACCGGCCCGGCGTCCGTGTAGGAATCCACGGCTCATGGGGACTTATGGAGGTCCCGGATAAGATCACCTAGTCGACTCCAAGGAATATGGAGGCGAGAGGATCACTTACCAAGGTAGGAAATGTAACTATGATATGCAATGTATGACCCTATGTGCACCGGAGTGCATGCAATTTCTAGCCTAAAACTAGAAAATCAAGATAAAATTAAACTACGCAAACATGATCCAACTAAGCCAAATAGTATATGGATGGAAAGACAATACAAAGGTCTGCACAACGGGCCCAAGAACAGATCAATCTGACCCCGGGAGGTCAATCAAATCACTGAGCAAAGATGCCCCCGTGAACCTATGCGCAGACCACATGCATATTTTATGAACAAAATGCTAAAATGATGACAATTTTTAACTAAGCAAATGAGACCCAAATGATGCAAATAAGCTATGGATGGAAAGACAATACAAAGGACTATCCAATGGAACAAAAATCACTACAATCAGACACCGAGAAGTTAGCCAAATCACTGAGTAAAGATGTACCTGTGAACCTGTCCCTGAGCCTGCCTACAGAACTTACGCACAAAACTCAAAAAGTTGGACAATATTAGAATATGCAAATGTTAACCAAATGATGCAAATGATATATGGATGGAAATACAATACAAAGGGCCATCCAACGGAACAAAAATCAGCTCAATCGGACTCCGGGATCAAAAGTTATGCCTCGATGAATATGGCCCTGTGAGCATACGCGCAAGACTGCCAGAAGCTGCAACGGTCTACCAAATGACCGTTATATGACCGTGACGGTCTACCATAAGACCGTCACATAACCAGAGCCCATAAAACACCAAAAATAGTGGGAGAATGGAGGAAATACTACCTAAACATGAACATGCACCCACCCAACCTACAAAAGAGCATGAAAACAAGCGTGATGGGCATTGGTGTCCCATCGTGATCGCCAAAAAACTGTTGATTTATTTTTTTAATTAGATTCCTATCTCGCCCCCTTTAAATACATACATAAACATGTAAATCAAAGACAAGGGGGATTAAAGGATGAAAATACTAACCGTGATCGCCACCAAGGATTAACAACGCCGCAAGGATGAAGAAAGGAGTGCAACGACGCCGTGTACCTCGGAAAGGGATGAAGACTTGATCGCGCTTAAGAACGGGATGCGGGGAATGGTGTGGGATCGACCTCCTCTCCTTCCAGCCGGCTAGATGAAGAGGGCCTCACGTTGTATTCATGCTCTCCTGCAAAACAAAGATGAAACACAAAGGCAAAAACCCATTAGAACATGAAGTGTAGAAATCTGCCTAAAGTGATAAAATAGCATGAATAAAAGGGGGAGAACGCACCGGGGGGAGGTTTTTAACCCCTGTGGAAGGGTGAAAAAGATAGGTGGGTGTGTTGTGCATGCATGAGATTTGAAATCACAAGATTTGATTGAGAGAATAGAGAGAAAACGATGATGCAAAATGGAGAAAAACGCATGTGTAGCAGAAAAATGCAGAAAACTATGATGATTTATGATTTTGAGAAGACTAGAACTAAGAATTTAGACCATGAAATCAAGCCCAGAAGGATAGAATTGAAAGCTAGTACTTCCCTCTTCAAGCCAGGGTCGAAGGATTGACGCGGCGGTGTAGCATGGCTTCGCCCCACGTCCGGAAAGAGCCCCCCGTCGCGATTGCGAACTGGGCAGTTTTTATAGAGTTTTGTAAGAAAGCCTCATCTTCTTATCACGATTCCCGGAGATAGAGTCCAAGATAAATCGAGTTCTCTAGATCAAACTTGAGATAATACTAAGGACAAGAGATAGGAACAAACGGGGATCAATTCGGAGGAGGATTCTAGAAGATATGGCTCTTGGAAGGTAGCCCCGGAGCCTTATCTGCAGAGTTTTAGTTGAACTAGGATACTTAAATCCTGATCTTTTGAGCGTGATTCTGAGTAAGATAGCCAATGAAATTTGGATTTCTTTGGGCTGAATTCAAGATAATACCAAGGAGAAACCATAGGAACAAATGGCGCTCAATTCGGAGTAGAATTCAAGAAGTTATGGGCTCTGCAAGGGGGCACGACGCACAGAAACGGAGCAGAGTCCACCACAAATTGGACTCTCAGGTGTGTGTAACGGTCTATCATACGACCGTCAGAGTTATATAACGGACTAGGGTAGGTCCGTCACACTCTGGGGGTCGAACGGGGCGATTTCGGGCAAGTTCCTGTGTAACGCACTCATACTAGGCCGTCACATGGACTCTAACGGTCTAGGGTAGGACCGCCACATTCTGGGTGTTGAACAGGGTGTTTCGGGTAAGTTTCGGTGTGACGGTCTATCGTAGGACCGTCACACTGATGTAACACACCTATGTAGGGCCATCACATTGATGGAGGAAAAATATTGAGCAGACTGCGTGTGACTTTAGAAATTGAAGCGTATCTCTCAAACGGGGTAGAACTACCAAAAGTGGTAGAAGAAGAAATTGTAGATAACTGAGAGAGAAATAATTTTCATGAAGAAAGCAAGTTGAGAAAATGATCATAAGAGGGAGAAAATGGGACTGGAAGAGAGAGGAAAATTCTGGGACATAGGTGAACAACACAGCACGCCGGAAAAATGCGAATAGCTCACAATCGGGGCAGAACTGGCCAATGGCGTAGAAGAAGAAGTTGTAGATCTTTGAAAGAGGAACAACTTTTGTGAAGACAACGTTTTGAATATAGGATTGGATGAGGGTGAAAAAGAATCACTTTCAGGACTGCGCAGTGAGAGAGAGCCGATTACTTGAGAGAAGCCGGCCTAAATGGGCCGTAAGTTGACTTGGAAGTCGGAATTTGATAAGATAAGCTCCAGGGCTCTAAGAAATCATGATCTCCAAGACTTAAAGGATAGGGAATGGTAAAAATGGGCTCAAAAATCCATCCAAGGAAGCTCCAAAATAATGGCTAATTCGGGACATCAAAAATGATGAATAAGAGAAATGACACAACTTGTGGGCTAAAACGGGTGTCAACAATTTCATCTAATAGCTTTCAACGTCTTGGTTGGATATTTTTATGCATTTTCTTCATAATATTTTTAGGCTTGAAATATTCATACAAGACTTCATGAAAGTTGGTTCCATATTACTCATGCATTGGATGAATGATTGGTCATGTGTACTTTGCTCTAAAAGCTTGAGTTAATGACTTCTGTATGAAAGAATTGCATGAAGATGGCTTTTCTAGAGATGACTTCTTTTGGGTCTTAATCTATGAGATTGTGTTCACTGAACACACATTTCTAATTGACTGATAGTGACATATCATTCATAGAGTTATTGTGATTTCAATGTGTGCATGAATTTGTGAAACATGCTTGGAAGAATGCACATGCCCTGTACTCAAGAGAATTTATGAGAAAATATGTTTGCATGATTGGTATATACTGATGTGTGAGATGCATGTGAAGACAATGTTCCTCGTGAAAATAATGTTTCATGAATATTAGTTTTTGTCAACAAGAATGCCATTTGAATGAATGTGGTTCCATGATAATTATGCATGCTTTGCATTTGGCATACTTGTTAACACTTGTGTGATGAAGCATTTTATTGTTGAAGATTTGGTCGCCTTGTGTTTGAATGTTGAGCTCCCTTGTAGAGATTGTTAATGCTTGATTCATGAGTTTGATTCTCAACTAACCTCTTGGTTTATCATGTTTTTCAGGATGCAAAATCATTGTTGATCTTCATGGGATTATGGTAACATTTAATCAATTGTTTCCCTTTGGTTTGATGGAGGTTTTAGTTGTTTTTCAAACTTAAACTATCTTACAGTCTTCACCATTTTCAATCCGGCCATTGGATCTCCCCTCTAAAAATTTTATGTTGTAGCTCTGGGAGTCCTCTTTCCAACGCTTCCAGTCTCGCTTCGATCGGAGTTCGGAGCTAGGAGAATTAATTCCTGCCACCGAAGCGCGCAGAGCTATTTTTGTGTACCCTGCCTGAAAGGGTCGACCCCAGGGGTCGACCCCCACTGCAAGGGTCGATCCATGGGGTCGACCCCTATAATCATGGCTCATTTTTTGGCCCCGGCAGCAACCTGGTTGCCGAGGGTCGACCCCAGGGGTCGACCCCCAGTGCAAGGGTCGACCCCAAGGGTCGACCCTTGTAACAGAAGGTGATGTTTTGTGTTTTCCAGCAACCTATTGCCCGAGGGTCGACCCCAAGGGTCGACCCCTTCCGGACGGGACTTACGAAAGTGTTTTAAACTTATTGAAAACCCTATTAAACCATTCTAAAATATACCCTAATGGTTCCTAATCACGTTAGGGTGTTTTAAACTCATTTTAGAAGGGGTATATGGGTCATTTGGTCTGTCTCCTATATATATCAATGTGTTGCTCCGAATTTCAGCAGTGCTTAACCCTAATGCACATTTGCTCATTCGTATAGGTGAAGAAAAGGGGAGAACGTGGTGGAGCTCTTGCAAGGAGGAGATCATCTACTTCCGTGAAGATCTGGAGATCGTGGAAGAAGAAGAAAAGGTGTGGATCGAAGAGAGGATCAAGAGGACGCAAGAAACATCTTCATCCGGCTTCTCTCCAACTCATGGTTCAAGGAACATCATCAACCGGCCTTGAAGAACAAAGGGGGATCACTTCTATGTCTTCTATCAGTTCTTTGTGATATGTTCTATGATCTGTATTTTGGTTTGAGCATGCTTGAATATTTGTGTTTATTTTCTGAACATTAGAGATATTTGTGTGTGTGACCGTTTGTGTATACGGTCGTGTTTGATCGCCTTCGTGCGATCGTGTTTGTGTCATTGTGCTACGATTGTTGCCGATCATCGGATCGTGTGTGTGTTTGTGATCCGGTCATCGGATCGTGTGGGAGACTTTGTCTCCGTATCCTTGTGTGTTTGGAGCGTCGTCTCCGTGTTGGGGATTTTTCCCCGAGTGAAGCCTCACCGGGTTTGGTGAGGGGTGGATGTAGGGAGCCCGTCGTGGTCCCGAACCACTTTAAAAATCTCAGTGTCCTATGGTTTGCATTGTGGTTTGCCTTGTTATGTTTAATAGCTTAATGTGTTTATCCTAATCGTGTGTGAACGGTGAGATTGAGAGAATTCAATCATCTTGCTTGAGTGTAATCTTCAATCTCGTCAAGGTTGTTAATTCCGCTGTGCGCTTGTTTATGTTTTTAATCGGTCATAGTTTTTAGTAGTAGGATCTATTCACCCCCCCTCTAGATCCGTGTTCCTGCACTACGGGACCCAACAGGTTTGGAATTTCTTTCCTAGTTTCATAGGTGTGGGTTCTTAAAACCTTAGACTTAGCCTATTACATGACTTTTCCCTAGGACTTCTAGTCCTATGCTTTGATACCACTTTAACTATCACGCCCCGAGATTTATGTACAGCGGAAGATATTCGGGAACCTGAACAGCCGGCAAGAGAAGCCTCAAGTGACAATAATAATCAGAGCGCAATCATTTACACATAAGATGAATGGAGATAATAATTGATCAAAAAGCTAACTTTTATTGATAATGACAATCTAGTACATGATCTTGACTCATTGGCCAACTAGACTTAATAAAGTGAAAATTACATATTTGACTCTTGACTAGACTAACTATGACTTCTCTCGAACCATCAATCGCTCTCGGATCCATCACTTGAATAATCAAAATCCAACCCGCTAGAATTTTCTGAAAAAGATTGGAAAGCAGGGTCATGAGCACACTTGCCCAGTAGGTATCTTTGTATCAACATGTAGGCAATGTTTAAGTAATTATCATTTTAGCTCTAGAATGCTAGATAAAACATGCAAGTACGAAGTATCACGTGGATAAAACAAGTAACATAATAGCACGATAAGATCACGATGAGAAATGATATGTGGACATGATCGAGTTGAATATAACAAGAACGTAAATTGGCCTTTCACAAATAAGAATATGCTTGCATGCATCAAGAACGCACTTTCACTTTCACTTTTCACTTTTCATAACCATAAAGGTTAAGCACGAGAATGTCATGTAACTAGCATATAGCAATTCAATCAAGAAAGAGTCTCGCAAGAATTCCGTGGATTTCACTTATTTAAAAAGAAAGTACTCCCAGCGCAATGCGACGCCAGTAGCATCATACCCCATGGTTTATATAGTATGTTTCCGACAATCAGCCGAGGGGACTAGCATAGAGCCCTTGAACACAATCAGTGCTCGAACTGCATCTTCACGTATAAATCAAGCTACTTCCACCTATATAACAATAATGTGGCCAAGATTGTACAACTTCAATGATAGTTCCATGATAAAGTAACAAAAATAAGAATGCTTCTATTGAGAATACGAGTTCAATAAACACATTGATAGCTACGCTATGCCGTGGAAATAAATCGGCAGCATAACGGTACATTTCTTATCTTTCATAATTTACTTAGGTATCTTTGAAATAATGTGACTGGCTCTAGATAATCAATTGGACCATCTAGGAACATAGAAAAATCAACCCTTGAGTCAAACCCCGGGTTAATCAAATTCATGACATTAGCGGTCATTTACTGGGCCGTCTCTTGCACCTAGCGGTCAAGTATAGGACCGTTAATGAATAGAATCCGATATTTTAAAACAGAACTTCTAGAATATGTTAGCGGTCAAATGAAGAACCATTTAGGATCCGTTAGCGGTCAATTATAGGCCCGCTAGCAGTCGTTGACGGTCAACAATAAGGCCGCTAATAATCCAGAAATATAAAACACCGGTAAGTGCTTTCTAGATAATTGGGATTTAATGGTACAACTAACTCGGCGTCTTGGAGGAAATCCCAGTCTCAAGGAGTCTTACGAAGGCCTTGAAACAAGATTTCCTAATCCATTGGAAGGAATATCCAAGAGAGAGGTCATCATGTCCAAGATTGTATTCCTAATGTGCAATAGTGTAACTAATGACAACATACCGGGATATGCGTAATGTACTTAAGAAAATGACTCTTAGATGAGAAAGAGAACAGTGATAAACCAAGAGTAAATCTCATTCATCCAACATTTAAAATATGCATTTATTACAAAGATATATAATTTGGTATGAAATTAACATAAGTTAAAATAATGCTAATGTGCATGAAAACATGAAAACTATCATGACAACAAATGAGATCAATTAAGTATATTAAACCCGTAGTCAAAATTAGGAGTAAAACTTAGCTATCTAGGCTTAACATATAATAATTAAGGCAATTCTACACTAAGTCTCGGGCAGAATTTTAGTAAATCGAAAACGGTCAAGTGAACGCCCGCTACTTGCTGTTAGCGGTTTATCGTACAACCGCTACAGTTATGTTAGCGGTCCAAGATTTAACCATTTCTTCCTGTGAAAAATCGAGTCTAACAACAACAATAGAATATGCTTAACCTATGGCACATCATGTCTGGAAATCAACATATTCTAACTTCCATGATCATGATAGAACAATCTAAGGCTAACAATATGCATGGTTTATGTAACTTACATGGAAAATTCATATTTTGACTTCATTAGGCTAGTTCATGCATGAAGACTAAACTAAATGCATAGTTCTAAGTAATACTTGAAATTCACAAAGCACAATATATGAAAACATATGAAACAAGAGGGCTTTTATTCCTGACATAAGGTTTGAGCCTTTCATGAGATAACCTACCTCAATTAATCCTTCTAAATCTTGAATTTCTGACTGAAATCAAGCCCTAGTTTCTACACTTCCTTGCTCTAAGTCAGCAACTTCACGTCCCTCTAACTCTTGATTCCCTTGACCTAAAGACGTGAAATTTGGAGGGTAAGAAGAAGATACAAAGGAGAACAAAAAGTTCTAAAGGTGTAACTTCTAAATACCTCGTTTTAGGTTCCTAATCTCTTGATCTTTACTGGTCCGTTGCTCAATTTCCTGGGTTGTTGATGCAAAATCAGCAACTTTGAACACCCCTAACTCCTTACGTGCTTGATCTCCTAGAATGAAGTTTTGGGAGGAGTTAGATCTATATATTGTGAACAAAAAAAACTCTAAAGAACCTACCTGAATTAAAGTCGTCTTACCTTAGTTCCACGCGAGCCAAAAGTAAGGGTCGCACATGCCAAATCTGGGATCTATTTATAGGTTTTAGCTAGTGTTTGAGGATTAGAACGATCTTAGAGTCTGAATTAGACTTTCTATTCGATCCCCAATCCTTCTAGACCTATCTAATTAGCTGATAGAGTCGATCCAAAGTGATTTGGACATGAAAGATCTAACCTTTTCGCGTTTTCTTTCTCTCACGGAACTGACAGTGGTTAGCGGTCCAATATTGGGCCATTTTCTTGGCGTTAGCGGTCTTATGATAGACCGTTTCCAGCCTTAGGCACCGAATTTGAGAGATTTCAAACTCTTTTGGTATTATCCCAGTTATTATCCATTTAAAAGAGTCATTATCCCTTAATTCCGTGATTATACCCATTCTAAGGTTCTAGAACATGGGTCAAGACTAATGGGCTTGGTTTTTAGTTCTTTGGGCTTATTTAATTGTCCCAATTAGTTGGTTATTATTTTGGGCTTCAAGAGTAATGTATTTATCCCAAAATTCACTCAATATTATATTTAATTTTTAAACAATATTTTATTTAGTTTAGGAAAATCCTAGAAATTCCCAAAAAATTCTGAAATGCCTTAAAATAATTTATATAAAATTTTGGGGTGTTACAAGCGGTAAGTTTATATACATATGTACATTTTTCTTTTCATTTAAATATGATTGATTCATATGAAATTTACAAGTCTTTTATTCAATTTGTAGGAAACATATAGCAAACATGTGACAGAGAAGTACGGGGAGGGAGATGCGCAGTAGCCGGAGTTAGATCCGACGGCATGGGTGGCAGTAGCTGGCATATTGAAGAAAGGCCGGCTATATGGTTTTGGGCCAAGCCTGGAGACTAGAACGGTGATATCATTGTGGGTAAGGTCAGGCACTGCCCCGACCAGTAGCAATGCCTTTAGTACGCCCCCACCCGGCCCCAGTACTTCTCCCAACAACGTCAAAGACATCATCCGAGCGGAGATATCTGATTTCCAGTGACAAATGAGGCTATAGATGTCGAGCCAGGAGGCGTGCATGCTGCAGGCACTCGCTGGCCTCCTCTCCGAGTTGACAGAATCTAAATCGGATACTCGGTTTGGGCCCAGCGCTCAGAACTACATTCTCTAAATACACTTAGTTTAAAATTAAAGAAGTTAGGTTCAGGGGTCCAAAATCTAAAATACTGGTCTGATCGGCATGCCGATCATTCAAACATGACATGGGAGGTAAAAGTGACTTGTGAGAGTTGACGAAATCCAAATTGGATACTCGGTTTGAGTTTGCTATTAAAATTACCGATTTGATATTATATCTTATTCGAATTTATACAATCAAATAAAATATTTAATTTATCTTTTCAATGGTTTTTTATTTATTAGTGCATACATAATGTTATTATTTTTTCAATATAGGATCCTCCAGCGAGTGGCGACGGAGGGGACAAGCAAGACAGGGAGGATGGGACATGGAAGATGCGGAGGATATTTCTTGATTATTTTTATTGTTATAAAATTGATAATTGATATTATGTTTTGTTTCTTATATATCTTGGGTGTTATTTGAGATGGATAGATTTTTTATTTTTTTATTGAAACATGTTTTTATATAAATTTTGTATATTTTTTTAAAAAATAATAGATAATTTTTTCGACGAAAATTTCGACGGGCTCGTCCTCCGTCGGAAGTATATGAACGTTGTATTTTTAAAAAAATAAATTTCACGATGGAATTATCGACGGAATAATTGTCCATCGGAATGGTTTCCGACGGCATTTCCAACGGACTATATGTTCCATCTCCAAAAGAATCACAAATGGAATTTTCGTCGACTACTAGTCCGTCGAAAATTACCGATGGAGTTCCGACAGAAAATTCTTCTGTGAGAAACTTCCGACAAGGAAAACTCGACGGACATATTCCATCGAAAAAACACACTCCGACGGAATTTTTGACGAAATACGTCTGTCAGAAACACCGCTTTTCCTTGTGGTGGCTGGCCTCCTTTCCCAGGCGGGGATTCTCCCTCATTGAGCACCCTCGACCATAACACAGCACCCTCAGATGAGTGTTTGTTATATTTTTTTTTTGGCAGAATTTTGACTTATAAAATCAATAAATATACATGAATTTTGATTCAAAGTAACAAGACCTTCTTTGATGTAGGAATAAATCAGGTTAAGATGGTTTTTATGAGATAGAATGAGTTTATATAAATCAAGCATTCAAATTACTCAATTCAGAACTAAGTTAGTTTTGAAAACAAACTTTGTTTAAAATAATTTTGATAACTAAGGGTTCGAGGGTCCAAAATGTAAAATACTTACCCGATCGGCGTGCCGATCATTCCAACGTGACCTGGGTGGTGAGAGTGACTTGGGAGAGCTGAAGGAATCCAAATCGGATACCCAGTTTAGGCTCGGCGCTCAAATTACTCAATTCAGAACTAAGTTAGTTTTCAAAGCTAACTTTATTTAAAATAATTCGAATAACTAGGGGTTCGAGAGTCCAAATCTAAAATACCAGTCTGATCGATATGTCGATTATTCCAACACAATCTAGGAGGTAAAAGTGACTTTGGAGAGCTGATGGAATCCAAATCAGATACCCGGTTTGGGCTTGGCGATCAAAAGAGTATTCTCTAAATGCACTTTGTTTAAAATGTAAATAAGAAATTGAGTTGGGAGGTCCAAAATCTAAAATATCGATCTGATCGGCATACCAATTGTTCCAACACGATGTGGGAGGTAAAAGCGACTTGTGAGAGCTGACGGAATCAAAATCGGATACCTGGTTTATGCCCGACGCTCAGAAGTGTATTATCTAAATATACTTAGTTTAAAATGACGATAAGAAATTTGGTTGGGGGGTCCAAAATCTAAAATACTAGTCTGATCGACATACCGATTGTTCTAACACGACCTTGGAGATAAAAGTGACTTGTGAGAACTGACGAAATCCAAATCGGATACTCGGTTTGGGCCCGGCGCTCAGAAGTGCATTCCTTAAATACACTTAGTTTAATATTAAAGAAGTTTGGTTAGGGGGTCCAGAATCTAAACTACTGGTCTGATCATCATGTTGATCGTTTCAACACGACCTGAGAGGTAAAAGTGACTTGTGAGAGCTGACGGAATTCAAATCGGATATCCGGTTTGGGCCCAGCGCTCACAAGAGCATTCCTTAAATGAACTTAGTTTAAAATGCAGATAAGAAATTAGGTTAGGGGATCTAAAATCTAAAATGCAGGTCTGATCGACATGCCAATCATTCCAACACGACCTGAGAGGTAAAAGTGACTTGTGAGAACTGACAGAATCTAAATCGGATACCCGATTTGGGCTCAACGCTCAGAAGTGTATTCTCTAAATGCACTTAGTTTAAAATTAAAGAAGTTGACTTCGGGGGTCCAAAATCTAAAATATCAGTCTGATCGGCATGTTGATCATTCCAACATGACTTGAGAGGTAAAAATGACTTGTGAGAACTGACGGAATCCAAATCGGATATCCGGTTTGGGACCGGCGCTCAGAAGTGCATTCTCTAAATGCACTTAGTTTAAAATTAAAGAAGTTGGGTTCGGGGGTCCAAAATCTGAAATACTGATCTAATCAACATGTCGATTGTTCCAACGAGATTTAGGATGTAAAAGTGACTTGGGAGAGCTGATGGAATCCAAATCGGATACCCGATTTGGGCCCAACGCTCAAAAGAGCATTTTCTAAATGTACTTAGTTTAAAATGTAGATAAGAAATTGGGTTGGAGGTCTAAAATCTAAAATACCAGTCTGATCGGTGTGCCGATCATTCCAACATGACTTGGGATGTAAAAGTGACTTGTTAGAACTGACGGAATCTAAATCGGATATCCAGTTTGGGCCCGACGCTTAGAAGTGCATTCTCTAAATACACTTAGTTTAAAATTAAAGAAGTTGAGTTCGGGAGTCCAAAATCTAAAATATCACTTTGATCGGCATGCCGATCATTTCAACACGACTTGGGAGGTAAAAGTGAATTGTGAGAGCTAAGGGAATCTAAATTGGATACCAGGTTTGTGCCCGGCGCTCAAAAGTACATTCTCTAAATGCACTTAGTTTAAAGTTAAAGAAGTTGAGTTCAGGGGTCTAAAATATAAAATACCTATCTGATCGACATACTGATTATTCAAACACGACCTGGGACGTACAAGTGAGTTGTGAGAGCTGACAGAATCCAAATCGGATCCCCGATTTGGGCCTAATGCTCAGAAGTGCATTCTCTAAATGCACTTAGTTTAAAATTAAAGAAGTTGGGTTCGGGGTCTAAAATCTAAAATACCGGTCTAATCGGCATGCTGATCATTCCAACATGACCTGAGAGGTAAAAGTAACTTGTGAGAGTTGACGAAATCTAAATCAGATACTCGGTTTGAGTTCGGTATTAAAATTATTGATTCGATATTATATCTGATTCGAATTTATACAATGAAGTAAAATGTTTACTTTATATTTTCAATAAATTTTTTATTTATTAATGCCTGCTCAATGTTATTATTTTTTCAATATAGGATCCTCCAACGAGTGGTGACAGAGGGGACGAGCAGGATGAGGAGGATGAGGACATGGAGGATGGGGATGATATTTTTTGATTATTTTTAATGTTATAAAATTGATAGTTTGATGTTGTGTTTCATTTCTTGTATATCTTGGGTTTTGTTTATGATGGATAAATTTATTGTTTTTTTATTTAAACAAGTTTTTATATAAATTTTGTATATATTTTTTAAAAAATAACAAATATTTTTTTCGACAGAAATTCTGATAGACGCATTGCGTCCGTCGAAAAGATTCCGACGGAATCACCGATGGAATACACTTTCCGTCAGAAAATATATGAATGTTACATTTTTTAAAAAATAAATTTCGCGACGGAATTACCGACGAAATAATTGTCCGTCGGAATGGTTTCCGACGGCATTTCCGATGGACTATATTTTCCGTTGGAAAAAGAATTACAGATGGAATTTCTGTCGACTACTTGTCTGTTGGAAATTACCAACGGAGTTCCGACGGAAAAATCTTCTGTCGAAAACTTTCGGCAAGTAATACCCGACGGACATATTCCGTCAGAAGTACGTCGGGAAGTGTTTTTTCGACTGAATTTCGACGGAATATGTCCGTCGAAAACTCCGCCTTTCCTTGTAGTGGTAGACGCACCTTTTGGATAATTTTTCTCATACCTTCTTCCTCTATCCTGACCTTGTTTCATGAACTTATTCTGCCTCGAATTGCCTTTCCTGAACTATTGCTGTTGTGAAGAATAGACTTCCATGTTCTCCTTCTTTAACTCCCCTCTTTTGTTAGATAATGATACCTTTGATTGAAATACTTGCCCCAGATTTTGATGAGAAAATATGTTCAACCGTTGCTTATGCACCTCCAGAGAACCTATTAGATCGTGCATAAAAAAATTTGATAAATATTTGGATTCTTCAATAGCAACAACAATTTGATCGAACTTGATCGGAAGACTTCCCAATATTTTCTCAACAATTTTCTTTTCCTTCAATTTTATCCCCATAGCTTCTAATTTGATTTATGATACAAACAACGCGAGTAAAAAGTACTTGAATAGTTTCATTATCTTTCATCTTAATATTATCAAACTCTTTCTATAATGATTGTAACTTAATTGATATTACCTTTAACAACCCTTGAAATTCTTGCTTTAGAAGATCCCAAGTATCTTTCGAAGTTGCGGATGTCATAATACGGGGAAAGATAGATTTGCTTACCCGTTATTGGATGAATAATAATGTCTTCGCATCTTTCTTCTTATTTTCTTTATACTCTTTTTACTTTGCCAACGTCCACGATGCAAGAGTTGTCGTGTCCTCCGGTACCTCATATCTGCCTTCAACGAGCTCCCAAAGATCTTGAGAGATGCATATAGTTTTCATTTGGAGACTCCAAAAATCATAATTTTCTCCATAAAAAATAGGGATAAGATTTTGATAATAGTTGAAAAGAGTGGTGTTGGGTGCTACCATGATTGGAACTTGAGGGAATGGAAGCCATTGTTGGGTGGTACGAGAGGATCTAGAGGGGGGTGAATAGATCCGACACCTACTTTTCGACCACTAGAAAAGACTATGTAAGAATCAACAATACAGTGACGACAAACCAGTGCAAGGCAGACTAACGCAGGGGATGTTAGCAGGGAAAATATATGAAAGCACTTGTCCAATAGAAACACCTATAAAGGGGGGGAGATAGATGAGATGGATATTGCAAACCACAACACAAAGTTTTTAAGGTGGTTCGGCTGCTACTCAGCAAGCCTACGTCCACCCATCACCAACTTGGTGAGGCTTCCACTCTTTGGCCAAAAGAGACACACACACACACACACACACACGTTGGAAACCCGGCAGAACACAGGGACAAGCCCCACACACACATGAGGAGCAACCTCCTCACACTACAACACGTAGCACACGGGGATGACTCCCCAAGAGAAAAATAGAAAAATAAAGAACCAAAAGCACACGCTGCACCACGTAGCTCACACAGGGATGACTCCCACACATAAGGACGTTCTGAGAGTAGAAAAAACAAAACAAAGGAAACAAGAGAAGAGCTTCAGCAGAAAAAAGAAAATCCAGTAAGGCTGCAAAGCAGATCAAGACTGAAAACCAACATGGCTGACTAAAATTCTGGTTGCACGCTTTCTCCTCCCCCCTTTCTCTCAGACCTTCTTCTGAAGACTCTGGATGGGCATTCTCTCTATCTCTTTTCTCTCTGATTCTCACGTACAGGCTCTCTCCAGGCTTCACCAACAGCAATGGCAGCAACGGCCCTTCATACAGGGTGCTTCTGTTTTATAGGCACAAGCAGCAGAAACTTCCCTCCAAGACTTTGCAATTTGATTGGCTGGAATAAATAAGTGAGGTTTGACCAAGAGTGCCTGCAGCATCTCAATTTTCATTAGCTGGCATGCAAGAATGACATCCTCCTGTCCTGGAAGATTTTCCAGACCCGTCTCTGATTGGTTGGAAGCAAAAAGAAGGTTGCCTTGAAAGGTGACTTTTTCCACATTTGTAATTTGACAAATCTTATGTCCAAAAAGTTGTTTTGGCAATCAAATGATGACAAGGATAGTTTTCTATCGTAGGAACATTTTCCACACCTCAAAAACTATGTTTTTGGTGGTTTACAGTTGCTATTTTTGGTTCCTGGAAGGTTTTCAAAAAGTACAATTCTGATAGAGTATGTTAGAGGAACCTTGAGTGCGTCGATGCAACATCACCCATGCGTCGACGCATCTGTTGAGAATGGGTTTTAAAATAGCTTCTAGAAGGGCCCCTAGCGTCGACGCCCTAAGCGGGTGCGTCGACGCATCTGCTTGGAGATGCGTCTACAACGCTCTCTGGGAGAGCACTGCGTCGATGCCCTGAGTTGATGGGGTTGATGCAACCTGGCGCGGCAGAACGCCAGTTGAAAGGGGTCGACCCCATGGGTCGACTCCTTTAATGCTCACGCTTGACTACTTGCTGGAGATGCGTCTGGAGTCGACGCAGTGAAGCCACGAGGTCGACACAGCCTTGACCATGCTTGGGCCTTTTCTCTTTTTGAGAACCATGGGGTCGACGCTGCGTTGTGATGAAGTCGACGCTGTTATGACCTGTTTGAGCTTTTCTTCTTCTGGGGTCGACGCATCCAGTGGTGGGGTCGACGCGGCCTTCGAGCCTTTGTTGAACTTCTTCATACGTAGCCAATTAAGGGATGTTTCATGGGTTTCTAAATCAAATGGCCAATGACTTATAGTGAGACATCATCAAAACATAATTTAAACAACATTCTCCCCCTTTTTGATGATGTCAACCATGAGTCATTGTGCTCAGTTTTGATTGCAAATTTTGGTATGCAGTGCATAATCATACAGATTTGAACATAACTATCATGAAGCACATCACGAATTTATTTAAAAACATGAAGGACTCAACATGATATGCAATGAACACTTGCAGACAACAGGCAATGAAAGCTAACTCCCCCTTTGACATACAGATGATGACTCATCAATAACTCTCCCCCTTTGACATCAGCAAAACACGAGGGGTGCGGTCAGAATAAGCAGGGGAAATGAGATGTGGAGAAAATTTCAGAAGAAAGATTCAAGTCTAAGACACACTTGAGGAAATGACTGGATCAGCTCCAAAATCAGATATCTCCCAGCATACAAGCATTTCATGGTAGTAGAGTATGAAATGATGGATTAAAATCAAGAATTTTTTAAAAATTGCTAGAATTCAAGAAACTAACAAGACAGTGCTCACTCAAGATTAAGCTGATGCACAAAAGTGAACCGAAGTCCTGGATAATCCCCGTTCAGTCTAACTCATTGAGATCCAGTGACCTTTCAAGATTAACTGCCATTCGTATTGAAGCCAAACAAGCTGGAATTGTGAGAACTTACCTGATCATGCACCTCTGATTTTCATAATGGCCGTATTGACAATTGTTGACACCCGTTTTTTTACCTTTGAGTTGAGTCATTTTCTTACCCTTATTTTAATGTCCCAAGTTTTCCATTATTTATTGGGTCATTTTTAGATGGTTTTTGGGCCTATTTTATGGGTAGTTTCTCCCTTGCTGGGCTTGCTCAAGCATTTTTCTGGAATTTGAGCTTAATGGGCTTTGGTTTGACTTGGTCTTTGGGATAAATAAGCATATTTGTCTCAATTTTTTATTTTCCAACGGCCAGGTGAATAGCGGTCACCCGATAGACCGCTCAGCGTCTCTGGCGGTCTATCGAAGACCATTTTTATCGGTCGGGATTCATGCGTCGACGGGCGTTTCTCTCTCTATCCGTGGTCAAACTGGTTCCTTCATCCGTGGATTTCTCCGTGGATTTTGAGCCAAATGGGTAGCCATTTGATCCTGCTGGCGGCTGGGAATATTATCTTGATATTTTTCTAAATAATCGAAGCCTGATTCCCACCAAAAAGCCCCAAACTCGAGCTAGGGTTTCAAGGGTTTATAAATAGAACCCTTGGCTCATGGTCGTAGAGGGGGAGATTCCGGAGCTCGCGTCGAGGTGCTGCCACATTCTAGAGCGAGATTCAGCTAGGGAGAAAGGCTTTCCACGTCTCTTAAGCCTTCGGTCTAGGGAGTAGTTGATTACATTATTCTTTTTTGTGTCATTGTTTAGTTGTTTTTAGTCATCTTTTGGTCATCCCATCTTCATTTTTCCTCATTTTTCTCCACGTTTTTCACTGTCACCTTTGCATTCATATATCCTCCTGAAGAGGGGCGATCTCGCACTACTCCTGAGCGGGGAAGAGGATAACCATGTAGCCTTGAAGTATGAACTGCAAGAGGGGAAACAAGTCAGGGGTGCCCAAGGATGGATCCCCGGGGAAAACCCTCCGATGCTTAAGTCAACAAGGGTAGTAGAGCACAAGTGCAAAGGGAGGAGTTATGTCACGCCCCGAGAGCGGAAGATACCCGGAGATGCGTGACGAGTTTATATCAATCATGTCAATCAGAGTAGTAGTGTATTCGACACCAAAATAGAGATGCGCAAAAGTAAAGATAACCCAATCTTTTATTTCATAATGGATAGACTATTACAAATCCAATACTCTATTCAATTAAAAAGGAAAAGTACATAGTTGACTCAAGAAAATAGGAAAAAGACTAGATGACACTTGGAAAAGCTCTAGCTCTTTCACTCTTGACTTTCCCCATTAGATTGACCTTCTTCGTTGGACTTACCTGAAAAGTAAGGGACAAACACGGAGTGAGCGAACGCTCAGTAGGAAATTATATCTCAGGAACTAGCAAGGGGTTTAAGTATTTATATCTTTCATGAATGCACTATAGCTATGCATGCTCGCATAAAACGACAAGATAGAAAGAGAATTTATCAATAAGACAGCAAGATGAACTAGTCATGAGCTTTCAAGAAAAGATAACAAGATATTCAAGCAAGTACTTTTTAGCAAGTCATGTCAAGAACTTTGGCTATCATGTATCAAGCAAGTAAATAATTACCCTTTTTCGGGTCACGCAATTCATGTCAAGTCAAGTACGAGTCAAGTACAAGATTTGTGTGGAATGTCCAATCAAGCTAGTCATGCACTCGGTATAATGCCAGATACCTTATCATTCAACTCCCATGGGCACAAGTACTTTCGGGTGCTCCTCCCAGGACCAGATCGGGCCCTATATGCGCATGCATTCATCATGTATTTTGACATCCACTCTTGTATATATATATAGCCAATATGGAATTTCAACAATTTAAGCTTGTAGACACGTAGGATAACTTTGAGAGAATGGAGTCCAAAAATACGACATTGGACATAGATAGGCGATAACAACGGTACAATCACGATGAACGATGAAACTAGGTGGAATTAGGTTCCCTTAACTCAGGTACCATGACAATTGAGGTCCACATGAACAATATATCAAAGGCAAGACACCCTCATTCTTATTATAGAATTGAGGTCCACAAGAACATCAACAAATGGCATGATATCATCATCCCATTAAGAATTCTCATGATATACTCTTTGCATATCATAAGGGCCGGTATACCATGTTTCCTTAGAGTGACATGGCATTCAATAGTGTAATGGGTTTTTAGGGTACAACCAGCTCAGTCGGCCTTGAGGGAATCCAAGGCTCGAGGAGTCATACGGAGGTCTCTATGACCAACTCGCTAGTCCAAAGGAACGGAATGTCCAATGGAGAGCTTGTATGTCAATGAGAGTTGAGGGTGATCGATAAAACATCATGAAACGTGGGACTATACTCACGGAGTGGAGATATAGTGCCGATATACATATATATAGATATACTGAAACCATCGGTTATCAGAAACAGGTAAAAACATTTTTACAGGAAAATAACGACTTAAGTAAAGTCACTACTCAAGTAATTAACGCCTTCCGTCAGGGCGTTTATCTATTTTACCTTTTTGCAAAATTTCAATATTTCAGTATTTTACCAAAAACGCGCCTTGGTTAAGGGCGTTTATTTACAATTTGACGACGCAATCAGTGGTCGTCCATTCTTTCCTTCTATTTTTACAGAGTATATATTTTCAGAATTTTCTCAAAACACGCCCTGGACAGGGGCGTTACTTTTCAATTCACGTCCTGAACAGGGGCGTTAGTCAAGTGAGAGACGACCTATACAGGGTCGTGAATTCAAGAATTTACAATATTTCAGGAAATAAAATTCCAAGAGACAAGAGACATGATCATGACAAAAAATTAGCAGGAATTCACAGGTCGAGTCATGCAATATATATTAGATTGGATATTTCGTATCTATTGAATTTTTAAACGTGGATCAATTATTAATTACATGTGATTTTCATGAGATTAACGCCTACAGGGCAGGGCGTCAAATCTGTAATTGACGACCTGGTGCAGGTCGTTTCTTTAAAGTAGCGCCCTAGACACGGGCGTCTCTTGCAAAAATATTACAGAAACGTGTAGAAACCATCAGGAAACTTATATACATGACATGCATGATGTGTTACTATGAATTTAACTTGTTTGGGCTACGTTGCTTGAGAAAACCTACCTTGATGATGATAAACTGACGGATGAACAGATGTAGGTTCTGAACGATACTCTGTTTTACAAACAGAGTCTTTTTGAAGCTTTCGATCCTAATAGCAGCAGCAAGGGTAATTAAGAGGATGTAGATGAAGAACCCTCAATTCTTCAGTCAACCGGGTTCACCTCTACAGACAACCTGTAGAGACAGAGGAAACGAAGAAGAAGATATTAAAATCTCCTTATACGTAACCGAAAGCAAGGGGAAAGAACTTACTTGTTCTTCGGAAGACAGAAGCTTTCAACCTATAATCAGAAGTAGATGAAGAATCATCAGTATTCTTCACAAATTCGATAGACAGAGTAAAGAAAAAGAACATGCTGTTCTTTACGTACCTTAGAAGAGTCCGATCGCCAAATAGCGTTCTCGGTTCAAGCAGTAGGTTATTTATAGGATTTAGGTGAACCTAATAGAGTTAGTGTTCTATTGGAAGTAACACTTCCATGATAGAGTTATTACTACATTCGAACTCTTTCTCATAGTTATCAACTTATCCTGGATAAGTTCCTGGGTCGAACGGGAGATGAATTGAATTAACGACCTAGGTCAGGGCGTCGAATTTAAATTGACGCCTTGTCAGGCGTCGTTACTTGTTGAAACACGTCCACTCAAAGGGCGTTACGCTATCTTGCCCTTTGTATTTATTTTGGTCGTTTGAAATTTGACGCCTTGACATGTGGGCGTCCTTTCTTCAAAACACGCCTTAGGTAAGGGCGTTTTCTTATAAATTAGCGCCTTTTCTTAAGGCGTTATTTTCATCAGGGTTTAATTTTTTTTATTCCAAAATCTTTTAATCTATTTTGATTTATTTATTCCTTTTTATTTTATCAGGGTTGCTACACCCTCCCCCACTTAAAAAGAATTTGGTCCCCAAATTCCATATTATATATTTACATATGGAGAGTGTAGAGTATGTACCTTCTAAAATAACTCTGGAAATTGTTTCCTCATAGATTCCTCGGTCTCCCATGTAGCTTCATGTTCTGAATTCTTATTCCATTGTACTTTTAGCATGGGAATAACCTTATTCCTTAGGGTTCGTACTTCTCGATCTAGTATTCGTATGGGCTTCTGCTCATATGTGAAATCTTTCTGGATCACTAGGTCTCCATACTCAATAATATGTGATGGGTCATGTACATACTTCTTCAACATAGATATGTGGAACACATCATGTACTTCGGACAGTTGAGGTGGCAATGCGATGCGATAAACAACCTCGCCAACTCTTTCTAGTATCTCAAAAGGTCCGATAAATCTTGGTGTAAGCTTGCCCTTAACACCAAATCTTCGTATTCCACGTCCAGGCGATATCTTGAGAAATACATGATCTCCAACTTGGAATTCAAGATCTCTTCTTCTTGTGTCAGCATAAGCCTTTTGTCTAGACTGAGCAACTTGCAGTCTTTCTTTGATCAATTGTATCTTCTCGGTAGTGTCCCTTACCATTTCTGGACCTAACAGTTGTTTCTCTCCAACTTCATCCCAGCATAAGGGTGATCGACAACTCCTTCCGTATAAGGCTTCAAAAGGTGCCAGTTGTATACTTGCCTGGTAGCTATTATTGTATGCAAATTCGACCAGAGGCAAGTGATCATGCCAGTTTCCATCAAAATCAGTAATGCATGCTCTTAGCATATCTTCGACTACTTGATTGGTTCTCTCGGCCTGACCATCCGTTTGAGGATGAAAGGCTGTGCTAAAGTTAAGTCTAGTTCCCAACGAATGTTGTAGTCCTTTCCAAAAATGAGAAGTAAAACGGGGATCTCTGTCAGACACGATTGAAATAGGAATACCATGTAATCTGACTATTTCCTTGATGTATAGTGCAGCTAAGACATCAACTGACCATCGACTCTTGATTGGCAAGAAATGCGCTGATTTAGTCAATCGGTCAATGATAACCCATATTCCATCATGTCCTCTTTTTGATTTAGATAAACCCATGATGAAATCCATACCAATATCCTCCCACTTCCATTTAGGGATATCTAGAGGATGTAGCTTTCCAGCAGGCTTTTGGTGTTCCGCCTTGACTTGTTGGCACGTGAGACAGCGTGATACGTAGTCCGCTATTTCTCTTTTCATGTTGGGCCACCAAAAATTTCTTTTTACATCTTGGTACATTTTGGTAGATCCAGGATGGATCGTATACCTTGACCTATGAGCTTCATCTAAGACCTTCTTCTTCAATTATGGGCAGTCCGGTATACAAGTTCTATTCTTGAACATTAATCTTCCATCAGAAGCTAATTGGAAATCCGATTGTCCTTCTAATCTGCCCTTGATTTCTACTAATGTAGGATCATCATTCTGAAGTGCTTGTATTTCAGACAATAAATCTGACTGTATGCTTACATGAGATAATGTGACACATCTAGGGTCCGTGTCCATGCTTATATTGAGTTCAGAGAATTGTTCCAGCAATTTCCATTCTTGAATCAGACAATTGGCTAACAGTGCTCTCGGCTTTCGACTAAGGGCATCTGCTACATGATTACCCTTTCCGAGATGATATTGTATATTGAAGTCGAAGTCCTTGAGATATTCCAGCCATCGTCTTTGCCTCATATTTAGTTCCTTCTGTGAGAAAAGATATTTGAGACTCTTGTGATCGGAGTATACAGTAAACTGTACTCCATAAAGATAATGTCTCCATATTTTGAGTGCAAATACTACCGCGGCCAATTCTAAGTCATGGACGGGGTAGTTCTCTTCATGCTTCTTTAATTGACGAGAAGAGTAGGCTATAACCTTCCCTTGTTGCATTAGAACACACCCGAGGCCAATGCCAGAAGCATCAGTGTATACCTCGAACTTTTCTCCTTCAATTGGCAATGCTAAGATAGGAGCTGTAGTAAGATGATCCTTGAGAGTTTGGAAGCTTCTTTCACATTCCTCATCCCATTCATAACGGATCTCCTTGCGAGTTAACCTCGTAAGTGGCACGGCGATTTTAGAGAAATCCTTGATGAATCACCTGTAATAGCCGGCAAGACCTAAGAAACTTCGGATCTTGCTAGCATTGGTCGGTCTTTCCCAGTTCCTTACAGCTTCAACCTTTGATGGGTCTACAGACAAGCCATCCTTTGATATAACATGTCCGAGAAAAGTCACTTCTTCAAGCCAGAATTCACACTTGCTAAGTTTTGCATATAATTGGTTTGTCCTCAATATTTGTAATGCAATCCTCAAATGTTCCTCATGCTCTTCCTTGGTCTTGGAATAAATCAATATATCATCAATAAAGACCACCACGAATTGATCTAAATAAGGCCTGAATATACTATTCATTAACTGCATAAAGGCAGCAGGGGCATTCGTTAGTCCGAAAGGCATAACAACAAATTCATAATGGCCATACCTGCTTCTGAACGCAGTCTTATGAATGTCATCATCCTTGATTCTTAATTGATGATATCCCGACCTGAGATCAATCTTGGAAAAGTACTTGGATCCTGATATTTGATCAAATAATTCATTGATTCTCGGCAGTGGATACTTGTTCTTGATAGTGAGATGATTCAATTGTCGATAGTCGACGCATAACCTCATGGATCCGTCTTTCTTCTTTACAAATAATATAGGCGCTCCCCACGGGGAAGTACTTGGTCTAATGAATCCTTTCTTAATGAGTTCCATCAATTGCTCCTTTAACTCCTTGAGTTCAGCAGGTGACATCCTATAAGGTGCCTTTGAAATCGGACCAGCACCAGGGACTAAGTCAATGGTGAAGGCCACTTCTCTTTGCGGGGGTAATCCCGGCAAATCTTCCGGAAATACGTCCGGAAATTCTTATACCACTGGAATGTCTTCTAGCTTAGCTTCCTTAGCTTCTTTAACTGTGACAAAGGCAAGAAAAGATGTACATCCTTTCCTGATGAGCTTGCTAGCTCGGAGAGCTGAAATAAGAGGGGATCTGCTCCGACCCTTGGGGCTAGTCAAGATTAGTTCTGGAAATTCCTTGAATGTAACCTTACTATTGCGGCAATCAACCGTTGCCTGATACTTGGATAACCAATCTGCCCCTAGTATAACATCATACTCTTTCAGATCTAAACATATGAGATCTATAGGGAGATTTCTACCCTGAACCAATACTTCGCAGTTTTGGTAATGATGTGTAATATCAGTCTCATCATCCAGAGAAGTAGACAAAACTAACTTTATCCATTCCGGTTCTAGGGGTAATGGGTCAGCAAACTTCTTAGAAACAATAGAATGCGATGCACCAGTATCAATTAAGACATATGCATTCCTGGAACAAACTTTCAATGTACCTTCCACTAAGCCGCCTTCTTCTACTTGCTCGGTCTCCTTGATTGCATGAAGGCGAGCATTCTTGGTTACTGGGCGCTTTCCGTCAACGGCTTGATCGTTAAGTAATGGGCAATTGGGAATCCGATGCTCACGACTCCCACAACGGAGACATGCTCCTAGTTTCCTCCAGCATTCTTCTGCTCTATGACCCGCTTTATCACAATGTTTGCACACTGTATTTGGAGAGGTAGTGGTGATAGAGAAGGGCTTGGTCTTCTTGAACTTTTGGTCTTGTGAGGATGCTCCTCCATTGCTAGGCCTTTTCTTGAAGTTGGGTTTAAAGGAACCCGATCCTGTAACTTGTTCCTTCTTATCCTTACCACGAATCCTATCAGACAGTTCCGTGGCATCTTCTAATAGTTGAGCTCGGCGTACTATCTCCGAGTAGACTTGAATGTCCATCGGCGCCAGTTGAGTAATAGCTTGGGGCCTGAGCCCATTAAGAAACCTCCTAGCTTTCATTTTCTCGGTGCTAACTAGATGCTTGGCATACCGAGACAATCTAGAGAATTGGGCCTCATACTCGGCCACTGACAAAGATCGTTGCTTTAATGCAGCAAATTCTGTAGCCTTCTTTTCCTGAACTCGGTCCGAGAAATATTTTGCATTGAAGTGTTCAACGAATTCCTCCCACGAAACCTGATCTTGATTTATAGTAACCTCTATTGATTCCCACCAGCATCTAGCATCCCTTTCTAACTGAAAAGTAGCTAATAAGACCTTATCTTGATCCGTGCATTGCATAACACGGAATATTCGTTCTGTTTCCCTAATCCAGTGTTCAGCGTCATCTGGATCAGTAGAACCCGTGAACTTGGGCGGGTTCATGTTCTTGAAGGTCTGGTGGAGACTTCCTGCTCGTTGTCCACCTCCTTGTGTTACTTGTTGCAGCACTTGAGTCATGCCTTGCAGTGTACGCTGCATGTTGCGCCATTGAGCTCGTTCGGCAGCCATTATCCTACAATTACCACAACTATATTAGTATATACTCGCGTTAAGGGCTTTTAAGTTTTTATATTAACTCAACCCTTGGTTCTACCCAATCTCACTGGTTAAAGGTTTGAACATATCCTTGGACTTGGGTTTTCCTAGGAATTGAATACCCTAGGCTCTGATACCACAAAAACTGTCACGCCCCGAGAGCGGAAGATACCCGGAGATGCGTGACGAGTTTATATCAATCATGTCAATCAGAGTAGTAGTGTATTCGACACCAAAACAGAGATGCGCAAAAGTAAAGATAACCCAATCCTTTATTTCATAATGGATAGACTATTACAAATCCAATACTCTATTCAATTAAAAAGGAAAAGTACATAGTTGACTCAAGAAAATAGGAAAAAGACTAGATGACACTTAGAAAAGCTCTAGCTCTTTCACTCTTGACTTTCCCCATCAGATTGACCTTCTTCGTCGGACTTACCTGAAAAGTAAGGGACAAACACGGAGTGAGCGAACGCTCAGTAGGAAATTATATCTCAGGAACTAGCAAGGGGTTTAAGTATTTATATCTTTCATGAATGCACTATGGCTATGCATGCTCGCATAAAACGACAAGATAGAAAGAGAATTTATCAATAAGACAGCAAGATGAACTAGTCATGAGCTTTCAAGAAAAGATAACAAGATATTCAAGCAAGTACTTTTTAGCAAGTCATGTCAAGAATTTTGGCTATCATGTATCAAGCAAGCAAATAATTACCCTTTTTTGGGTCACGCAATTCATGTCAAGTCAAGTACGAGTCAAGTACAAGATTTGTGTGGAATGTCCAATCAAGCTAGTCATGCACTCGGTATAATGCCAGATACCTTATCATTCAACTCCCATGGGCACAAGTACTTTCGGGTGCTCCTCCCAGGACCAGATCGGGCCCTATATGCGCAGGCATTCATCATGTATTTTGACATCCACTCTTGTATATATATATAGCCAATATGGAATTTCAACAATTTAAGCTTGTAGACACGTAGGATAACTTTGAGAGAATGGAGTCCAAAAATACGACATTGGACATAGATAGGCGATAACAACGGTACAATCACGATGAACGATGAAACTAGGTGGAGTTAGGTTCCCTTAACTCGGGTACCATGACAATTGAGGTCCACATGAACAGTATATCAAAGGCAAGATACCCTCATTCTTATTATAGAATTGAGGTCCACAAGAACATCAACAAATGGCATGATATCATCATCCCATTAAGAATTCTCATGATATACTCTTTGCATATCATAAGGGCCGGTATACCATGTTTCCTTAGAGTGACATGGCATTCAATAGTGTAATGGATTTTTAGGGTACAACCAGCTCAGTCGGCCTTGAGGGAATCCAAGGCTCGAGGAGTCTTACGGAGGTCTCTATGACCAACTCGCTAGTCCAAAGGAACGGAATGTCCAATGGAGAGCTTGTATGTCAATGAGAGTTGAGGGTGATCGATAAAACATCATGAAACGTGGGACTATACTCATGGAGTGGAGATATAGTGCCGATATACATATATATAGATATACTGAAACCATCGGTTATCAGAAATAGGCAAAAATATTTTTACAGGAAAATAACGACTTAAGTAAAGTCACTACTCAAGTAATTAACGCCTTCCGTCAGGGCGTTTATCTATTTTACCTTTTTGCAAAATTTCAATATTTCAGTATTTTACCAAAAACGCGCCTTGGTTAAGGGCGTTTATTTACAATTTGACGACGCAATCAGTGGTCGTCCATTCTTTCCTTCTATTTTTACAGAGTATATATTTTCAGAATTTTCTCAAAACACGCCCTGGACAGGGGCGTTACTTTTCAATTCACGTCCTGAACAGGGGCGTTAGTCAAGTGAAAGACGACCTATACAGGGTCGTGAATTCAAGAATTTACAATATTTCAGGAAATAAAATTCCAAGAGACATGAGACATGATCATGACAGAAAATTAGCAGGAATTCACAGGTCGAGTCATGCAATATATATTAGATTGGATATTTTGTATCTATTGAATTTTTAAACGTGGATCAATTATTAATTACATGTGATTTTCATGAGATTAACGCCTACAGGGCAGGACGTCAAATCTGTAATTGACGACCTGGTGCAGGTCGTTTCTTTAAAGTAGCGCCCTGGACACGGGCGTCTCTTGCAAAAATATTACAGAAACATGTAGAAACCATCAGGAAACTTATATACATGACATGCATGATGTGTTACTATGAATTTAACTTGTTTGGGCTACGTTGCTTGAGAAAACCTACCTTGATGATGATAAACTGACGGATGAACAGATGTAGGTTCTGAACGATACTCTGTTTTATAAACAGAGTCTTTTTGAAGCTTTCGATCCTAATAGCAGCAGCAAGGGTAATTAAGAGGATGTAGATGAAGAACCCTCAATTCTTCAGTCAACCGGGTTCACCTCTACAGACAACCTGTAGAGACAGAGGAAACGAAGAAGAAGATATTAAAATCTCCTTATACGTAACCGAAAGCAAGGGGAAAGAACTTACTTGTTCTTCGAAAGACAGAAGCTTTCAACCTGTAATCAGAAGTAGATGAAGAATCATCAGTATTCTTCACAAATTCGATAGACAGAGTAAAGAAAAAGAACATGCTGTTCTTTACGTACCTTAGAAGAGTCCGAACGCCAAATAGCGTTCTCGGTTCAAGCAGTAGGTTATTTATAGGATTTAGGTGAACCTAATAGAGTTAGTGTTCGATTGGAAGTAACACTTCCATGATAGAGTTATTACTACATTCGAACTCTTTCTCATAGTTATCAACTTACCCTGGATAAGTTCCTGGGTCGAACGGGAGACGAATTGAATTAACGACCTAGGTCAGGGCGTCGAATTTAAATTGACGCCTTGTCAGGCGTCGTTACTTGTTGAAACGCGTCCACTCAAAGGGCGTTACGCTATCTTGCCCTTTTTATTTATTTTGGTCGTTTGAAATTTGACGCCTTGACATGTGGGCGTCCTTTCTTCAAAACACGCCTTAGGTAAGGGCGTTTTCTTATAAATTAGCGCCTTTTCTTGAGGCGTTATTTTCATCAGGGTTTAAAATTTTTTTTATTCCAAAATCTTTTAATCTATTTTGATTTATTTATTCTTTTTTATTTTATCAGGGTTGCTACAAGTTAGGAGGAAGATGCGAGCGCGAGATCCCTCTCCACTGAAAGGTGAAGTGGTTCCTACTCAGGGTTTTTTTGGCTTACCTCCGCATAATAGGGCTCTTCAGGCATTTATAATGGCTCGTTGAGTGCATGATCCCTGTAAGCTGAGGAGATTCGGGGGGGGGGGGGGGGTTACGTCCTCCTTGCGGGCTCTTTATAGCATATGGACTCTTGGTTTCCCCTATCCCCTTGAACTCCCAACTTTTAAGCGACGCATAACGGCCGCACAGATAAGCTTCCATCAGTTGGCCCAAGCATATGGTGCTCACCCAGGAGGTGCCTCCCGAGCAATAAGTGCACGGTTTGGGTAAGGAATATGGGGCTCAAGAGGAGCTCTCCCGATCAACTGATGCTCGGACTTCCCAACCCGAATGCCGCCTAGGAAGCGCTTGTTTTGAGTGAGTTATTGGGCTTATATTGAGTGGGCTCAGGGGCTACCACTTCAAGGAGCTGGGCCTCGTTGGGTCGGGTCGGACATCGTTTGGCCTCTCCGTACGGGCGGCTAGATTTCCCCTCTCCACCTCCTATTGTTTTCCTCGCCCCACAGGGGTTAAAAACCACAATCTCCAAGGTATCCACCCTTCTAATCATGTGTTTTACTCATTGTTCTCGTCTATAGATATTGCACGTCCTTGAACTAATTTGGGTCGTCTTCTCTTGTTGTTTGTGTTATTTTGCAGGTCAGCAGTCATCTTTACACGAGGCCCATCCCTCCTGGCTGGCCGGAAGGGGTAGAGGATTGAGTTCCCAGGTCCGAGTTCTGGAAGCTCTCTACGGTCTACCTCCGACCGTTTACCAGAGGTAGCGGCCCTCCTCAGGCCGTCTTTCTTCTGTTTGCGGCTGATTGAAGACCGTCTGCTTCTTGCGCCCCTGCCTTCCTCCCGTGTTCTATCCCAGTGCTAGTGGCGGCCTATCATCCGACCATCTCCTTCGTTCAATGGCCATCACGAGACCGTCTCTTTCCTGCATTAGTGCTATCCCGGTTGGCGAGTGTCTTCATCCATTCCTTTTTTCCAAGGTACGTAGTGCGTTCCTCTTGCACTATTTACATTGGTGGTGATCACGATCCGGTTGTGCTAATTTTGAGGTGATGGTATCATTGCATTACTTATTTCAGTCCGTGTGCTATTGGGTGTCACACTAGTCACATTCATTCATACACCCACATACATCGGAGAGGAAAGTATCAACACCCTTGCTTTTTTGGCGATCACGGTGGGACGCCTTATGCCCGTCATGTTTTTACATTGTTGACCTGCTTATTTGTGCTTGTTTAAGTCATTTTAAGTCCCCTTGGATTTTTCATTTCATTTTTCTGTCATTTTCCGCTCGCTGGGTTGATTGCGATCCTTTGTGAACCGTTCAATATCGCTAGCGGTCGGTCGATAGATCGCCTCATTCCATCTCAGGTACATCCGTCTCAGTTGAGTTTCTATGTTTTGCTATTTTCTATCTTCTGATTGTTTTCGGTCCCGTCAGAGCCGTTTTCTACAGGTTACGGTCATTCATCAGACCGCCTCCCTCACTCAGGTACGCGCTTTGTGCTTTCGGTTGCTGCTTCAGTCTTAGTTCTGATCATTTTGTTCCTTACTGTTCCCGGGGTTATTGCGGTTCTTCCAGGACTGTCTTATATAGTTTACGGTCCTCCATATGACCGCTAGGTTGTCGCAGCGCCCTGCTTCTCTTTCTGTCATTAGTTTTTATTGCTCCCTGGTTGATTGCGGTCTCTCCAGGACCATCTCCCTCCCCCTGCGGTCTTCCCTCTGACCGCTATTCTATTACAGTGCATCCCGAGATTAACACTTGTGCTCTATTATTGATCATGTTGCTACTTGTTTTGGGTGCTGTCCATCTCCCTTCAGTTGTTATCTACATCCATGTCATTGTGTGCATACTTTACATCATTTGCTTGACATTGCTTGTTAGAATCTAGGCAAGAATTTGCGTGCACTCTGGTGCACATAGGATCATCCATTTTATCATAGTAGTTGCATACCTACCTTGGTAGGAGATCCTCTTGATAGTTCACACAATGGGTGAGATAGAAGGGGGGGATGAATAGATCACCCCCAATTTAAAAATTAATTCGAAGACCGACTTATGTAGTTCATAAACGCAGTAGCGAAGTTTCTCTAGTCTAGCCATGAAGCAAACAGATAGACAGATGCTTAAGGAAGACGAGAGCTACTATGTGAAACAATCGAACAGTCGGTGTGCGGAAAATAGTATGAAAGACAGATATGCAAACCACACCAATGGGACAGAGAGTTTTTAAGGTGGTTCGATTGCAATCTGCAATCTACGTCCACCCCTTACTCCTCCAGAGTAAGGCTTCCTTGCACTAAGCAAATAAAACCGCAGACTCAGTCTGTAACATCTGCTGCCTTATAGCTTGCCCCGAGAAACACTCTCCTCGATCTTCCTATGACCACAAGAAACATTGGAGGTCCAACCTCCCTTCCTTTGCACACCGCAAAGGGAACTCCGTGAATTGCTCCGAGCAACTCACGAACCAGAGGATCAATCCTCTCTTCCTCCAAACACGATGGAGGGAAACCACGAGTAGCACACCACTACTAGCAATCAAAGACAATCTCCCTTTCTCCAACTAAACTTGAAAGGTAATAGACATGTATTGAGAAATGAAAAATAAAACTCGAAGATGAAAACAATCAGAAAACAATTGCTCAGAGAAAATGAGAATGTAGCTTTCGTAGAAGCAAGCCTTCAGACTCTAATCTTGGCGATCACTCAGACTCTTCTATTTCTGGACTGGCTCTCTTCACGAATGAGGAAAATTTAGTACAAGCTCTGGCTTCAGATTACTCTCTCTTTTTCTATCTTCAACACTTTTCTCTCCTAGCCTTCAATCCCTTTTTATAGGCAGATGATGGGCGCGTGGGTACCACGATTCCCGCCCAATCCTTTCACGTAGATCTGATCCTTTTTCATTCCACATGTCAGAATCGTGGTACTGTAGCAGTCCACGTGGCAGGATCAATTGTTCCAGTCCTTGCCTTGGATCACGAGCTATCAACCTGGTACTTTATATAACACGTGCAGTTTGCTCAGTAGATGCTCGACTTTATAAGTCACCTGGCAAAGATAGTAGTAAGTGTTAACTATTTGATAATATGCACTGACCTTAATGCACAGAGAAGCACTAACATCGATGTTAGATGCAGCTAGCACCGACGTTGTATGCGAGAACCACAACAAGCACCGACTTAGTTAAGTATAGTCTAAAGCATGCACCGACCTTCTATATGCCAAATGCAGATATGCACGGACCTTGTATGTACAAGGCGAAGGCTGCACAGACTTGATAAGCAATTTAACACGGAATGCATTGACCTTAATTCTTGAAGATAAAAATGTGCACAGACTCTAAACAGTGAAGTGCACGGACTTTATGTGAAGGAGGAGAAACATGCACCGACTTTGAAGACATAAGCACAGACCTTGTTAAGCGTAAGCCAAAACTTGCACCGACCTTAAGGCATGAATGAAGAGAACCGGCACCGACCTTGTATCGCACACGGACAAGTGTGCACCGACCTTAACTTATGAACCTTGATGCTTACATCGATCTTAGCTACAGTAACCTGCTCAGACCTTGTAGGGAAAAGTGCAAACATGCATGGACTTGAGAATGAGCAATGGAAAATGTGCTTCGACCTCAATCAGCTTAATGCAAAATGTGCACAGACTTCACATGAATGCTAAGGCAGAATGTGCTAAGACTCGATAGCAACATACAATGACTTCGTGCAGACACACTGACTCCAATGACTCAAGTGCCTCAAGTGCACAAACTCCAATGCACAGACTCATGATAGCTTCAGACACATTTAGTTTGATTTAAGGTGTTTGACTTTTTTATGGTGTCTGACATTTGACTTATGGTGTTTGTCATCATTAGAACTACAGGGACACAACAATCTCCCCATTTTTGATGATGGCAACACTATGAGCCAACCAAATTAAATGCAAACATTCAAACATTCAATCAATCAACCATGCAAACGATGTCACACACAAACTCCCCCAGACACACAGACTTGCACACACTAACTCCCCCTGATACTATGACTATTAACCAGAATATACTCCATTCCCAAAAACATTCTCAAAAGCCATGCTCATAAGCCATTCTTCCCCTAAACCCTCAGAAAGCATTCTCCCCCTTTGACATCATCAAAAGGAATGTAGGGAGAAACAAGGTACTACGAAGCTTGAGACACCAGAGACAATTAATTCACTTAGTAGAAAAACATCTCATATGCATCTCTTAAAGGTCCAAGTAAGGTAACTGAATAGAGCTGAGATACCTCATAGCTAATAAGCAAGAAAGGCACAGAATAATAGTGAAGATTATCATCTTACAGATATAAGAATGAGGACCAAGGTGAAACAGTTAAGCCAAGAGAAAGCTGTCTAAAAGCTGTACAAATCAAGTAAATGGAGGCTTATCTACTGTCGGATGGTCCAGGGTATTGAGGATAAAAAATATACAATGATTTTTGGAGGGGTGAGAAAAAAAATTTCTTTGTTGAGCAGTAAAGTCACTGAGTAATTTTGATAAGTCACACATTGATATGTGAGAAGACGCCTGGATTAGAGGCCAAAATTTCCAGATTCTCAGTGTGATAACCGTATTACTTCTCTTTAGAGAACAGAGTTAGCAATATAAGTGTCTTTTGACGTAAGGAAACACCTTGATCAGAGGGCTGAATCCCCAGCTACTCAACACTTTAATGCCATTGCTCTGTCATGAATTCTTAAATTTTTCAGAAACTTTTTAATTAGAGATATTCTGGCACTTCATGACATAGAGTTTGATTCATTTCTTTGATGAAGTATCTAGTTTCTCGGAAACCAGAACATTGCTCTGAACAGTTGAAATTCCCCTAAACAAATTGATTTTATTTGTTGTATGATGTTTGAAGACAATACCAGATGTACTAATCCTCAGAGAGTTTGCTTCCAGAAATTTAAGTTTCAAGCATTTAGGAGATTTCATGACATAAGAGTGTCAACAATGATCCATGTTCAATAATGATGTAGGAAGACAGTCTTTAGAATCTTTATCTATGTCTTTGCAGGATTATTAGAGAGAAGCTTTTCAGCCAAATTTCAGTTAATCAAATTTGAAAGTTTAAGAGAGTTGAGAGCTTATAGCTTTTGTGAAGAAGGCTGCTTTAGGTTCTCAATGAGCTTGATGCAGTAATAGGATCTCTCAACATCCTTTGAATCAGTCACCTAAGACCTCAAACTGGCAGACATGAAACTCCCCCTTACACATAGACTGACTGATGGACTCCAACCTATCAGCTCAACAAGTGCAAGTGCCTTCTATAGAATACATACTGAAAATACCTCCCCCTCACAAAATGAATTATATGAGCATACAGGTGAGATGCAAAAAGTATGGAAATGCAGAAATGAAAGTCTATGGACTTGAACCTGATCTATATAGAAATGAGCATGTGGTACAAGGTGGAGAACGTAGGTCAGAGGACCTCCTCACACATGATGTGGGTTTCTAGTCAGAAGAAATCTGACCTTCTCCCAGCTCATCATTTAATATACCAACAGCTTATGTATGCCAAAAAGAAAAATATGACAAACACAGGATGAAAATTCATGTAAATGAGGACTACATGGAAGCATTTTATTCCAACATTCCAGAATTTAGGGGTTTTTGAAGATTCCCAGTTCTCTCCTTAAGGTTGTGAATTTGTCATTGTCCAGAGACTTAGTAAAGATGTTAGCTATCTGATGGGCAGTGTCTACATGGATCAATTTAAAATAGTTTTTAGACACATGTCATCTCTCATAAAATGATATCTGATTTCAATTTGTTTGGTGCGAGAATGTAAAATAGGATTTTTTGCAAGATTTATGGCACTAGTATTATCACAGTATATGGGTGTGCATCCCAGTTCTACTTGATAGTCCTGAAGTTGGTGTTTAATCCAGATCACTTGTGTACCACAGCTCCCTGCAGCTACATAGCTTCTGCAGTGGAGAGGGCCACATAATGTTGTTTCTTGGAAGCCCAAGAAACTAAACACCCACCTAGAAATTGACATTGACCACTAGTGCTCTTCCTATCTAGCTTACACCTAGCATTGTCTGCATCCGTATATGCAACCAGATCTCATGTATGTGATGTAGGAAACCATAAACCTAGATTGTGTGTAGCAGATATGTATCTGAAAATCCTTTTCACAGCAGCTAGATGCAATTCAGTAGGCCTAGATTGATACCTAGCACACATACCTACACTGAATTGTATATCAGGTCTCGAGGCAGTTAGATAGAGTTGGGATCCAATCATACCTCGATATAATCTTGCATCAACTTCTTTACCTAATTCATATGCATCTAATGATGTGTTGGTACTCATTGGAGTTGAGATGTGCTTCAGATTAGTCATTCCAAACTACTTGAGGATGTCCAAGGTGTACTTGGTCTAGTTGATCAAGCATCCATCAACCAACTGTTGTACCTACAAGCCAAGAAAGTATTTTAGTTCACCGACGAAACTCATTTCAAATTCAGCAGACATCAGTTGAGCAAATTCAACAGACATCAGTTGAGCAAATTTATTACATAGTTCAGAACATGTTGAACCAAAGACTATGTCATCTACATATACCTGAACTATGATGAGATCTTTATTCAAACTTTTGGTGAACATGGTTTGATCCACCTTACCTCTATTGTAGCCCTTGCTGATCAGAAATTCTGTCAGCCTCTCATACCAGGCCCGTGGAGCCTGCTTTAGACCATATAGTGCTTTATTTAACCTGAAAACCTTGTTAGGATGTGAAGACAATTGAAATCCTGGGGGTTGTTCTACAAAGACTTCTTCTTTAATAAAACCGTTTAAAAATGCACTTTTGACATCCATCTGATGAAGTTTTATGTTTTTAGAAATGCAAAAGCTATTAAAATTCTTATTGCCTCCATCCTAGCAACAGGTGCATAGGATTCATCAAAATCAATCCCAAATTCCTGACAGTAACCTTAGGCTACTAGTCTAGCTTTATTTCTTGAAATTATTCCATCCTCATTCATTTTATTTTTGAAGACCCATTTGGTTCCTATTATATTTGCATTTTCAGGTCTCGGAACTAGTTCCCAGACATTATTTCTTTTAAATTGACCTAGTTCCTCACTCATAGCATTAACCCATGATTCATCTTTCAAAGCCTCATCAACAGATTTAGGCTCAATCTGTGACACTAAGGCAACTAGATCTTGATGATTTACATTTTTGAGAAACGACCTAGTCCTAGGGGGATCTCCTAGGGTGCCTATGATATTATTCACAGGATGATCTTTCAAGAATTTAACATTAGTTGAGGACTCACTTGTTTCAGCTGGACATACTTGACTTGGAGCAGTTGAGGCTTCAGGTGGTTCAGGTTCTTCCTCCACCATCTCCTCTAGAAAGTTTCCATCATGCCTTGAGCTCCTGTCATCATCATCCAAGCCAGTGACAATGTTTGTTTCATCGAATATAACATGAGGAGATTCTTTTACTGTTTGATCTGAAACATTAAAAACCATATATGCCCTAGTTGTTTCAGAGTATCTTAGAAGAATTCCAGGGCTACTCCTTGCATCAAATTTATCTAGGTCCTTTTTATTATTGTTATGAATGAAGCATTTTGAACTAAAAATCTTAAAATATGAGACATTTGGCTTCTTACCTTCCAAGAGTTCATAGGGGGTTTTCTTATGGACTGGTCTTACCAAGGCTCTGTTGATGATGTAGCAAGCGATATTAGCTACCTCTGCCCAAAACCTTCTGGGAAGCTGACTCTCCACCAGCATAGTTCTTGCCATTTCAATGATTGTACGGTTTCTTCTCTCCACTATGCCATTCTGCTCCGGAGTCCTGGGAGATGAAAATCTGTGAGTTAGTCCTTCATTGTTACAGAATTCAAAAAATATAGAGTTCACAAATTCTCCTCCATGGTCAGATTGAATCATGGAAATATTGTGAGTTCCTTCTTGTTTGACTTTTTTAAAAAAATATTCAAACTTCTGAAAAGCATCACTTTTATTTGCTAAGAAAAACAACCAAGAATATCTAGTAAAATCATCTACAATCACAAACCCGAATCTCTTCCCATCAAGACTCTGAGTCCTGGTTGGGCCAAAGAGATCCATATGTAAAAGCTCCATTGGCTTGGAGGATAAAGGCTCAGATCTGAGCTTAAATGATTTGCGGGTTTGTTTGCCTAGAGCACAGGCATCACAGACTTTTGAAATGGAACTGAATTTGATCTTAGGCATGTCTCTAACTAAATCATGCTTGACCAATTTATTCAATGTAGAGAAACTAGCATGACCTAAACGTCTATGCCAATTAAATGTATTGTTTTCAAAATCAGTAGCCAAACAAAGATTTGATTCAGATTTTTCATTTAAATCAACAATGTAGACATTATTGACTCTATGTGCTTCAAACTTGACCTTGTCAGAATTTATTTCAAGTGTTTTGCATACATTATCATCAAACACAGCTCTGTGACCCTTGTCACATAACTGACTAATACTTAGCAAGTTGTGTTGAAGACTCTCTACAAGAAAAACTTTTTCAATAGAGTTTGTGGAGGACTTACCAACTGTTCCTGTTCCAACAATCGTACCTCTATTCTTTCCTCCAAATTTGACCAGAGCCCCTACCTTCATTTTCAGTTTGCTAAATTTGGATCGATCACCCGTCATGTGCCTGGAGCAGCCGCTATCTAGGTACCACATGTTGTGCTCGGCTGTAAGGCTAACCTGTGGAAGATAGATCAAGCATAGTAGTTTGGAACCCAAGATAGATTGGGTCCAAAGACATTGTTCAAATCTCTAAGCAAAAATTTAGGAATCCAAAACTGTTTCACAACATTTTTCTTTTCCATGTTGTTGACAATTTTGTTGAAATTATAACTAGAGTTCTGTCCATTTGGTGTAAAGGTGTGGAATCTATTTCTGTTATTGGACTATTCCTTCTTCGGGTATCTTTTGTACCCATTCTGTCTAGGATAGACATACTCATTAAAGAATTTATGTGGAACATAGTTTCCCCAATTTTTCTTATATTGACCCATGTTTTTATAGAAGAATGAATTTCTGTTCTAGGTCATGTGTCTTGACTTGTGGAAGTTCTTGTTCTGGGGGGTATACACAGGAGCTTGCCTAGTTGTGTTCTTTACAGTTTTAGACTGTTGTCTAGTAAGGTTTGATGAACTGTTCCTTGGTTGTTGGACATTCTGAACATTGGAGCTGGATGGTGTGTCTAGATTTTCCTTTCCTTTTTCTGGGCAGAATGTTACTGTTGTGAACTCAAAAGGTTTCTTGTGTGTAGGGTCATAGCCTAAGCCCTCTTTGTTGAAATTGACCTTAGTACCTAGAATGGTATCCAAGTTTATTTTTCCTTGAACAAATTTTTCTAGGGTTATTTGTTTGTCTTCCAGTTCCTTTTGCAATGTTTCACAATTTCCCTGAAGTTCAGAATTCACTTTCCTAACAGCTTCATACTTTTCAGTGGTCAATCTGTTTTCACTTTGACTTTCTTGAAGTTTCAATTTGAATTCATCAAGTTGTTTTTGAGCTTCCTGGTTTTCTGATTTAAGGTTTTCATTTTCCTTTCTGATAGAATTCATATCTTCTAATTCTTCCTTGACTTTCTGATTTTCTTTGTCTGTTTGAATTTTTTCTTCATTAGCAGCATTCAGTTTTCTTTTTAACACCCTATGATCTTTACTCAAAGCATTAAACTTTTCTAGCAGTTCAACATAGGCATCTTCCTAATCATCAATAGAGAAATTTTCAAAAATATTGGTTACCTCTTCGTCACTATTAGCCATGAGGCATATTCCTTGGTCATCTTCTTCTGCAGAGTTGGCCTCAGGGTCTTCCTCCTCGTCACTCCACATGCAGACCAGAGCCTGGGGTTTCTTCTTTTGCACCTTAGAGCTTTTCTTCTTAAGATCGGGGCAGTCCCCCTTCACGTGTCCAGGCCTCCTGCAATGAAAGCATGTAACCTTCTTAGCATTCCTATATTTATCATTGTTAGAATCAAAATGATTACCAGAAGGATACGACCTTTTTCTTCTAAATGTGTAACGCCCGATAATTTAAGATAGGAATAAATAAGTTTAGGAAGAAAATCTATATCTAATACATATTCTTACAAATATGATGTTTAATAAATAAATAACCAAGTGATATTCCTTTAGGGTTGCTCAGATCGAACCTGCCTCTGACAAGGGCCTGATAAAAATAACTAGTTATGTAGACACTTAACGGGCCGTAATAAAGGATTTAGGCTTAACCCCGAAAACGTGAAATTAATGATAAGTCTCTTTTGGCCCAAACCTGACCCAAAGCATTCTACGCTTAATGGGCTTTAACACATTTCCTTATCTTCTACCATTAATACAATATATATATATAAATCATAGCATCTCAAGCTTATAAATATATAGAAATAAATGTATATATATTATACCGAGGCAAATAAATAAACGTAAATAATAAGAACCAAAAATGCATGAATTATAAGTGAAAATATGTATATGCTCATTATTATACCATGCCCAGACCCTGTACACGACCCCCGACATCATAATGACCTTACCGTTATATTATAATAAATTTAAGAATAACATGTTATTTTTTTTCTAGGCATTTAATGCATAATATAATTTTATTTGAATTTAGAATCGATAAATCTCGAAGAAAACATCAATTAGTATTTTATTAATAATTTATAAAATTTAATATTCACATTTATTACATTATACTTTTATTAGAAGGAAGAAATATACATTAATAGGATTTAAATGAATTAAGAAAAAATTAAAAGAGAAAAGAATAGACATATATACGATATCGGTCTTTTGGAGGTTAAGAAGAAAAGTTGCCAAACACAATTGACGCCTTTTACTACGGGCGTTATTTTAAAAAAAGGACGACATATGATAAGTCGTTAATTAGCTAAAGTGTAATGGCACGAGGATATATAAGATAAGAATTCTAATGGGTATAAACATAATTTTGCTTCTAAGGTAGAATGTCAAAAGATAAGGGACGCCCTTCACGTAGGCGTGCATTTCATAATAAACGACTTAATAAAAGTCGTTACTTTATTAAAAAGTGAATAGTGTCACTTTTTGATTTAAATGAATTTTTAAAAACTAATTATATGGCAAAATCAAGAAAAATGGAAAACTATTACCTATAAAATTTCATAACTAAACCTAATCAAATAAAAAAGATAAAAATCCTAAAGCACAAGTTAACGTGAAATCATGAATAGCGCCCGACGGAAGGGCATTATTTCTTTAAAAACGACGAGATGCAAGGCGCCAATTTAAAAATTAATGACCTAACCTAAGGCGTTAATTCCGTTTGAGTTTCGTTCGAATCAGGACATTATCCAGGGTAAGTTTCTAGATTACTACGTGTTAAATAAAGTATGGCAAGGACTCTATGGAGGAAAGTTATATCCCAATCGAATTCTAATCCTAAGGGATTCCTAGAACCCTATAAATACCCTTCTAATCGACCCCTATTCGCTATTTTGGCGATCTAACCTTGCTGCTGTCGTGCGTGAAGAACAGGTTGTTCTTCTTTACCTTGCTTTTAGTCAAGAAAATAGGAAGAGTATTGATCGTTCATTTTCTTCTTCTTCTGCTTCTGCAAGTCGCTTGCAGCGTGAGGAAGACTCCTGTCTAAGCCGAAGAACGAGTATTCTTCATCCTCTGCCATCTTCTTCCGATTACTGTGAAGAAGGCTGTTAATCTCTGCGTTTGAAGCCTAGGAACATCTTCCTGATTCTCATCTACTATCACCTTCGCATCACCTAAGGGCTGCTATTGCTTGATGCTGTTTGAGTTCGTGTGTAGCTGTTCTCAGGACACTCTGTTTTACAGAGTATCGTAATCTCATCAGTCCCTTTCAAGTTCCTCCAGTACCGTCAACCAGATCACCATCAGGTAGGTTTTCTCAAGGATTGTAGCCCAAAGTAACTTATGAAATCATATTGATAACATATATTCGTGCATGCATATAGTTTCACGAGCTTTCAATGTTTTCTGTGATTTTTGGAAAGAAGCGACCCAGCTTAGGGTGCTAATTCAAGAAAGGACGCCCGACACAAGAGGCGTTAATTTCAGATAATTAATTAATACTCATGTTTAGAAATTGAATAACTATGAAACCTGTAAGGTAATTCAATGCATGATCACATATATCAAATCCTGCTATTTTTCTTGTCCTGACCCGGTACTAGTTTACTTAAATTTTATTATCCTTGAAATTACCACTGATTCATATTAATCCTGGAACATCTTGAATTAACGACCTGGGATAGGTCGTCTCTTACATAACTGACGCCCTGCACCAGGGTGTGACTTTAAAATCAACGCCCCTCTGTGAGGCGCGTTTTTATGAAAATTCTAGAAATGGGCAAATTTGCAAAATATTATAAATCTAATGGACGTCTGCTACTGTAGTCGTTAAATCATAAATAAACACCCCTGTAGAAGGCGTTAATTTGATAAGTAATGACTTAGATTAAGTCGCTATTTTCCTGTGATACTATTTTACACTGTTACTGTTAACCGAGGGTTTCATATATATATATATATATATATATATATATATATATATATCGGCACTATATTCCAGTCCATGAATATAGCCCCATGTTTCATGATGATTTATCGCATTACCCACTAACTCTCGGTGACATACAAGCTCTCCATTGGACATTCCGTTCCTTTGGACTGGCGAGTTCGTCATAGAGACCTCCATAAGACTCCTCGAGCCTTGGATTCCCTCAAGGCCGACTGAGCGGGTTGTACCATAAAAACCTTTCACACTATTTTGCCATGTCACTCTATAGAAACATGGTATACCGGCCCTTATGATATGCTAATGGATATCATGAGAATATTCTTAATGGGGTAAGAACATCATGCCATTAATAGGCTGTTCTTGTAGACCTCAATTCTATATCAAATAGGTGACCATCTGGATATGGACACTTAATTGTCATGGTACCCAATTAGGGAACCAATTCCGCCTAGTTTATCGACATGTCATGGTTTATATGCTTCGCGTGGATTTTATCACAAGAATGTCCTTACTCAAGGGCCTTGCCCTTGAATTCCATGAGAATCTTATCTTATCATCCTATTAAAGCTTGTTCTTGAAACTCCTTATTGGCTATAAACTATCGTGGATGTCTAGATCTATCTTTAATGCTGTGCATATAAGGGCCCGATCTGGTCCTGGGAGGAGCACCCAAAAAGTACTAGTACCCATGGGAGTTGTAATGATCACGGTGTCTAGCATTACACCGAAGTACTTTCTCTCTTGATCTTTGGCATTCCACACTCTCTCTCTTTCTTGCGTGCGTGACTCAACTTGCGTGACTTTACTAGCGTGGCCCGATACGGGCAAAGTACTTGTGTGAAATGGCCAATAATCTATAAAGTCTCTCATGAATATCTCTTGTTTAAGACTCACTTGGATGTTTTGCACGACGTGATATTCTATTGATTAGTTTTACTTGCTCAGTTCTTTCTACATGCATAGCCATATTGCATTTACATGTGCAAAATTGTAATTACTTAAACCCATTGCTAGTTCTTGAGTTATAATTCCTACTGAGCGTTCGCTCACTCCGTTTTATTCCAACATTTTTCAGGTAATCAGGTGACTAGCGAGACTGAGACTCACACGGGCGGGACAAGTGTGCAAGCGAGCTTCGAAAACTAGTGAACCCGAGTCTTTTATCTTTCTTGAGTCTAGATAGTATTGTCTAGCTAAGTTAGCTTATCGTCTCTTATCCAGTTATCTTGTCTAAGTCTGTAGTATGCTGTTCCCTTCCTTTCCATTGTGTTGGAGTCTCTAAGTTGGAAAACAAGTTCTTGTAAGAGATTTATATTAGAAATAAAATTTCTATTGTTGTTCAAAATTATTTTTGTCTTATGCGATTGCTCTTGATCATTCACGACTGTTTAACTGCCACGTTCCGAGCAAATGACACGTTCCGCTGCTATCGGTTCGGGGCGTGACAGAGGTGGTATCAGAGCTTCGGCTTTCACATCGTCCAGTTGTTATATCCTCTAGTTATTAAGTCCCAAGGATAGGTCATCCTTGTCAGTCATATCTGAGCTTCGGCTTTCACATCCTCCAGTTGTTATATCCTCTGGTTATTAAGTCCCAAGGATAGGTCATCCTTGTTAGTCATATCAGAGCTTCGGCTTTTACATCCTCAAGTTATTAGGTTTCGGTGATAGGTCAAGTATCCATGTCAGTCATATTAGAGTTTCGGCTTTCAAAATCCTTAGATTGTTAAATCCAAGTTATAGGTTGAGTATCCTTGTCAGTCATCCTATAGGAATTCCGTGAGAGATGGGTAGAACTTGGGGTTAAAGTTATAAAAGAAAGATAAAATATTTACATTTCAATAATATTAATTCTTGAGTAAATAAATTATCTCCCCAATCATCTTTGCAGGAACCTAGATAAAATGGAAGCATCTAAGCCAAGCTTTGTTCATGAGATGATCTTAGTAGATATCCAAGCTTACGCGGACCTTGTCAGAAGAGTTCAAGAGCTAGAGAAAGTGGTGGAAGCAAAAGAAAGAGTTGAAGGGAAGGATCGAACAAATGACTTTGAAAAGTTCCCCGTTACTAAGAAAAGGATAAACGAGGGTGATATTTCACAAAGGTGTAAGAAATGCCAGAAATGTAAGGAGTGTAATAAGAAGGAAGCTTCGACAGATCGCTCGCAAGATAAGTGTAAATCTTGTGGAAGATATGGTCACAAATCGAAGAAGTGTTGGTGGAGTTCGGGAGCGTGTCTGCGTTGCGGGAGCTTAGATCATAAGATAGCAGAATGCCCTATTCTAACCAAGAAGCCTCCAAGAGGAGTTCAAGATTTAACCAAACTTGTCAAAGGGAAGGTTGCGGAAGGTACCCTCACCCGTAATCCTAAACTAGCTCTTTTTCCATACTTAAGATTTCTTCTGTATAAGCTCATAATAAGTTCTCTGTTAGGAATGAAAGATGATGTGAATTTGGGGACCAAATTCTTTTAAGTGGGGGAGGATGTAACGCCCGATAATTTAAGATAGGAATAAATAAGTTTAGGAAGAAAATCTATATCTAATACATATTCTTACAAATATGATGTTTAATAAATAAATAACCAAGTGATATTCCTTTAGGGTTGCTCAGATCGAACCTGCCTCTGACAAGGGCCTGATAAAAATAACTAGTTATGTAGACACACTTAACGGGCCGTAATAAAGGATTTAGGCTTAACCCCGAAAACGTGAAATTAATGATAAGTCTCTTTTGGCCAAAACCTGACCCAAAGCATTCTACGCTTAATGGGCTTTAACACATTTCCTTATCTTCTACCATTAATACAATATATATATATATCCTAGCATCTCAAGCTTATAAATATATAGAAATAAATGTATATATATTATACCGAGGCAAATAAATAAACGTAAATAATAAGAACAAAAAATGCATGAATTATAAGTGAAAATATGTATATGCTCATTATTATACCATGCCCAGACCCTGTACACGACCCCCGACATCATAATGACCTTACCGTTATATTATAATAAATTTAAGAATAACATGTTATTTTTTTCTAGGCATTTAATGCATAATATAATTTTATTTGAATTTAGAATCGATAAATCTCGAAGAAAACATCTATTAGTATTTTATTAATAATTTATAAAATTTAATATTCACATTTATTACATTATACTTTTATTAGAAGGAAGAAATATACATTAATAGGATTTAAATGAATTAAGAAAAAATTAAAAGAGAAAAGAATAGACATATATACGATATCGGTCTTTTGGAGGTTAAGAAGAAAAGTTGCCAAACACAATTGACGTCTTTTACTACGGGCGTTATTTTAAAAAAAGGACGACATATGATAAGTCGTTAATTAGCTAAAGTGTAATGGCACGAGGATATATAAGATAAGAATTCTAATGGGTATAAACACAATTTTGCTTCTAAGGTAGAATGTCAAAAGATAAGAGACGCCCTTCACGTAGGCGTGCATTTCATAATAAACGACTTAATAAAAGTCGTTACTTTATTAAAAAGTGAATAGTGCCACTTTTTGATTTAAAGGAATTTTTAAAAACTAATTATATGAACAAATCAAGAAAAATGGAAAACTATTACCCATAAAATTTCATAACTAAACCTAATCAAATAATAAAGATAAAAATGCTAAAGCACAAGTTAACGTGAAATCATGAATAGCGCCCGACGGAAGGGCATTATTTCTTTAAAAACGACGAGATGCAAGACGCCAATTTAAAAATTAACGACCTAACCTAAGGCGTTAATTCCGTTTGAGTTTCGTTCGAACCAGGACATTATCCAGGGTAAGTTTCTAGATTACTACGTGTTAAATAAAGTATGGCAAGGACTCTATGGAGGAAAGTTATATCCCAATCGAATTCTAATCCTAAGGGATTCCTAGAACCCTATAAATACCCTTCTAATCGACCCCTATTCGCTATTTTGGTGATCTAACCTTGCTGCTGTCGTGCGTGAAGAACAGGTTGTTCTTCTTTACCTTGCTTTTAGTCAAGAAAATAGGAAGAGTATTGATCGTTCGTTTTCTTCTTCTTCTTCTGCTTCTGCAGGTCGCTTGCAGCGTGAGGAGACTCCTGTCTAAGCCGAAGAACGAGTATTCTTCATCCTCTGCCATCTTCTTCCGATTACTGTGAAGAAGGCTGTTAATCTCTGCGTTTGAAGCCTAGGAACATCTTCCTGATTCTCATCTACTATCACCTTCGCATCACCTAAGGGCTGCTATTGCTTGATGCTGTTTGAGTTCGTGTGTAGCTGTTCTCAGGACACTCTGTTTTACAGAGTATCGTAATCTCATCAGTCCCTTTCAAGTTCCTCCAGTACCGTCAACCAGATCACCATCAGGTAGGTTTTCTCAAGGATTGTAGCCCAAAGTAACTTATGAAATCATATTGATAACATATATTCGTGCATGCATATAGTTTCACGAGCTTTCAATGTTTTCTGTGATTTTTGGAAAGAAGCGACCCAGCTTAGGGTGCTAATTCAAGAAAGGACGCCCGACACAAGAGGCGTTAATTTCAGATAATTAATTAATACTCATGTTTAGAAATTGAATAACTATGAAACCTGTAAGGTAATTCAATGCATGATCACATATATCAAATCCTGCTATTTTTCTTGTCCTGACCCGGTACTAGTTTACTTAAATTTTATTATCCTTGAAATTACCACTGATTCATATTAATCCTGGAACATCTTGAATTAACGACCTGGGATAGGTCGTCTCTTACATAACTGACGCCCTGCACCAGGGTGTGACTTTAAAATCAACGCCCCTCTGTGAGGCGCGTTTTTATGAAAATTCTAGAAATGGGCAAATTTGCAAAATATTATAAATCTAATGGACGCCTGCTACTGTAGTCGTTAAATCATAAATAAACGCACCTGTAGAAGGCGTTAATTTGATAAGTAATGACTTAGATTAAGTCACTATTTTCTTGTGATACTATTTTACACTGTTACTATTAACCGAGGGTTTCATATATATATATATATATATATATATATATATATATATATATATCGGCACTATATTCCAGTCCGTGAATATAGCCCCATGTTTCATGATGATTTATCGCATTACCCACTAACTCTCGGTGACATACAAGCTCTCCATTGGACATTCCGTTCCTTTGGACTGGCGAGTTCGTCATAGAGACCTCCGTAAGACTCCTCGAGCCTTGGATTCCCTCAAGGCCGACTGAGCGGGTTGTACCATAAAAACCTTTCACACTATTTTGCCATGTCACTCTATAGAAACATGGTATACCGGCCCTTATGATATGCTAATGGATATCATGAGAATATTCTTAATGGGGTAAGAACATCATGCCATTAATAGGCTGTTCTTGTAGACCTCAATTCTATATCAAATAGGTGACCATCTGGATATGGACACTTAATTGTCATGGTACCCAATTAGGGAACCAATTCCGCCTAGTTTATCGACATGTCATGGTTTATATGCTTCGCGTGGATTTTATCGCAAGAATGTCCTTACTCAAGGGCCTTGCCCTTGAATTCCATGAGAATCTTATCTTATCATCCTATTAAAGCTTGTTCTTGAAACTCCTTATTGGCTATAAACTATCGTGGATGTCTAGATCTATCTTTAATGCTGTGCATATAAGGGCCCGATCTGGTCCTGGGAGGAGCATCCAAAAAGTACTAGTGCCCATGGGAGTTGTAATGATCACGGTGTCTAGCATTGCACCGAAGTACTTTCTCTCTTGATCTTTGGCATTCCACACTCTCTCTCTTTCTTGCGTGCGTGACTCAACTTGCGTGACTTTACTAGCGTGGCCCGATACGGGCAAAGTACTTGTGTGAAATGGCCAATAATCTATAAAGTCTCTCATGAATATCTCTTGTTTAAGACTCACTTGGATGTTTTGCACGACGTGATATTCTATTGATTAGTTTTACTTGCTCAGTTCTTTCTACATGCATAGCCATATTGCATTTACATGTGCAAAATTGTAATTACTTAAACCCATTGCTAGTTCTTGAGATATAATTCCTACTGAGCGTTCGCTCACTCCGTTTTATTCCAACATTTTTCAGGTAATCAGGTGGCTAGCGAGACCGAGACTCACACGGGCGGGACAAGTGTGCAAGCGAGCTTCGGAAACTAGTGAACCCGAGTCTTTTATCTTTCTTGAGTCTAGATAGTATTGTCTAGCTAAGTTAGCTTATCGTCTCTTATCCAGTTATCTTGTCTAAGTCTGTAGTATGTCGTTCCCTTCCTTTCCATTGTGTTGGAGTCTCTAAGTTGGAAAACAAGTTCTTGTAAGAGATTTATATTAGAAATAAAATTTCTATTGTTGTTCAAAATTATTTTTATCTTATGCGATTGCTCTTGATCATTCACAACTGTTTAATTGCCACGTTCCGAGCAAACGACACGTTCCGCTGCTATCGGTTCGGGGCGTGACAAAATGTTTTCCCCTTGGTTCTCAAGAACTTACGAAACTGTCTAGTCAGCATAGCTTGCTCCTCTTGATCAATATCTGAGAACCCGTTAGACTCCCCACTACTACTGCTACTGCTACTCCCACTGCTGCTACTGCGGGACACCTTGAGAGCAATGTTCTTGTCCTTCTAGTCACTTCCTTCACCATTTCTTTTGAAATTCATTTCGTAGGTCATTAGGGATCCTACTAGCTCAGTGACTGTCAGTTTTGACAGATCCCTAGACTCATCTATCATAATGGCCTTGGTGTGCCATGCGGGGGTCAACGACCTAAGGATTTTCCTGACTAGATCCCCTTCTGAAACCTATTTCCCCAGCCCTCTAAGATTGTTAGTGATCAGCGACAGCCTAGCGTACATTTTCGTAATATTCTCCTCAGATTTCATCTTAAACAATTCATACTCAGAGGTGAGCATATTTACCTTGGTGGCCTTGACTTGGGATGTACCTTCGTAGATGAGCTCTAGTGCATCCCACATCTTCTTGGCAGTCTGGTAGGCTGAGATCATGGCGTACTCTTCTGGATGTACTGCACATTGGATTATGTTCAGAGCCGACCAGTTAACTGTTGAAAGCATGATGTGATCCTTGGTCCACGCTTCTTCATTTGGTGGGAGATCGTATGGTCATGTGGTGATCACCCTCCAGAGTTCGTGGCTCTGCGCTCTCAGGAATACCTCCATCTAGTTTTTCCAATAAAAGTAGTTGTTACCATCGAAAAAAGGAGGGCGACTAATAGACTGTCCCTCAGCCATGAAACTGCGAGGAGTACTAGATCCAGATTTTCCCTGGTCGTTGGATCACATGTTGGGTAACCTGCTCTGATACCAATTGATAGTTCACACAATGGGTGAGCTAGAAGGGGGGATGAATAGATCACCCCCAATTCAAAAATTAATTCGAAGACCGACTTATGTAGTTCAGAAACGCAGTAGCGAAGCTTCTCTAGTCTAGCCACGAAGCAGACAGATAGAAAGATGCTTAAGGAAGACGAGAGCTACTATGTGAAACAATCGAACATCCGGCGTGCTAAAAACAGTATGAAAGACAGAAATGCAAACCACACCAATGGAACAGAGAGTTTTTAAGGTGGTTCGATTGCAATATGCAATCTACGTCCACCCCTTACTCCTCCGGAGTAAGGCTTCCTTGCACTAAGCAAATAAAACCGCAGACTCAGTCTGCAACATATGCTGCCTTACAGCTTGCTCTGAGGAACACTCTCCTCGATCTTCCTATGAACAGAAAAAACACTGGAGGTCCAACCTCCCTTCCTTTGCACACCGCAAAGGGAACCCCGTGAATTGCTCCCAGCAACTCACGAACCAGAGGATCAATCCTCTCTTCCTCCAAACACGATGGAGGGAAACCACGAGTAGCATACCACTACTCGCAACCGGAGACAATCTGCCTTCCTCCAACTGAACTTGGAAGGTAACAGACAGGTATTGAGAAATGGAAAACAAAACTCGAAGATGAAAACAATCAGAAAATAATAGCTCAGAGAAAATGAGAATGTAGCTTCCGTAGAAGCAAGCCTTCAGACTCTAATCTTGGCGATCACTCAGACTCTTCTATTTCTAGACTGGCTCTCTTCACGAATGAAGAAAATTCAGTACAAGCTCTGGCTTCAGATTACTCTCTCTTTTTCTATCTTCAGCACTTTTCTCTCCCAACCTTCAATCCCTTTTTATAGGCAGATGATGGGCGCGTGGGTACCACGATTCCCGCCCAATCCTTTCACGCAGATCTGATCCTTTTTGATTCCACGTGTCAGAATCATGGTACAGTAGCAGTCCACGTGGCAAGATCAATTGTTCCAGTCCTTGCCTTGGATCAAGAGCCTTCGACCTAGTACTTTATATAACACGTGCAGTTTGCTCAGTAGATGCTTGACTTTATAACTCACCTGGCAAAGACAGTAGTAAGTGTTAACTATTTGATAATATGCACTGACCTTAATGCACAGAGTCAGGCACTGACATTGACATTAGATGCAGCTAGCACCGACGTTGTATGCGAGAACCACAACAAGCACCGACTCAGTTAAGTGTAGTTTAAAGCATGCACCGACCTTCTATATGCCAAATGCAGATATGCACCGACCTTGTATGTACAAGGCGAAGGCTGCACAAACTTGATAAGAAATTTAACACAGAATGCACTGACCTTAATTCTCGAAGATAGAAATGTGCACAGACTCTAAACAGTGAAGTGCACGGATTTTATGTGAAGGAGGAGAAACATGCACCGACTTTGAAGCCATATAAGCACAGACCTTGTTAAGCGCAAGCCAAAACTTCCACCGACCTTAAGGCATGAATGAAGAGAACCTGCACCGACCTTGTATCACACATGGACATGTGTGCACTGACCTTACCTCATGAACCTTGATGCTAACATCGATTTTAGCTACAGTAACCTGCTCAGCCCTTGTAGGGAAAAGTGCAAACATGGATGGACTTGAGAATGAGCAATGCAAAATGTGCTTCGACCTCAATCAACTTAATGTAAAACATGCACAAACTTCACATGAATGCTAAGGCAGAATGTGCTTAGACTCGATAGCAACATACAATGACTTTGTGCAGACACACTGACTACAATGACTCAAGTGCCTCAAGTGCACAATGATGCGGGACGGACATGCGACTCGACCCCAATTGGATATGTGATCCTTGGACTCAAAGCAAGCTCGCGATCGCCCCTAACGAGGGAAGCGTACGGACGTGCACGATTGAGAAATCAGCAGTGAGCTAGGGTGGTTAAACTCTCTCGTCGTGCCCAGATCGGGTCACGGGACGGTCTCGCTCTCTCTCGCAGCAGCGGTGAAGTAATTATATCGAGCTAATGGCCCTAACACATGCTCTCTAGCAGCGGCATATAAAAGCATTTACAAGAATAGCAAATGCCGAGTAATGGAGCGAACACGATACCTCCACGCGCCTGGCATGGGGAAGACGATCCCGGCCGATCTCGTACTCCCGGAACAGTAAATACACAATAATTACAGTAAGACAAATCACTGCCCACTCCACGCAGGGAGGTAAAGGGGGGCACAGCGGGACCCGGGAGTAGCGGGTTCGGGTTGACGGGCAGCTTCTTGTGTAGCTTCGACGGCACACGTGCTCACGACCGTGGGACCCACGTGCTGGTCAGTGGGGCCGTGTGGGCCCGGAGCAGCACCGCTGTGATGGGGACGTCCAGAGGGGCGCTCCCTGGGAAGGCGACGCATTGGTTCACATCGTGGAAGGCGAGGATGCTCCGATCGGTGCGGGTTGGAGTTGCTGCCCACGGATCTGAATTCTATTTCAGACCTGCGCGTCCCGATGAAAACTGATGTTGCGATCGGACCCGACGTCGGATCGACGCACAAGAGATACCGATGGAAAGCTAACTCAAAATCCTTCGATCTATGACTGGAGAAAGAAATTTGAATTTCCCGTTGATGGCCTTTGCCGAATATTTAAGCTGTTGGTTCACAGGATCTAAAAACTCAGGACAGAAGTACTTTTTCCTGAGAGTTGGCATTGACCGTGTTGAGCTCTTCATGAAAGTGGTAGAGGGCGAAGAGAGGAAAATGGAGATATATTTTATGAAAGGTTTGGTGGAGATTTGACTAGGGAAAAGTATTTTATATCACTGGGTGGTCGGATCTGGACAGCAGAAACAGATCTGAATTTGGGGGAAAGACACAATTTCTAAAAATAGGTAGAGGGCTTTTGAAATTCGAAGAAAATTCTTGGAGGATGGGGATGGTGGAAAGAACCTCCATAAAAATTGGGGATTCAAGAAAAAATAAAAAAGGGGAACAAAATGACGAAACTCAGAGCTACTGTGAAACTGGACAGACTGCAGACAGAACTGGTGGATTGGGAAGCATGAAAATGAAAAAATATAAAATGAAAGCTGAAATTTTCTTAAATTTTTCTAGGACGTGGTGATGACCCCTAGAACTCACCCTAAAAATATCAGCTCCAGATGATGTCGGAGTTGGGAGCTAAAATTCTTGGAGTTAACCTCTGTCTAGTAAAATAGAACCTGGACAGCACTTCAGGAGGATGCTCGCGGTGGCTCGTTGGCGGCACGAACGGCGGCGGCGACGGTAGAGATAGAAATCAGAGGTAGAGGGGCTAAGATAGAAGGGTTCTATACCCTGAAATGCTGAAGGAGGAGGAAGGAACCAAAGGGAGAGAGAGGGGGGCGCAAATTTGCTCCAAGGTAATCAACTTTTTTCTTCTCATTAATTCTCATTAATTCTAACAAAAGGTGGAAATACAAGTATTTATATGAAATGTAAAATGACTCAAATTACCCTCAGATCTAGGCTTGGAAGGGACACTAAGGGGATAGGTGAAAATATTTCTCCCATGTGGTCAAAACACATTACACAAATTCTATTCAAACTTCACCTACCTTGCCTAATAAGACAAAGAACGGGGCGCCCCCCTTCATGGGCCATTAGAAGAGAATATGGGCCAAGGCCACATACTTGGCCTATGAACCCATTGTTACACTATGGACCTTCCAATCTAGATAGCCCATGAGAGGGAAAGCCCAATTGGGCCTTATGTGATGTAAAGGTTCATAATGAAGGTCTTAAGTCCAATATGAGCTAACCCCCCCTAATGGACCTAACAAATGAAAGCCACTAATGGATTCTACTTGGAATGTGGCCCAATGGCTTATTAAAAGCCTTACAAAGGAGCCCAAATGAAAAAAAATCAAACAAACACACAATTACAAACCAATACAACCTATAAGACACATTAATACAACCCATTAGCCTTTGATGCCCCCATCAATTCTCCCCGGGTGGGAGGAACTCGACCCCGTCGAGTAAGGGGTGCTGCTGCTCAAATAACTCCGACGAATCTGTCACCGTACTAGGTAGCGCGGGTATGCTCCACTCCAAGTGATCGTCACCTGCTCATTCCGTATATACTTGATATACACAAGCTGCCCACGGATCTGAATTCTGTTTCAGACCCGCGCGTCCTGACAAAAACTGATGCTGCGATCGAACCCGACGTCGGATCGACGCACAAGAGATACCGATGGAAATCTAACTCAAAATCCTTCGATATATGACTGGAGAAAGAAATTTGAATTTCCTGTTGATGGCCGTTGTCAAATATTCAAGCTGCTGGTTCACAGGATCTGAAAACTCAGGACATAAGTACTTTTTCCTGAGAGTTGGCGTTGACCGCGATGTAGACCTCCGATTCAATTGTTGAGCTCTTCATGAAAGTTCTAGAGGGCGAAGAGAGGAAAATGGGGATATATTTTATGAAAGGTTTGGTGGAGATTTGACTGAGGAAAAGTATTTTATATCACTGGGTGGTTGGATCTGGACAGCAGAAATAGATCTGAATTTGAGGGAAAGACACAATTTCTAAAAATAGGTAGATGGCTTTTGAAATTTGAAGAAACTTTGTAGAGGATGATGATGGTGGATAGAACCTCCAGTAAAATTGGGGATTAATGAAAAAATCAAAAAGGGGAACAAAAGGGCGAAACTCAGAGCTGCTGTGAAACTGGACAGACTGTAGACAGAACTGGTGGATTGAGAAGCACAAAAATGAAAAAATATAAAACGAAGGCTGTAATTTTTTCAATTTTTATGGGACTGATGGGTTCGGTGCGGTGGATTCAGAGGGGGGTGAATGAATCCCTCCCTTAAAAATTTCACTCAATAAGAATCTAGAACGCTAACTAGACAAGATTAGACAATCTGAAGAACTAATCAAATTCTCTTTTGAACCAATGAGAAAATATGTATAGCGCGCCTAAACATTCATCTAGCGGAAGTAGAGGAAAGCAATCAACCCACTGCACATATGATATTTTAGGTGGTTCGGTCCTCCAGACCTACGTCCACCCCTCACTCCAAACCGGAGTGAGGCTTCCACTAGCAAATGCTAGAACCACAGACTCAGTCTGCAAACAGACACTGCCTAACAGCTTGACAAGAGGAACACACTCCTCTCTTCCTCCAGACCGGAGGGAAACCACTAGTGACAGCCCGTCACTAGCAACCAGAGACCGAAGTCTCTCTTCCTCTGAGACCCAGAGGGAAGCCACAAGCGACACCAGCCACTTGCAACCGGAGACACCAAGTCCCTTCCTCTGAAACCCAAAGGGAACCCACAAACGACACCAGCCACTTGCAACCGGAGACACCAAGTCTCCCTTCCTTTGAAACCCAGAGGGAACACCGACCTCAAACCAGAGAATCAGAAGAAAAAAGTGATCAGATAAAAAGAAAAACAAGAAATGATAAAAACACAGTGACTGAAAGCTGAAAATGAAATGCAACAGGAATGTGGCTCTCGCAGGAGCTGACTGGATTGGATCTGATCTAAAGTCCAGTGAAGACAAATTTTCTGATGAAGCTTCTGATGCGGGACGGGACCACGGACACGGCAAGCTAGCGGTCGTCCCTTAGCGAGGGAAGCGTCGGATGTGCGCGGTTGAGAAACCGGCAATGAGCTAGGGTGGTCAGCTCTCTTTTGCGCCCGGATCGGGTCACGGGACGGTCACTCTCTCACTCGCAGCAGTGATGTGATAAATTAAAAGCGAGATAGGTAACCCTACACATGCTCTCTAGCAGCGGCATAAACAAGCATATATAGAAATAAGCGGAATGCCAAGCAAGGAGCGAATACGATACCTCCACGCGCTCGGCGTGGCGAAGATGGCACCCGGCCGAAACTCGTACTCCCGGGAACTTAATACATTAAGATTACAGCAATACAAGTAAGCCCACTCCACGCAGGGAGGTAACGGGCGACACAAGGGGGCCCGGGAGGACCAATTCCGGGTTGACGGGTGGTTTCCGGGCACGGCTTCGGCTTCACGCGTACTCGTGCTAGTGGGGCCCACGTGTGGACCGGAGGGGTCGTGTGGGACCTGATGCCTCCCCTGGTGTGGGTACACTTGGGAAGCGCTCCCCTAGGATGGCGAGTTGCTGGAACGACCGCCGGACGCCGGGCGGCCCTCGGACGACGCTCGCGGGAAACCGGCCACAAGTCTGCACTTGCTGTCTTCTCGCGCGCTGTCCGGCGAGATCGGCTGCTGTGATCAACCCCGTCATCGGAATGCAACGAGCTTGGCGCCGTTGGAAAGAGGACTCCAAATACTTCGACGTAGGGGACTTCAGAAAAAATAATCAGATACATATATCTGACTTATTGAATTTACACCCTTGCTGTAAACAGGCCAGAACTGCAGGGGCAGGTTCTGACTTCTCTGAAAATCACCGTTGACCGGTGGGAGGACCTTGGAATATGGAAATGAGTTCTTCAGAAAAGTTGAAGATCTCTGAGATAGAAAACCGGGACTATTTTTGGTTTTTTATTTGGATAGGAAATGGATTTTATGGGATTTTTTGAGTGGACCTGGGTCGGATCTGGGACACTGTGGAAAAATTACTCACAGGAACTGGTACGAATTTTGAAAAATACCTAGAGACCTTATCAAAAATTAAGAAAATTCATGGTGGTAGACATATGTGGACAGAAGTCTCACTAATTTTTAGAGCCCCAACAAAATTCAAAACATGGGTCGAACAAGGTAGACTCAGAACTGATGAACAGTAGACAGAATCTGAACAGAACTGAAATTTGAACTTGGACGAAATTCTAAAAATATCTAAAGGACGAATTTTTGACTGAAATGTTTTGTGGAGGTAAGGGTTCAAGAGGGGAACCAACCCTGAAAATTGGAGCTTCAGAAGATGAGGGAAGAGAGAGAGACAATTCGGAGAAGAGTGGTCTGTCCAGAGTGGACAGAAAACCGAATTCGTTGGTGAAGACGCGTCGGCGGCGAGACGGCGGCGGCGGCGATCACCGGAGCTGCTTCAGAAGTTGGAGAGGATCAAGGGGGAGGGGATTACACTCTAGAAAGGGGCTGGAGGTGGAAGAACACCAGGGAGAGAGGGGAGAGGGGCGCAAGATCCAAGGAGGCAAATGCTCATTTCTTCTTCATTAATTCATTCAAAATGAAAATTACAACCTTATATAGGATGCCAACCAAACTCAATCTCAACCCTTGGATCTAGGGGTTTGGATTGGATGGCTGGGATACAATGAGAATCCCACATTGAATACATTAGTTTAATCAAATTGACCACATGTGTTCAAACTTGGTGTAATTCCATTCAAACACAACCTAACTACAACTACCAAGCCTAATAAGGCCAAAAGAGCATGCGCCCCCCTTCTTGGGCCAAGCCCATTCTTGGGCCAAGAGCCACTCCATATGGCATGCTAGGCATGGGCCATTCCCACTTTGATGGCCCATGAGAGGATGGAATCCCATTTGGGCTTTAAGAGCCTTAATGACCCACTTTGAAACCAAATGGCCCAATATGAAGGAGCCATCTTAAATGGACCTTAAACATGCTACCTAGTTATGGACTCTTCCTAGAAAGAGGCCCATTGGCTTAATTAAGCCTTACAAGGATGGACCAAAAGAAGGAAATCAAAAATTACACACTTTCAAGCTAATACAACCCATAAAACACACCTATACAAGCTAATACACACTAATACAATCCATAAGCTCATGATGTCCTCATCAATTCTCCCCGGGTGGGAGAAACTCGACCCCGTCGAGTAGGGGTATGGCTGCTCGAGTACTCTGGCGGATCCGTCACCGTGCCAAGTAGCGCGGGTATGCTCCACTCTAAGTGATCGGCACCTGCTCGTTCCACATATACTCGATATGCGCACTGCTATGGCCAAAGGTGGTCACTCCGAAGGGGCACTCTCAACGGAAGGAAACAGTTTAAAGACTCACTAGGAATCACTGCTGAGTCCCTATAGGTGACTGATCCGGGTATAGAAGTAAACCGATCCCATACTCGTCAAGTGAGTCGACTCGCTTCACACTCATAAAAGAACGACAACGAGCTTGCACAAGACACATGCAGACTCACCATGCACTGACACACGAATGCAAACCATGCAAACAATCGACTCAAAATCACCACACAAACAAACCACACAAAGAAAACACACAGACTCATATATGACCCTAGACACACCTAATGTTAGTCCGGCCCGTACATGGGTGATGGCGGACCAGGACACCCGAATGTGTGCCATGCATGCATCTGACGTAACCGGTGGTTGACATCATGCGGAAATCCTAGACCTCCTAAGGTGGGCCATGCATGCATATGGGATGTGGATGTGGGAGGGCCAAGAGTATCTCCCCTAGTTGATGGTGTATCTTGTAAGGGTACGGGCTTGGTGGGCATAGACGACCCGGCCCGTGGGGAAGGGGTGTGGTAGCGGACTCCCTCGAGGAAGTGAAGTGAATGTGGAGGGTCTAAGGATCCACTAGGGAGTGGGTCAAAGGGATCAAAGAAGGTATGACCCCTTATGGTGGGTTCCCACAAGTCACGGTCCCACGTGTAGAAGTTTTGAAGGTGTGGATAGTCACCTTCTTGAATTGTGACGGGTGGGACGGGGATCATAGGTAAGAAGTATGATTCCTCCCTCGGACAAAAGGGTATGAATTCGGGCTCGTCCGGTAGCGGGAGAAGTAGAAGAACCTCCGTGGTGACACAACCCACGGTGCACTCAGAGGTAATGGACCCGAAGGCCGGATGGGTGAAGCTAAGACTAGCGGGTTGGTCAAAGCCTCGGGCCAAAAGATGCGTCAACTCCCATTGTGAATCTAATCCCATGACAAGATCGTCCAATGTGTCAACATGGTGACGAGATCGAAATGTGGTATGGAATGAGTTGACCAGCACTAGTGGTAGTGTGGGGTCCATTGATGGGAAGGGATGTGGGACCAAGCCATCCTTGAGCCATCTAAGAAGTGGCTCGACTATGTAAAGTGTTCCCGTAAGAAACACGGGTGGCTCGGGCTTTGGTAGTTCCCACTTTGATGGTTTCGAATGAAGACTGGAGGTAGATAACAATTGAGCATCCATGGGTGGTGGAGTAGCTTGTGTCCTTTCCCACCAATCCGAAATCATTTTCTTTATTTCCTCTAAGGAGCGGGTTGGAGGGGGGACCTTGGGGTGGACTAGCTCCTTAACTCTCGGCTCGGGTGTGGGCCTCGGCTCGGTTATAAGAGGGACTTCCACTCGGTTGGAGGTGCTTGAGTGGGTTGGAATGGGAGTGCCAAGGGGAGGTTGGTTGGTGGTGCATGGGCGGGCCACTAGATTGGGGTCACTTTGGTGGGCTTGGACGGCGGTGAAGGGGTGGGATTGGGTAGAGGTGTGGCCCACTTGATTGTGGGTGAGTTGGTGGGGTTGGTGAGTGGAATGACCTCCGTGGTTGGAGGTAGGTGGGCGGGGAACGTAGGCCCTCCTAAGCACTCTCTTCATTTCCCACCATGACTTGATGGGCCTTAGATTCCTATCCTCCCTCCAATATTTGATGTCCCTCCAAGTGGCAGCGGCTTCCCCAAAAAGTCGCCTTTTGGCAACATCGACTTGCATGGGCCCGTACATGATGTACACCTCGAAGTAATCATCCATAATGGCTTCCCATTCTAGATAGACACTCGGGTCATCGGACCCGTAGAAATCCCGGGTTTCGGGTCTCGTGGGGTGATTCGGGTGGTCCTTCCATTTGAGATAGTATCGCCACCATCCGGGAGTTTGGGACTCCATGGGACACGGGAAACTAGTGGGTGGCCATGCCGACACTCGGACCAAAACACTAGACACGACACTAAGTAATGCAAAGTTGGAATGCACTAACTAATGCACACTAAGGACCCTAGACATAAACCAAGACTCGATACGTGGCGGAGATAATTGACCCGAAGGTCACTCGCGCAAGTGTGCGGCCTTCCCGATAGGCGTAACCTAACGGTCGGACAACACCTTTTTATATACCGAGTAAAGGGATGTATGCGACCCAAAAAATGACTCTTTTTGTTGTTTTAAAAAATGTGATGATCCTAAACACGACTTAAACGGACTAATGACTAGACGTAAATGACACTCTTTTTTTTTTTTTTTCTTTTTGACACCCTAGACTCAACTTGCTCTGATACCAAATTGATGCGGGACGGGACCACGGACACGGCAAGCTAGCGGTCGTCCCTTAGCGAGGGAAGCGTCGGATGTGCGCGGTTGAGAAACCGGCAATGAGCTAGGGTGGTCAGCTCTCTTTTGCGCCCGGATCGGGTCACGGGACGGTCACTCTCTCACTCGCAGCAGTGATATGATAAATTAAAAGCGAGCTAGGTAACCCTACACATGCTCTCTAGCAGCGGCATAAACAAGCATATATAGAAATAAGCGGAATGCCAAGCAAGGAGCGAATACGATACCTCCACGCGCTCGGCGTGGCGAAGATGGCACCCGGCCGAAACTCGTACTCCCGGGAACTTAATACATTAAGATTACAGCAATACAAGTAAGCCCACTCCACGCAGGGAGGTAACGGGCGACACAAGGGGGCCCGGGAGGACCAATTCCGGGTTGACGGGTGGTTTCCGGGCACGAAAGTGCGAATCGACCACCCTAGCTCTTGCCGGTTTCTCAACCGTGCACGTCCGACGCTTCCCTCATCAAGGGACGATCGTGAGCTTGTCGTGTCCTTGGTCCCGTCCCGCATCAGCTTCTCTTCTTCTTCACGAGCTCTCTATCTCTCTTTCTCCTTTTCTTTTTCTTCTTCTGCTTTCACACTCTGCCTCTCTGCTTCTCTTTCTTTTTCTTCTCACTGTCTACTCTTCTCTCTGCTCTTCTTCTTCTTCTTCTCCACACTAGATCGTGTAGGCTCTGTCTCTCTCTTCTTTTCTCTTCTTCTCCTTTTTCTTCTTCTGCTACTCTCTGCCTCTCTGCTGCTCTCTTCTTTTGCTTCTCTCACGATCTCCTAGCACGATCGATCTTCTTCTGAGGGAGAAGCTTCGTATTTATAGAGCCTCAGAGATAGGGCGTGTGTAGGGCTTGTGCCCTCTTTGTCTAGAGATAACCTCGGATCACGTGCCAGGTCCCAACCTCGAATCACGTGCCCAAACATCTACAGTTTAATGACAGAGTTACTTCAGTCGATCAAGCAGAGATAAAGCATTATGTATGAGACAACCAATGTATAGACATGTCACAAGGAAGTGTATAGACCTATATGCATTGTTAGGATTGTACATACTTTGTTGAGAGAGATGCACACATGCACATAGAAAAGTATGTACATTGACGATGAGTGCACAGGCAAACCATCAACGAGTGTACATACTTTGTGAATGCGTGAAGCACACGATGTATAGACTTGTTAAAGAAGTGATGCATGAGCTATGCACATGCATGAAGAGCACTGACATTGTACAGACTTGGTGTGCAGACTTTGTGTGTGTGTGCGAGACAATGTATAGACTTGATGCACGGACAAAGCATATGCATGAACAAGCCACACAGAATGTATAGACTTTACGTGGATGAGGCAAGGCTAACGGATGTATAGACTTGCTCAGCCGTGTGGCGTGCAACCAGATAATGTATAGACTTGTGTTCGTGCAACACACAGGCTGTACTGACTTCGTGTGTGTGCTAAAACAGTGAACGTAGGTAAAGATAGGAATGTATAGACTTGTGTTCGTGCGACTAGACAATGTATAGACTTGTGTGTGCGGGCAGACGATGTTTCGACTTGACAGATGCAATGTGCATGCGATGCGATGTACAGACTTTGTATGTGTGCGAAACTTATCAATGTGTAGACTTGCACATATGCATGAACAAGTGGCGATGTATAGACTTTAGAGATGATGCATGAACAAACGATGCGATGTACAGACTTGCCACTAGAGAATGTACAGACTTTAGAAAAGCTTGAAGCACACGATGCAACAAGACCCTGTACAGACTTAACCTGAGCATGGGCTGTACAGACTTTAAATGCATGAAGCACACGATGCAACAAGACTCTGTACAGACTTAATAGCGTGCAGACAAGACCTCATATGCAATGAGTGTGCATCATTGTATAAACATCATATGCAGTGTATGCAGTTCACCAAGGGTTGCACTGATAATGTGGCATGCAGCAACTGTTAATGCACTGATGCAATGTGCAGGACTTCCACAAATAGAGAAATGCATAGACCTTATCTGTTCATGTGAATGGTAAAATGCATGGACTTTTTCTAACACATATGAGGACTAGCATTGACCTTCCATGTGCATGGACTTAACACATGCACCAACATTTCTGTACAAAAATTAACATATGCACAGATCTGAGATTAGGTAGAACATTACCTGATCTGACTGTGCATTGACCTTACCTGTCAATGATTTGACTTTGACTTGGGTTGACTTAATGACCTGTGAGTCACTCTTAAACCTGTTCTGACAGTTTCTCTGATGTGGCACAGCCCAAAGACCACTAAATATGATAAGGTGACCCTAGGACTTAGACCCGCAAGCATACAAGCGCTCAATGATTCTCACAACGACGATTTCTGCTCACTCGGTTCACACGTTCACCCGGTGGGTCCGGGAGATGATGGTGAGGGTCCGAGGCGGGACCCAATTGTCCTAATGGACTTACAATGCTAAGGCTGACCTCCAATGGGCCAGGGAGTCCCAACTTTGTGGGTGGCTGGCCCGCAAGGCGGGGTGTGGGGTGGCACTCACTCACGGGCCGCGGTGGGCACGGTATTGCTTAAAATGAATTCCGAGCACTCTCTTACCGTCCGACGGGCATTCAAGGCAATACTACATTTGCAGAAATGAAGCTACAAGGGTGTGATCAGAAGCTCACCTGATCGGTGTGAAGACACCGATCCCGTTCGGAGACGAGGGCGCGCCGGGAGGCGAGGGTATACACCCGATCGCCGCGGCGATGGAGCTTGACCTGAAAATGTGAAGAGGTACAGCACTATGCCCCTTGCAAGGGGGGGATCTTGGGGTGGGGGTTAATGTATTACAACCAAAAATTACCTCCACGCAGGGAGGGGCCTTCAGCCGGCCAAGCGGGGAGGGGAACGAGCGAGATAGAGTCGACTTTCCGAGCTTTGCCGATTCTGCCTAGCTTCTGTAATTCTGGACAGAGGGCCGATGTCGATGCTACCAATAATTCCACCGAACTTGGAATCTCATGAAACTTGCGCCAAAAGCTTGCTAACCGGAGAGGGGTGTGGCTTGAATTTTTTGGATGACGTTCTGATCTGGGGGCTGACTGCTCCAGCGACTGGAATATGGATGCAGCTTTGGTCTCTAGCCGAGCTCAGTCTGAAACAGCAGGTTGCAGAAGCTGCCACGATCGCTCCTGAGCTCCAAAGTTGGCACCGCTAGACTCGTTGGAATCGTGGACGAGTCTACTTTGCAGCAAAAGAAACGGCGAAGTCTTCTGATGTTGGAGATGAGCTGGGTGTCCAGAGAAGTGGACAGTGGTCGGTGCAGACTGTGAGGAGGCAGACCGGCATGGGTGTGGTAGAAAATTGGTATCTCTGGTTGTCGGATGCCGAACAGGGTTCTGCCTTCTGTTCCTGGACGCTGACAGGGGGAGGAAGAACTTTGTAGAAGACCTCGAAGACTGGTTCCTTCAAGGTTTGTCGTGGGAGAGTCTTCTCTGCCGCTCTGGCTCCTGGTCTGAGAGGTTCTGCGCAGTCGGGGAAGAACAGCCTTCACGGACGGCCACGAACTCGGAATGGAGTGATTCCACCTCGCCTGCGAAGAGCACAGGGAGACCTTTCCAGAAAGTTAGGCCACGCCACCAGCAGAACCAGGATGCAGTCGTGGACGTCGCTGCAACAGAGTGCTAAACTGCAGGTCGGCCTGCACACAAAGCTGGAGTGGAGAAGAGAGGAGGGGGTGAACTTGGCTTGAGGGGAGAGGAGGGGTGCGACCTAGGGAGCAAGGAGGGAAGGGGAGATTCGAATTTGGGCTTTGGAATGAGTTAATTCAGCCTTGGGAAGGTGGAGATATGCTTTGGGAAGTGAAAGGGGTAGGTGGTGGTTGGAGGGTGGGGTTTTGAGTGGTGGAACTTCCTTGGGACTAGGTGAGGATTAAAGAGGGGTTGTGGGAAGTTGTGGGGAGTTAATGGAGGTAGGTGGGGGTTGGAAGTGGTTGAGAGGGGGAGGAGAGAGAGTGAATTTCGAAATTTAGAGAGAGGAGGAGAGAGAATGGAGAGATAATGAGAGAGAGAGAGATATTGAGAGAGTTTGAAAGGGTTTTCTTCAATATTCATCAAAAGTTGAATACAAGAGGAGAGATGGGGCCTATATATAGGCAACCATTCTTTACATGACCAAAATACCCTTGACAATAAGATAAAAGACCGAGCATATCCTAGACTCAATCCTATGGGCCCATAACTAAAGTAATAAGGCCCAATTAAACATAACAAGGGAAATGGACTAAAACCATATGACTCAATAAAGGAAAATACATAAGATAGGACTCAATAAAAAGAAAATACATAAAATGAAACTTGGGAAATGAAGATAACAAGTGTAGACCATGATCAATCCATATCAAGAGTGTGCAGGTGATCAAAGCTAGAGGGGTGTCGGGAGATGCCCTCATCAAATCCCCCGGGGTGGGGAGAGCTCGACCCTGTCGAGTATGGGTATGCCTGGCTGTCGTACTGCTCCATCATGTCGGGATCCAAGCATATCAAATCCTCCCGACTCACCCATGTATCCTCGATCGGGGGACGGCTCTTCCACCTAACCAGATAGCGCTGATACACCCTGTGCCTCGTAATGATACTCTGCTCATCCAGTATTGCCTCTACCTGCTCTCGTCGGTCTCTCAAGCTAGAAAGTGGAGTCCCTCCGGGAGTGTCTCTCATAAGGGGGGGTAAAGGCTCAAGCTCCTCACTGGGTTCCACCGCGGGGCCTTTGTGGGGTACCAGGTCCGCCACACTGAAGGTAGGGTGCACCCCATAGCTTTCTGGTAGGTCAAGCTCATAAGCATTGCTGCCAAGTCATCGTAGAACTCGAAAGGGTCCCGAACCCCGTGCCCTCAACTTGGAGGCAGGTCCCGGAAGGAGCTGCTCCGTCCTCACCATCACCGAGTCTCCCACTTGGAACTCGTAGTGGCGCCGATGAGCATCTGCCCGCCTTTTGTAAGTCTCATTGATCCTTCCTATATGCTTGCGAGAATGCGTATGCCAAGGTGGACCTGGGCAGCCAAATGTAGACCGATCACACTTTGATGCTATGAAGACTGTGGTAGTCTTAGGAGGGCCGGGACATCCATAGATGAACCTTTTATGCATGGGTGTGATAAATGTCGGGGGACCCGGACATCCATGTATGCTCCTATCATGCTTAAGACTCATGATGAATGAAGGTGGGCCAATACATCCGAATATGGTCCACTTATGCTGCCTACTTGACATGTGGGTGATGTGGATGAATGTACCCGACTTATGAATCATGTCAAATGGTGTGGTAGGCCTGGACACATGCATGTTTATCCCAAAGGTGACTTCCATGTGCATAGATGTGGGATGACTTTTGAACGTCCACGTGAATGGGTCGAAGGGATCTACGAACGTGGTTATGGGGTGGGGCACTTCATCAATCCCAAGGTGTTTGTTGCCTAAGGTCAAGGCTCTCATGTTGTAACCCGATTCTAGGAAGGGAGGAGTTTGGGTCGACATGGGCGATGTGGGTAAGGTGAGGTGGGTGGTGAATAGGGAAAGTGGGTCACATGGAGATTTAGGCTCCCATAGAGAAGGGTCAAAGGGATTATGGTAAGGGTCACCTAGGTAGGGGTACTCCATGTTCTCAAGGTCCTCAAATGGCGAATCATCTCTCTCTAAGATAATTGGGCCAAGGTTGCTAATGGGTTGGCCAATCAAAGTACTTGGGATCTCATTGGTTGGGGAGTAGACTAGGATGGGTTCCTCCTCCATGGGAAGAAGGAGTATGATCTCACTTGTAAATTGGCCATTGGTGTAGATGGAAGTGATGGAGCCAATGGTGGGGTAAGCTAGGCTAATGGTGCTAGACTCTGATGACCTCATGGCTAGCATATCGGTCAAGTGGACTTGCCAATGTAGGTTGGCCACTAAGTCTCCCAAATCTTCTACACAATAGGAGGTTTGATAAGTGACATGAGGCTGAGTGGGAATGAGTTGGGATTGATGTCCCATGAGTAGGTGGCTTGGTTGTAAACTAGGAATGGTGAGGCCTCGCTTGAGCCATAGGAATATGGACTTATCTATGGTGATGGTGTCATGGGGAAGGGTGTATAGCTCTTGAGGAACTAGGTTAGGAGGGGTGGGTGAGTTGTATGGCCCTTGGATTTTCTTGATTTTGGGAGGTGGATCCGAATTGGTATCCCTCTCCACTTGGGTAGGTGTGTGGGTTGCAACTCCTAAGGACAATGGGGTAGGAAGGTCTATGGTGGGTGGGTTGGTGTTAGTCGAGGCATGGCGCACTCGAGGAGGTGAGCAAGGTCGGACATGGGTTGGACTTGGGAGTGGAAGTAGTGGAGGCCTAATTTGGGGTAAGATTGGTGTAGGAAGCGGGAGGTGGGTTGGGAGAGGGGTTTTGGGTTTTGGGGTGGTGGCCATTATGGGCCTTGGTGGAGGGGTGGACATGGTGTCCACATGGTTTTTAATGGTGAGGGTTGGATGAGTGGTGGTCACCATGGAGGGAATTGGGTTGGTTAGGGGTCTCTTACCCTTGGGATCACTTGGGGTGGAAGTGGGGGCTAAAGGGGCTTGACTAGTGTAGGTTAGGGAAGGGGGTTTTGGTTGGGATGTGGGGGACCTCATGGGGTTAGGTGGGGAGGTGGAGGTCTTAGGTACATGGGTTTTAGTGATAAGGGTTTGGACGGGTGGGGTGGGAGGAGTGGGAGTGCTCCTTGGGTTTTGGTGATCCGAGTGGGAAGGGGACACATACCTAGCCCTTAGTTGATCCTTCATGTCCTCCCATGTGGTGAGGGGAGCTTCCCGTATAATTATCCTTAAGCCCTCAATTTTACACCAATGAGTTTGAGCCCTTTTGGTTAGTTGTATTTTGGCAACCCATGCCTTTTCATCCTCGGAAATATGATACCAATTGAAGTATTGGTCCATTGTAGCTTCCCAATCTAAATATTTGCTAGGAGAGGTCCCATCAAAGGTGGGAAGTGGGAAAGGGGCCATCCTATCATCCGTCCTTAGGGCGGGCCTATTTTTTCCAAGTTGGCTGAGTCGGCCCGATATGTTATCAAGCCGCTCATTGGCATAGGTCAAGGCTTTCATGAAGTAGTTGAAGTCATGAGTGTTAGTGGTAGATATCCCTTGGGGTTTTGGATTCATTGTGGGATTGGAAGATGTAGTATTGGGTTGAAAGCGAGTACCACTATGAGTGGTCATGCAAGGTTGGGTGGGCTATGCAAGGGTGTGCGGATGCACCTATGAAAGACTTAGTGTGACCCAAGACTAGACTTGTAAGGACAAGCCTATGACTGCTCTGATACCACTTGATGTGGCACAGCCCAAAGACCACTAAATATGATAAGGTGACCCTAGGACTTAGACCCGCAAGCATACAAGCGCTCAATGATTCTCACAACGACGATTTCTGCTCACTCGGTTCACACGTTCACCCGGTGGGTCCGGGAGATGATGGTGAGGGTCCGAGGTGGGACCCAATTGTCCTAATGGACTTACAATGCTAAGGCTGACCTCCAATGGGCCAGGGAGTCCCAACTTTGTGGGTGGCTGGCCCGCAAGGCGGGGTGTGGGGTGGCACTCACTCACGGGCCGCGGTGGGCACGATATTGCTTAAAATGAATTCCGAGCACTCTCTTACCGTCCGACGGGCATTCAAGGCAATACTACATTTGCAGAAATGAAGCTACAAGGGTGTGATCAGAAGCTCACCTGATCGGTGTGAAGACACCGATCCCGTTCGGAGACGAGGGCGCGCCGGGAGGCGAGGGTATACACCCGATCGCCGCGGCGATGGAGCTTGACCTGAAAATGTGAAGAGGTACAGCACTACGCCCCTTGCAAGGGGGGGATCTTGGGGTGGGGGTTAATGTATTACAACCAAAAATTACCTCCACGCAGGGAGGGGCCTTCAGCCGGCCAAGCGGGGAGGGGAACGAGCGAGATAGAGTCGACTTTCCGAGCTTTGCCGATTCTGCCTAGCTTCTGTAATTCTGGACAGAGGGCCGATGTCGATGCTACCAATAATTCCACCGAACTTGGAATCTCATGAAACTTACGCCAAAAGCTTGCTAACCGGAGAGGGGTGTGGCTTGAATTTTTTGGATGACGTTCTGATCTGGGGGCTGACTGCTCCAGCGACTGGAAGATGGATGCAGCTTTGGTCTCTGGCCGAGCTTAGTCTGAAACAGCAGGTTGCAGAAGCTGCCACGATCGCTCCTGAGCTCCAAAGTTGGCACCGCTAGACTCGTTGGAATCGTGGACGAGTCTACTTTGCAGCAAAAGAAACAGCGAAGTCTTCTGATGTTGGAGATGAGCTGGGTGTCCAGAGAAGTGGACAGTGGTCGGTGCAGACTGTGAGGAGGCAGACCGGCATGGGTGTGGTAGAAAATTGGTATCTCTGGTTGTCGGATGCCGAACAGGGTTCTGCCTTCTGTTCCTGGACGCTGACAGGGGGAGGAAGAACTTTGTAGAAGACCTCGAAGACTGGTTCCTTCAAGGTTTGTCGTGGGAGAGTCTTCTCTGCCGCTCTGGCTCCTGGTCTGAGAGGTTCTGCGCAGTCGGGGAAGAACAGCCTTCACGGACGGCCACGAACTCGGAATGGAGTGATTCCACCTCGCCTGCGAAGAGCACAGGGAGACCTTTCCAGAAAGTTAGGCCATGCCACCAGCAGAACCAGGATGCAGTCGTGGACGTCGCTGCAACAGAGTGCTAAACTGCAGGTCGGCCTGCACACAAAGCTGGAGTGGAGAAGAGAGGAGGGGGTGAACTTGGCTTGAGGGGAGAGGAGGGGTGCGACCTAGGGAGCAAGGAGGGAAGGGGAGATTCGAATTTGGGCTTTGGAATGAGTTAATTCAGCCTTGGGAAGGTGGAGATATGCTTAGGGAAGTGAAAGGGGTAGGTGGTGGTTGGAGGGTGGGGTTTTGAGTGGTGGAACTTCCTTGGGACTAGGTGAGGATTAAAGAGGGGTTGTGGGAAGTTGTGGGGAGTTAATGGAGGTAGGTGGGGGTTGGAAGTGGTTGAGAGGGGGAGGAGAGAGAGTGAATTTTGAAATTTAGAGAGAGGAGGAGAGAGAATGGAGAGATAATGAGAGAGAGAGAGATATTGAGAGAGTTTGAAAGGGTTTTCTTCAATATTCATCAAAAGTTGAATACAAGAGGAGAGATGGGGCCTATATATAGGCAACCATTCTTTACATGACCAAAATACCCTTGACAATAAGATAAAAGACCGAGCATATCCTAGACTCAATCCTATGGGCCCATAACTAAAGTAATAAGGCCCAATTAAACATAACAAGGGAAATGGACTAAAACCATATGACTCAATAAAGGAAAATACATAAGATAGGACTCAATAAAAAGAAAATACATAAAATGAAACTTGGGAAATGAAGATAACAAGTGTAGACCATGATCAATCCATATCAAGAGTGTGCAGGTGATCAAAGCTAGAGGGGTGTCGGGAGATGCCCTCATCATTCTCATAATACATCAAGATTATATCATCTAGGATGTACATGTAAACATAATGAGACATAATATTTGTCATCATCAAAACCCCAGAACCACAGGGGACACAACAATCTTCCCCTTTTTGATGATGGCAATATTATGAGTCATTGCAATAGATTCATCATGATGATTATGAAATACCATATGACAGTTCATGAACATGCACCACAGAATAGCTCAGTCAAAAATGAGCATGTAAAACACCATGTGATGCAAGTGTTGATTTGATGCAAATGATGACTCACAAAAGTTCTCCCCCTTTGACAACATCAAAAAGAATGGAATGATCATTGACTGTTGAAGGAGATGATATAAGAGCTATTATGCAAACTGAGTTACTATCATCTAAAACTCCCCCAGACAAGATACTCTCCTGAATGACAGAGCAGGAGGGGTGGAATAAAATGAATGAACATTGAACCACAGGGACATGCAAAAATTCTCCCGCTTAGATGGACAGTGATTGGAATGAAGCTCAGGACATAAAGAAGTCAACAGTTATGTCTGAAATAATAGAGTCCAATGTGAGAAAGTAAGCATTCAGAATGAATGAGAAAGGTTTTCAATGGGATATCAATTTCATAAATCTGATTGAACAGGTATTTCAGACTCTTCTATTATAGAGATTTATGAATGATCTTCATTGACAAGTCAGATCAGAATATGATGTATGCAAGGCTTGTTCATAAGCTTTCTGTACTCATATCTGAAATCAGTTTTAATAAAAGTGAACCTTGCTTTCATATTGAAAGTATTGTTTAACCTTCTTCTTTCTTACTCACTCAATTTCAAAGATTCCTTTAAGAGATGCAATCAATAGTATTGAAGTTAAACACATAAGAAAACATTTGTTTCTGTCAAGGGGTTCCAATAGAATATTTCTTTTGCACACATTTTCAAATGATACACTAGATCAGCAACAATTTTCATAACAATCTTCATGAGCACTTGAGTTTAGTACACCCTTGTAACTAGAGGATACACGTTGTTTAGACGCCAGTATCCCTAAGCACTTGGAAGGACTAACTGTCATGCTTCATAAGAATAGAGATAGCATTTACACTTCATGACACACTACAAATCATTTCTTTGATGAGTGAGATGTATTTCTCAGTGTGCATGTCATTACTCTGCCAGATTATCAATCATTCTTAAGCAGAGTTAACTATGGCACCTCATGACACAGTCCTTTGGACATAGTTTCTCAGTGACCAAAGTCATTGCTCTGACAAGATTTACCCTTAGACATGTTCCAGATTCTCAGATGTTTAAAAACACTAGTAATTTCATACATATCAAACAAGGAATATCATGATTTTAGAATTTTCAGAATTCAGAAGAGTTTAAAAGACACTACGTGAAAATATTGGTTAAAGTTTATTAAGACTAACTCAGATATTTTCAAGATATGTTCATAAACAAACACAAGACATACATGAAACTTCAACCGGCTGAAAGTATCAGACATTCATAGTCCTATATAATAGAAGATTCCTCTTTAAGTTGTTTTCAGATTTATGATCAGGATATGCACAGAGAAGTCTTTCTGAATTTTCAGGGAAGGCCGAATCATTTTAAAGAGCAGCCAATTCAACAGATACCAATGGATAGGATGAGTGAAAATGGCTGATAACAGTTGAAGCATGAAGCTGTAATGTGTTGCATTTCACATTCATCACAGGGATTTAAGCAAGATAGCAGTTCAAACTGAAGATGGGAAGTTCAGTTGATAGAAATGAGCTAGATAGATAGTTATGTGATGCATGCGTCAGATGCGATTTCAAGAATATGAATAATGCTCCCCCTAAATGTATGCATGAGCTAGCATTCAAGGTGTCGACACTTCTAACCAGTAAATGCAAGTGCAGTGAGCTGATAGCATGTAATATATGCAATGATCACATTGTTTCCTTGGTATACAACTCCCCCTCACACTATGCACTGTATGACTGAAGTCTAAGAACAATGGATGCAATGGAATTTATGTATGGAATTTTTTATGGCCTGTGCTCATGAACATTTAGACTGCTCTTCGTGCAACTCTGACCTAAAGACCACCTTACACATAGCAAGCACTTCCAGACAGATTTCACCTGCCTTTTAGTAGCTTACCATTTAATATACCATAGTGGTCATGCATGACAATGCAATACCAACAGTCCTAAGTGCATCAGATTTTCAATGACTGTATGTCAAATGCATGTATATGTAATTCACATATATGCACACACAGCTCAACGTACAAACAAGTAAGCCCATGAAACTCAATGCAAGTGTCAAAACAAATAAAGGAGCATGTATGCATGAATCATGATATGCAGTTAAAAAATATGACAATTATGCATGGACACATCAAACAAGATATGCAGTTATCCAAAGTTCACAATTTCAGATAACAGAGTTTAAGACAAGTTTTCAGAACTGACCTGAATAGTGCAATCCTAGGGGTTTCATTCTTGAGTGCCTTGGATTATTACCCCTTTTTATTCCTTTCCAAGGCACACCTGCAATAATTGGATTATTTTGATCCAGCAGGAACCCAAACAGCCTTGGGTCCTGTACTACTCCCTGCAGGTGTTCTAAACAATTTCTTAGCAAGATGATCATCAAAGTTCATCAAATAGCAATTATTCATTGAATGACCTATTTGACCACAGTAATGGCATGATTCAGCAGATTTCAAGTTCTTTTTATGCAAATTACTGTTGTCATGAAATTTATTAGCAGAGAGAGAATTCTGTTTACTAAAACTAGCCAGCCAGCAATCAGTAACTCTATGGCCTGGCTTCCTACAGTTATAGCATGAAAATTTCGCAAATCATTTTGCAGGGAATTTGACAACATGGGGGTTAACAGAATTCTTCTGAACATGCCAACAATCCTTGACTGTATGGCCATTTTTCCCACACTCGAAGCATCTGATATGCTTACTTTTAAAACTATTTTTTACCCCTAGTAGATCCAAACCAGCATTCAATGGCATTGTGACCACGTTTGTTACAGTTAAAACAAATAATGTGCTGATTTGAAGCAAACATGTTTCTTTTGGGGCCATGATGATCAGAAGACCTAGCATGCATCTTATCATCTTGTTTCATGATGAAACATGCATCCATGAAATGACCATGCCTACCACAGTAATGACAAGATGTATCAGACTTCCTAGTAGCATGATTTCTACCAAATGAATTTCTAGAATGCAATGTTTCACTTGCATGCCCATCTTCAATCAATAATCTGCAATCATCCATTACATGACCTACCTTGCCATAATAATGGCATGAAACACTCTTATCAGATGCATACGAATAAGTAAATGAGTTAGGAGCAGTATGCATTGACCCATCAGATGCAGTAGAGGTAGCAGATTTCAAGACACAAGTAGGGACATGTTTATCCTTATTTTTCTTACCATTTTTGCTCAATTGTTTACCCTTGTTCATAACTTTTATTTGTTTTTCATTTTTCTGGGCCTTGAATTGGAAAACAGATGATGTAGATGTTTTAGGAGGCCCAGAGCAGCTTGCAATGTCAGAGCTGCAAACAAAGGTAGTGTACAACTTTTTCTTAATAGATTTTTCAATTTGGGAGTTGCATCCTTGCTCTCCACTTGATTTAGTGGCGTTATCACACAAAGGAACATCAATTTTCTCTTTTCCCTTGACATATTTAGACATGGAACGAACAAGTTCATTTACTTCAGATTGCAAAGAGGAGATTTTGAGTTCAGAGTTTATCAAATCTTCTTCACATACAAGAATCTGTCTCTGCATAGCATCATTTAGATTTTTGACCATTTCTAATTCTTGTTTCAATTTCTGTTCGTTCTCAGACTGAATTTCTTTATTTTTAAAAGAATCAGACAAAGACTTATTCAAATCCAAAATCTCACTTTTAAGAGAAGAGATGAGCAGTTCAGAGTTTGTGATCTTTTCATTAAGCATAGTATCGATGACTTTGTAATTGTCAATCTCTTTCATCAATGTACTCAATCTCTCACATTCATTTTCAATTGAACTCTTCTCTTTTTCAAGCATTAAAAGCTTCTCAGAAATAGCAGAATTCAGCAGGTTCAGTTCTTCATTCTCCTTTCTCATTTGTTCATTCTGAACTATTTCATTAATTAGGATTTGATCATTTCCTAATGAATTCAGCTCATTCTCTAGTTCAAAAATCTTAATAGTAAGTTCATTATTTTTGTTTTTCAGCACAGAAATTTGTTCTTTATGCTTGCCAAGTTCAGTTTGATTTTCTTGTTAAAGCCTTTTAGCCATTTCATTTTCAAGCTTTAGTTGTTTCATTTCTGAGCCTGTATTTTCAGCTTCTTCCAATTGCTTCTTATAGTTCTGAATATCAATCAGATAAGCATCATGAGACTGTTTCAATTTTGAGCAATTTTCACATGATAAATCACAACAATTTTGATCAATCTTTTTCTTTAGTCTTTTATTTTCAGATTTTACTTTTCTATATTTTTCATACAATTCAGCATACATTTCCTTTAAATCATCAAAAGTCATTTCGTCAGAATCAGATTCAGAATTTACCTGATCTTCTTCTTCATTGCTTGAAGTGCTTCCTCTTGCCGTTAGACATTTCTGGTTCTCACGAAATGTGATCACTGAATCCCAGATTTTCTTCGCAGTCCTACATGTAAGAATAGAGGAAATGACATTAGCATCTACATCATTCTTCAGAATATCCCGAACTCTTATATTCTCACTGTTCATTTGTTTATCCTTCTGGGACCATTTATTCTTCTCTCGAGGCAAAACATGTGGACCATATTCAATGAGATTTCATAGTTTTGGATCTATAGAGTTTATAAAACCACATAGACTGCGTAGCCATTTCTCGAAGTTAGAACCATCAAAAACTACAGGTGATGCCATTATAAACCAATGGAATAGACTCAGATCAATGAGCTAGAAAGTAATATCAGAAGAGTGCACCGCACTGGAACAGAAGACACGAAATCAAATCAGCAGGATCCTCTACAGATCGTTGGATCTGGAAGTCAGAGACCGCTCTGATACCAATTGATGGGTTCGGTGCGGTGGATTCAGAGGGGGGTGAATGAATCCCTCCCTTAAAAATTTCGCTCAATAAGAATCTTGAACGCTAACTAGACATGATTATATAATCTGAAGAACTAATCAAATTCTCTTTTGAACCAATGAGCAAATATGTATAGCGCGCCTAAACATTCATCTAGCGGAAGTAGAGGAAAGCAATCAACCCACTGCACATATGATTTTTTAGGTGGTTCGGTTCTCCAGACCTACGTCCACCCCTCACTCCAAACCGGAGTGAGGCTTCCACTAGCAAATGCTAGAACCGCAGACTCAGTCTGCAAACAGACGCTGCCTAACAGCTTGACCAGAGGAACACACTCCTCTCTTCCTCCAGACCAGAGGGAAACCACTAGTGACAGCCCGTCACTAGCAACCAGACACCGAAGTCTCTCTTCCTCTGAAACCCAGAGGGAACCCACAAGCGACACCAGCCACTTGCAACCGGAGACACCAAGTCTCCCTTCCTCTGAAACCCAGAGGGAACCCACAAGCGACACCAGCCACTTGTAACTGGAGACACCAAGTCTCCCTTCCTCTGAAACCCAGAGGGAACACCGACCTCAAACCAGAGAATCGGAAGAACAAAGTGATCAGATAAAAAGAAAAATAAGAAATGATAAAAACACAGCGACTGAAAGCTGGAAATGAAATGCAACCGGAATGTGGCTCTCGCAGGAGCTGAGTGGATTGGATCTGATCCAAAGTCCAGTGAAGACAAATTTTCTGATGAAGCTTCTCTTCTTCTTCACGAGCTCTCTATCTCTCTTTTGGTACCAGATGACCTCTAGAACTCACCCTAAAAATCTTAGCTCCAGATGATGTCGGAGTTGGGAGCTAAAATTCCTGGAGTGAACCTCTATCCAGCAAAACAAAACCTGGACAACACTTCAGGAGGATGCTCGCGGTGGCTCATTGGCGGCACGAACGGCGGCGGCGGCGACAGAGATAGAAATCAGAGGTAGAGGGGCTAAGATAGAAGGGTTCTATACCGTGAAATGCTGAAGGAGGAGGAAGGAACCAGAGGGAGAGAGAGGGGGGCGCAAATTTGCTCCAAGGCAATCAACTTTTTTCTTCTCATTAATTCTCATTAATTCTAACAAAAGGTGGAAATACAAGTATTTATATGAAATGTAAAATGATTCAAATTGCCCTCAGATCTGGGGTTGGAAGGGACACTAAGGGGATAGGAGGAAATATTTCTCCCATGTGGTCAAAACACATTACACAAATTCTATTCAAACTTCACCTACCTTGCCTAATAAGACAAAGAAGGGAGCGCCCCCCTTCATGGGCCATTAGAAGAGAATATGGGCCGAGGCCACATACTTGGCCCATGAACCCATTGTTACACTATGGACCTTCCAATCTAGATAGCCCATGAGAGGGAAAGCCCAATTGGGCCTTATGTGATGTAAAGGTCCATAATGAAGGCCTTAAGTCCAATATGAACTAACCCCCCTTAATGGACCTAACAAATGAAAGCCACTAATGGATTCTACATGGAATGTGGCCCAATGGTTTATTAAAATCCTTACAAAGGAGCCCAAATGAAAAAAATCAAACAAACACACAATTACAAGCCAATGCAACCCATAAGACACACTAATACAACCCATTAGCCTTTGATGCCCCCATCACACAAACTCCAATGCACAGACTCATGATAGCTTCAGACACATTCAGTTTGATTTAAGGTGTTTGACCTTTTTATGGTGTCTGACATTTGACTTATGGTGTTTGTCATCATCAAAACTACAGGGACACAACACCTCTCGCCTCCATATTCCTTGGAGTCGACTAAGTGATCCTATCTTGGACCTCCATAAGTCTCCGTGAGCCGTGGATTCCCACACGGACGCCGGGCAGGTTGTACCTTTGCTACCCCATGTCTAGATTGTATCCGTGAGAGAGAGTTCACACATAGAGTCAACCAAGTCCCCAATCCACCCCTATTAGGAATCCTATTTTGGAGAGAACATTGATTTAATTCAAACCACTCAGGTTCCAAAAGGGGAAACAAATATAAAAATTTCGTACATCATTATAACTTGGTTGATTTTGGTTGCCTCTTATCTCCTTGCTTGTGTGTGCATCTCGTTAGCCATCCCCTTAAGTGTGCTTATTGTTTGTTGTTGCCATCTTTGTGTTAGGTGCTACGTTGCATGTGGAGTTGTTTCCCGTTCATATGATCTTCTCCTAGGGGCAATCCCTCTTTCATTTCCTACTTCAATCCGTTGTTTGATTCCGCCATGTCGTCTTTCGACTTCTCTTAGCCCCGTGAGGACACCCTTCCTCAGGGCTTCCTAGAGGACCCGCCCAGGGTCGTGGTTCAGGGGTCCACCCCTCCTTTATCTGCTGCCATTGAGGGTGGTCAACACACCCTTTCCAATCCTCCTGCTCAAGGTTCTACAAATCAGATCCTTCAAATGATGGCCCAGCTGGATCCGGCCCAGCTCCAGGGCCTTATCAAGTCTTGCATAGGTCAGGCACCCCATCTCCTTCTACTTTGCAAGGCCTTTCTGCTACCTCCGCCTCCCAGTCCATGGTTAATGGGCCAGGGGCCCCTTCTGCTACTCCGATTGATCTTACCCCGGTCCAACCTAGAACTCTTCGTTTCTCCAACTTGGAGGCGGGCCAATCTTCTAGTTCGGCCCATCAGCTTCTTGATAGAGGGAAGATCGGGCTCCTTCCATCGTCTCAGGTTGATCCTTATGGGTCCATTCCTCCAGCGTCGCAGGCTCTCGTGGGACTGACTGACTTCTTACGTCCTCAGGCTGGGACCGCCCACTTAGCTTCCACGGATATGGGTCCTTCCTTGGCCCAATATCTCTCTTATGGGCTTCCCCCTACATCTACCTATCCCTCGGCCCCTCACACCGGGTCCATTCCTTTCTCTTTGCCTCCTTCATCCCGAGAAAGGGAGCTCCTCGATAAGTGGGTTGCCATGCAGCAACAGTTGGACCTCCTTCAGAAGCGGGTCGGCCCACAGTCCTTGGCTGACATCCCAGTTCCCAGTTTTCATAACATTCATTTCCCTTCTCAGTCAAAGCTCCCCACGTACCGAAAGTATGACATGAATGGTAATCCTTATATCCATATGAGGGACTTTTTATTTGAGTCGGTGCAATTCCTGTTAGCGCAGCAAGAGTGATATAGAAGGGGGGGGATGAATAGATCACTCCCAATTTGCAGAAACTCAGGCGGAAAAAAGATTCTACTGCTAACGCACCTCCTTAACCCGTACACAGAGAAATATAGATGAGAATGAAGAACTGATCACTTGAAGGCAAAGGGACAAGCAGATGAAGAGCACAGAAATCAATAGCAAACCACAGAGGAGGCACTCGGTTTTTAGGTGGTTCGATTGCAGTCCGCAATCTACATCCACCCCTCACTCCAACTAGAGTGAGGATTCCACTAGGCAAAGCTAGATCACAGCAGACTCAGTCTGCGTACAACATGCTGCCACACAGCTTGAACACCCAAGGAAAACAAATCCCTCGACCAAGCTCTGCTACCCACAGAACTTGAAACCTGTTCTAGCTCCCAGCTAGAACACAACCGGAGAATCCTCTCCCTTCCTTCACACACGGAGGGAAACTGTTAATGACAACCTGTCACTAACAACACCAGAGATCACCGATCTCTCTTCCTCTGCAACTCAGAGGGAAACTGGAGTAGTACTCCCTTCCTCCACACACCGGAGGGAAACCAATTCAAATCAGAATGGAAGAGCAAAATAAACGAAAACAAAATAGAAAGAAAAACCAATGAAGAAGAAATCGGTTCTGAAACCCAATACAAATGTAGCTTCAAATGAAGCAATTCATCAATCCACACACACTCTCTCTCTCTCGAGCAAACTCCTCTTAGATCTGGAACTCTCTGCTCTTTTTCTTTTCTGGATCGTGCAAACTCTCACCAATGGCTTCTGCGTTTTCTTTTCACGATCAAACTTCTACTGAAGGATGAAGCTCTATATTTATAGCAGATAATGGCGTGTGGCTGCCAGGTTCCCGCCCATGCACTTTTGGCCAGATCATTTGAATTTCGACCACATGGCAGCATCCTGACAAGATTGCCATCCACGTGTCACGCGCCTGTTGTCTTGGATCACGTGTCAGGTGCCAACCTCGATTCACGTGCCCAATCATCAGCCTGAATCGCCTGCAGACAGACGGATGGAATGTATAGACTTAGTTAGTTCAGGCTTTTAGCAAGAATGTATATACTTCAGAAACATCAACTGAGTAACTGTGTACAATCGTGAGAGAATGTATAGACTTAATGAATAAACGCATGTATAGACTTTACCAGGGTATGCACAATGCAATGCGTTGATGCTACACTACGTGCCTATGCACTGCGTTGACGCAGTGCAATGTGTCTTTAAAAGTTGTAAACAGCAATGCATGCTATACAGACTTCAGACAGCATGCATCAGATGACTCTGTATGGACTTGAAGACCCTTAGCCAATGTATAGACCTCTAGAGGAGACAAATGTGTAGACTTCACATTGCTCAGCCACTGTGTAGACTTCACAAAGCCTAACCAGTGTACAGACTTGTAATGAGTGTGCTGTGAGCTCTGAAGACTCAAGTTGTAATAACAGAATGTATAGGATTGTGGTCGTACAACCCAATGTGTAGACTTGTAAAAAGTGGACAATTGTCAGACTTTGATGCTGATCAAAAGACCCTTGGTCAACAGCCAAGGCGTCAACGCTTCCAGCGTGCAGCGTCGCCTCAGCTCCTCAAGAAAAATGCTCACTCCCTAGGCAAGCTGACCAATGCGTCAACGCATCTAGTGTCAGCGTCGATGCAGTGAACAAGAAGGAAGCGAAAGACGCACCATTGCGTCTACGGAGTCAGCCAAGTGCGTCAACGCACTAAAGGCATGCTACCCATGAAGTCAGATAGGCTGTACAGACTCTGTGGATGTAAAGCAATGTAGACTTCAGACTGTATAGACTTGAACCAAGACGAGGTGAAGACTTCACGTTGTATAGACTTGCCAAATCAGTTGGGCGATGTACAGACTTGAACAGATCTAGCTGAAGGATGTATAGACTTGGAATCCACTGTACACGACTATACAGACTTTGAGGCTTAATGCAAAGGCCAGTGTACAGACTTCTAAAAACTGATGCGTTGTATAGACTTGGCTTTGAGCACTTGGGCTGAAGGCAATGTGCAGACTAAGCGATGTATAGACTTTGCCCAAGGAACCGAATGTATAGACTTTATGAGATGCAAACGGCTGAACAGACTTGAATGAGTATAGGGTGTATAGACTTGAAAGTCTGAAGGCGAAGTGCAAACATGCTGAGTTGACGCTGCAGCCCAATGAGTTGACGCTGCAACGTATTACTTTTACGTTCAACTGATGATGTGTAGACTTAATCAAATGAAGAACCTGAATAGAAGAGTCTACGCATCAGCACACTGAGTTGGCGCACTAGTGTGAGAACAGAGACATGCAATGACTGAAGGGTCGACGCATCAGCACACTGAGTTGACGCACTGGTGTGAAGACTGAGCAGACAGAGTGTAGGCAGAATTAAGGTAGAGCATGTTATCTGACAGCCATTGAACTGTACTCACTCACATGATGAAACAACATTAATCTAGAGATAGAAGATTGATTTATAGTGTGGGACATCATCAAAACCATAGGGATGCAACAATTCCAGTATGATGATCACCTCATGGCGTATCTGTTCCGCCGCTCATTAGATGGGGTTGCCTTAGAATGGTTCTATGCTCTGCCATTGGAGGATGCAGAGAGCTTTAAAGTCGTCAACGAAAAGTTCATCAAGAGATTTCAAGATCGGGTCGGCCCGGAGTATTCATTTACTGATTTGGTGGCTGAGAAAATGAAGGCCGATAAAGATTTTGCAACATATGCTGATAGATGGAGGCAGATGGCTACCCGTGTGCCCGGGCATATTCTGGAGGAAGAGAAGGTCAAGCTCCTAATTTCCAATGCCACCCCTACCTTCCAAAATATCCTAGCCATGAATGACATTGCTAACATGCACCAGCTATATAGTAGGGCCAGATTCATCCAGACCCAGTTTAAAGACTCCCCCATTCACACCCTTTTTGAGCCCCAAAAGCCCAAATACACTAAAAAGCCCCAGGGGCCAGTTACCGAGGGAGTCCAAACCAATGAATAAGTGCAAGCCGTTAATTTCCCCAACCAACCCGCTCCACCTCGGTTCTAGCAACCTCCTCACAACCCTCAATTCCCCACTACGCCAAATGCCCAACCACCCTTCCACGCTCCCCAGTAGCCACAACAGCCACCACAATATCATAACGTCCCTTCGCCAAATGGCTATGCACCCGCGCATCCGGGTCCTAAGAGAGCCCAGTACCCTCCCTTGCCTGAAACCATTTCAAATATCTTTTCCGCCCACATGTTCGCTGGTGCTTTGCAACTTCCTCCAGAATGGCCGAATTGGAACCCGGCCGTTGACCAGTCTGGATACTGCATTTTCCACCTGCAGCCCGGGCACACCATTGAGACATGTTTCCAGTTTAGAGATCTTGTTTATGATTTGCATGAAGGACAATGTATCGACTGGGCCGAGATGCACAAGGTGATCACAGAGATGAAAGAAAGAAGAAGACAGCCGCAGTAGCCACAACAGCAGCAGCAGCCTGCACAAGATTTGGAGATTCATCAGAACCCAATGCCTAACCATCCACCCGCTCCGCAACCTCAGCCGCCGGCACCGGCTCAGGTCAATATTGTCCACCGCCCAGCTCCTAACGCTGGGTGGTCTTATGATGATGATTCTTCAGCTTAACTTATGGCCCTCCACCATACCTACCGTAACTCCCCTTCGTCTTCTACCCCCATTATTCTTCAATGCACCACCGCAACCTCTGCCGCACCCACCGTTCCTCCAAAACCCCTCATCCTACTCCCCGCATCACCCAATGTTTCACCCGTCTTCGTGCCAACACCTGCTACACCCTCCATTGCCACCCCTGCGCCTAACCCTTCACCCGTCATTCTCCCGGCGGGGCCCGTTAACCCTGCCTCCACCATCATCACCCCGTTCTGCCCGCAACCCCCACTTCTACCCCTCTTGTTCACCCTATTGGGCCCATCAAACCACCCGCCATGAGTCCATCTGATGCCGTGCCGGGACAAAACCTTGCCCTCTGGAGCGGGCATTTATTTCACCGAAACTACCCTACCACCGGTGCACTTGCACCCAACCCCCAGTTTCTGTCGCAAGCTGTTGATCAGGAAGAGGTGGACCCGTTACCCGGCACACAATATTACTTGTTACATCAATTGGATCGGATGCCGGCCAAGATCTCAGTGCTTGAGTTGATTAAGAGGTCCAAGTTACATCAAGATGCTTTACGGGATTTCTTGCAGAAAGTCCTGGTGAACGAAGATATGGCAGTAGACAGTCTACCATCGGCTTTGGCCACACTCACTAAGGGGCATGCCATCTCTTTTTCTGAGTCTGAATTAGCACCTCCCGAGGCACGACAAATGCCGCTCTGCATCTCCATCACCTTGAATAAGGTGACTATTGATGCTACTTTGGTTGACACTGGAGCCTCCATTAATGTTTGTCCCCTTAGTGTTGTGCCCCTGTGGTTTTGATGTCAGCAAGCACTATGAGTATGAATGATTTATCACCATGTGTCTGCACTTGTTGGTTCTTCTGCACATTGCATCAGTGCATTATCTACCATATGCATACACTGCATCAGTTCATTCATCAGTCGATTCAATTCAATGTCGATGCGTGTTCATTATGCATACAAAGTCAGTGCAGGGTTAATTGTCTAGGCTTGTGCATTTCATAACTATGTTTCATGGTGGCCATAAGTTAGTGAATGCCTAGACTCATGCATGTTCAAGGAATAAAGTCTGTACAGAGTTTTGCCTAGACTACATCAACTCAAGTCTGTACATTCGTTAATGACAAGTTTGCACAACCTCCGTTGTTTCATTCGATTAGTCAATACAGCCAAGTGCTCTTCATGCATATGCATAGTTTGTGCATCATTTCACAAGTCTATACATCGCCACATGCTATCAAGTCTATACATCGCCACATGCTATCAAGTCTATACATTCTCTGGTGGCTTGTCCGTGCATTCACCTTCATTGTACATACTTTACTATATGCATACTGCATTGAATTGTCTCGCACATACACTAAGTCTGCACACGACTGCCTTGATGTCTTAGCAAGTCTATACATGATGCATTCAGGCTTAAGCGTTAGGCATAGAAAGTCTGTACATCATTTGTACATTGCACGCAAAGTCTGTACACTCGTTGATGGCATGTCTGTACATTCACTTTCAATGTGCATAATTCTCCATATGCAAAATGCATTACATGCATTCAAAGTCTGTACACTCATGGATGACATGTCCGTGCATTCATTCTCGTTGTACATACTTTCTTATATGCACACTGCATTTTATGCATCAAGTCTGTACAGGCTCAGTTCAAATATCAAACTTACTCGATGCATCCTTTCTTTCCTTTCAGATTAACTCACACTGATAACAAGCCTGATCTGACAAGACTGCTGCTCGAGGAGCTTAAGAAGGGCACGTGATCCAAGAATGAAGGAAGTGCCAGGATCGTGACACGTGTAGTGCAGCAGGCTGAAATGCTGCCACGTCTTCAAGGCGCTAGGGCGGGAATTCATGGAGGACACACGCCCACCTATCTGCTCCTGCTATAAAAAGAAGACTTCTCCATCTGGAGAAGATGCTCGTGCAGAGAGGATCAAAAGTTACATTGGAAAAGTAGAAGCAGAAAGAGTCTGTACGATCCAGATAGAAGAGAAAGAGAGAAGAAAAGAGTGAGCAGCAGAGAAGTATAGAGAAGCAGAAGAAGAGAAAGAAAGGAAGAGAGAGGTAGAGAGCTCTAGGGGAAGAAGAAAAGCTTCATCGGAAGATTTATTTTCACTAGACTTTGGATCAGATCCAAGCCAGTCAGCTCCATGAGAGCCACATCTATGTTCTATCGTTTACAGCTTTCTGTCGCTGTGTTTCATCATCCTTTGTTTTTCTCTTTACCTTTCTTTCAAGCTGTTAGTCAGTAGAGCTAAGCTGTATTACTCAACGTTGCAGAGGAGGATTCCTCTAGACAGCAAGCTGTGTTGCTCAGCGGGCGAGGTGGATACCTCGGACAGTAAGCTATGTTGCTCAGCGGGCAGAGGAGGATTCCTCTGGACGGGTTAAGCAGTAGTTCCCAGCGGTTGGCAAAGCTGTAATGCCCAGCGGTCAAGCTGTTAGTCAGCGGTTTGTAGGCAAGCTGTGTCGCCCAGCGGGTTTCAAGCTGTTTGGCAGCAGAATCCACACTCTGGTTTGAGTGTGGGGTAGACGTAGGTCTGGAGGATCGAACCACCTTAAAAATCTTCTGTGCAGTGGTTTGATTGTCTATTATGTTTCGCTAGATGAATGCTTAGGCTCGATGTGTTCTTTCATCTAGTGAGTAGGTTATTCGCACATCGCATATTGATTGAAGTTGGGTCTGCTCACCAGCTCATAGTGAGTAGATCAGTAGTTTAGTCTATCTGATCTTTCCACTTCATTCTAAGAGAGCACCTGTGTCATACAAGGCACCTATTTGTGTTAATTCCGCATCATTATTCTGTTATAGGTTTTAATCGGACTATATTTTAAATAGGGGATTCATTCAACCCCCTTCTGAATCCGAGCCTTGCACCTAACAATTGGTATCAGAGCAGGTCTCTGACTTTCTAGATCCAACGATCTGCAGAGGATCTTACTATCTTCGGTGCTTTTTCGCTTTTGGTGCATCTCTTATCGATTGCTTTGTGCGTTGAATCTATTTGCTATCTGTCTTAATGGCTCATCCGTTTGCGTTTGATGGTTCTAATTTTAGTAATTGGTTAGGCGGCCTATTTGTTTATATAAAATCCATTAATCCTAATCTATGGAGTTTGGTTTCAAAAGGCCCACACCAATTACCTCATAATGAGACCAAGTGGTCTAGAGAGGACAGAGCAAAGAACCGTGATAATGTCACAGCTCTTAACATTTTGAAAGCTGCAGTTAATACTGATAGATTTCCTTTTGTTCTCAGGTGCGCTTCTGGAAAGTAAATCTTGGATAGAATAACTGCTACAAATGGAGAGCAAGGGGATCAATGCTTAATGGCCCACCGGGGTGATCACCACTCTGATCAACAGGAGGAATCATCATCCATAGTAAGCTCTGGATCTGAAGAAATTTCGCTTGATGATTTATGGAATATAAATGAAGAACTTACTGATAGATGTACGAAATTAAAATATGAAAATAAAAGATTGAAGAAAACGATTGAACAGTATAAATCTGAACTCTCTTGTGAAAACTGTCCAAATCTGAAACAATCTTATGATGCATGTATGCTCGATATTCATAACTGTAACGAACAGATTGTGTCTTTGAAAAATAAGAATCAAACATGTTTAAACAAGATATCTGAACGGGAGAACAAGCTGAATGAGAAGAATGATGAACATCTAATGAGCTTGCAAGAGTTTAGTAAGGTTAATTCTGAATTGAATAAACTGAAAATTGAAAATAAAGAGTTGAAGGAACAAAACAAGAAACTCATGGTCCTGAATACGGTCATGTCAGAAAGATGGCTGGCCATTGAGAAAGGAAAATGTGTGATGAAGGAGGATGAGATTAATAGAGAGGAAGAGCACACACAAGAAATTGAAACCTTACAGAGTCTGAATGCTAAGCTGCATCAGCAGATTATCTCTTGTGAAACCGAGATCATTGGCTATGAAGATAACATAGCCTCCTTAAAATCTGAAATCCAGGGTCTTAAAAGCACATTGTCAAAATCTGTTGAAGGAAAGAGCAATTCTGATAAGATTCCTGGAACAAAGCTTAATGTTCGGAAGGAAGGTCACGGTCACAATGTGGTCGACAAGAGGAAACCTAAAAATGACCCATCTACCTCATTCACTAGCTGCTATGTGCCTTCTAAAACACCTTCATCATCTGTATTTCAATTCAAGGCCCTGAAAACTGAAAAACAAACAAAAGTTATGGACAAGGGTAAACAATTGAACAAGAATGGTAAGAAAAATAAGGTCAAAAAGGTCCCTACTTGTGTCTTGAAATCTGCCAGCTCTGGTGCATCTGATGGGTCAATGCATACTGCTCATAACTCATTTACTTATTCGTATGCATCTAATAAGAATGGCTCATGTCATTATTGTGGCAAGATAGGGCATGTAATGGATGATTGCAGATTGTTGCTTGAAGATGAGCATGCTGGTGAAGCAATGCATTCTAGGAATTCATTTGGTAGAAACTATGCCACTAGGAAATCTGATGCTTCATGTTACTACTGTGGAAGGCATGGTCATTTAATGAATGAGTGCTTTGCTATGAAATTCAATGATAGGATGCATGCTAGATTTTCTACAAATCATCACGGGTATAGAAGAAACAAACCTGTGTTTAACCAGCACATTATCTGCTTCAATTGCAACAAGCCCGGTCACAAGGCTGCTAAGTGCTGGTCAGGGTCATATTGGGATAAATTTGGATCCAAAGGTAAGCACCTAAGGTGCTTCAAATGTGGAAGGCATGGCCATACAGTCAAAGACTGTTGGCATGCTCAGAGAAGTAGATTTAATTCTAAATCTGTAAAATTTCCTGCTCCCAATGCTGCTGGTAAGAATACAGTTGTTAATAAAAGAAAATTTTCTCTATGTTTTGAATGTGGAAAGCCAGGTCACAGGGCTGCAACCTATTGGCTGGCAGGATATCAAAGCCAGACTATTTTTGGTAAACATAACTTTAATTCTGTTAACAAAAATCTTCATGCATATGCACATAGAATTCATGCTAATAAGAATGTGCATAAATCAAATCTAAAATCTGGTGTATCATGCCATTACTGTGGACAAATAGGTCATCCAATGAATAATTGCTATTTGATGAGAATTGATGACCTTCATGCACAAAAATTGATTAGCATACCTGCTAGAGGTGTCACTGTTAATTCAGGACCCAAGACATCTTGGGTACCTGTTGCATCAAAATGAGGTGTTTGTTGCAGGCGTGCCTTGGAGAGGAATAAACAGGGATAAATAAGCCAAGGCACTCAAAAGAAAACCCCTTTATGAACTTTTCAGATAAATTCTATGCACTTCCTGCTCTTAGATTCATTGCATCTCTTGTTAAAATAAATGTTCATCTATATAGAATTGCTAAAAACATTAGTTTCTATCTGAGTCTGAAAATTGTGAACGTTATGCTTTTGATCTAATGCTTGAATATGCATTTCACATTCACTGAAAATCTGATAGGACTGCATGTTGTATTGCACTTAAGAGATAGTCTGAATCTTCTTGTGAAAAATCTGTTTAATCCCTTGTAGGATGTCATTGCACACAGTGCCTTTTAGAATCTTCATATATATTGCATGCATTCAGGGGGAGTTTGTTGAGTCTTTGCATGTCTTTACATACATATAGTTAATTGCATTGCATTTCATTACATTGAAATTGCCAAAAAGATTGCGTTCATTAAGGGGGAGTATATAACAAGATTGTGTTCTGCTGGCTATTCATCTAGTTTCTTGGTATTTTAGTCAGTCAACTAAAGCTCCCATCCTTATGTTGAGATCATCCATTTCACGTATCTGAACTTAACTCTGATTTGATTTTGAATCTTGTGAGCTGGTCTTTCTTGAGCAAATATGTCTGATGGACCTCTGGATATCTATGATTCTCTATGATACATTCTTTGCTGCACCTATTAATTGTCCTGATTGGAAGTGTCAACACAGTGAGTCGACATCATCTTGGAAATGCTCTGTCAAATGTCGACACCTTCACTATTGTGCTCATCTTTGTTATATGCTTGAAACTCTTGTATAGTTCACAACTTGTATGCTGTTGAATCTCATTGAAAATTTCAGAGAATTGAGAAGAGTTCAATTCGTATACCTTGATCATAAATCTGAAAATCAATTCATTAAAGAATCTTCCATTATAAAGATTTATGAATGGCTAAAAGATCAGATTGGTTTAAGTCTAATGTATTCATTGAGCTTGGATATGAATATCTTGAAAATATCTGGGTCATTTTTAATAAACTTTAACCAACTATTTCATGTTGAATCTTGTAAAATCTTCCGAAATCTGAAAATGTTAATATCTTGGCTTTATTTGGTTGAATTATATGAAATCAGTATTATTTTTAAACATCTGATGAATCTGAAATGTTCCTAAGGGTAAATTCTGTTAGAGCAATGATTTTGGTCACTGAGAAACCATGTCTATTGACCATGAAGTCTAGAGGACTGTGTCATGAAGTGCCATAATTAACTCTGCTAAATAAAATTCATGAAAAATGCAGGCAGAGCAATGGCTTGAATACTGAGAAATATACCTCACTTATCAATGAAATAAGGTGAAGTATGTCATGAGGTGACAATGCTATCTCTGAAGCATGATAGTCAGTCATACTAAGTGCTTAGGGATACTGGCGTCCAAACAACGTGTATCCTCTAGTTACAAGGTGTGCACTGAACTTAATTGCACCTGGTAAACTTGCAGGAAAACACGTGTAAAAAGAAAAAATCTAAGATTATTTGAAGAAGTATGGCTGATCCTCAGGAACCAAATTTGAATTCCTTCATGATTGTTTAACCTCAATACTAATGATTGTAATTTCTAAAGAAGTCATTGAAATTGACTGAGTAAGATGAAAGGAGGTTAGTCAAGATATAAATATGAGGGCTTGGTTAACTTTTATTAAACATTGATGTTCAGATATGAGTACAGAAGTTTATTGACAAACTGTGTATACATCATATTTAAACCATGATGTTCAAATAAAAATTCATAAGCCCCTATAATAGAAGAGTCTGAACCATCCGTTTATTCAGATTTATGAAATAAGTATCTTATTAAAAATATTCTATTTCCTTGGATCATGTATTCTGAATGCTGCCATGTCATCCTTCCTGAATGTCTTCTTGACATATCCCTCTCCTTACACCCTTGAAAGCCTTGCTTCATTCAGATCAGGGAGCATTGGATTGTTAAGGTCTTGTCTAGACTGCACTTATTGCCTTTTAAAGGGGGAGGTTTGTTCGTCTTGCAAAGGAGGAGGATAGATTGATTGGTTCTTGTCTTGTCTGCATCATGTAAGCATCAGGTTCTCTATGAATTGCATTCATTATTCTTAAGCATCATGTAATCATATCATGCACACTTTTATTTCTCTCTCAAACTTTTCTCTTTTTGATGAAGTCAAAGGGGGAGAATAGTTTGAGTCTGTGTGACTCATAGTGTTGCCATCATCAAAAAGGGGGAGATTGTTATGCCCCTGTGGTTTTGATGTCAGCAAGCACTATGAGTATGAATGATTTATCACCATGTGTCTGCACTTGTTGGTTCTTCTGCACATTACATCAGTGCATTCATCAGTCGATTCAATTCAATGTCGATGCGTGTTCATTATACATACAAAGTCAGTGCAGGGTTAATTGTCTAGGCTTGTGCATTTCATAACTATGTTTCATAGTGGCCATAAGTTAGTGAATGCCTAGACTCATGCATGTTCAAGGAATAAAGTCTGTACAGAGTTTGGCCTAGACTACATCAACTCAAGTCTGTACATTCGTTGATGACAAGTTTGTACAACCTCCGTTGTTTCATTCGATTAGTCAATACAGCCAAGTGCTCTTCATGCATATGCATAGTTCGTGCATCATTTCACAAGTCTATACATCGCCACATGCTATCAAGTCTATACATCGCCGCATGCTATCAAGTCTATACATTCTCTGGTGGCTTGTCCGTGCATTCACCTTCATTGTACATACTTTACTATATGCATATTGCATTGAATTGTCTCGCACATACACTAAGTCTGCACACGACTGCCTTGATGTCTTAGCAAGTCTATACATGATGCATTCAGGCTTAAGCGTTAGGCACAGAAAGTCTGTACATCGTCTGTACATTGCATGCAAAGTCTGTACACTCGTTGATGGCATGCCTGTACATTCACTTTCAATGTGCATACTTCTCCATATGCAAAATGCATTACATGCATTCAAAGTCTATACACTCGTGGATGACATGTCCGTGCATTCATTCTCGTTGTACATACTTTCTTATATGCACACTGCATTTTGTGCATCAAGTCTGTACAGGCTCAGTTCAAATATCAAACTTACTCGATGCATCCTTTCTTTCCTTTCATATTAACTCACACTGATAACAAGCCTGATCTGACAAGACTGCTGCTCAAGGAGCTTAAGAAGGGCACGTGATCCAAGAATGGAGGAAGTGCCAGGATCGTGACACGTGTAGTGCAGCAGGCTGAAATGCTGCCACGTGTTCAAGGCGCTAGGGCGGGAATTCGTGGAGGACACACGCCCACCTATCTGCTCCTGCTATAAAAAGAAGACTTCTCCATCTGGAGAAGATGCTCGTGCAGAGAGGATCAAAAGTTACATTAGAAAAGTAGAAGCAGAAAGAGTCTGTACGATCCAGATAGAAGAGAAAGAGAGAAGAAAAGAGTGAGCAGCAGAGAAGTATAGAGAAGCAGAAGAAGAGAAAGAAAGGAAGAGAGAGGTAGAGAGCTCTAGGGGAAGAAGAAAAGCTTCATCGGAAGATTTGTTTTCACTGGACTTTGGATCAGATCCAAGCCAGTCAGCTCCATGAGAGCCACATCTATGTTCCATCGTTTATAGCTTTCTGTCGCTGTGTTTCATCATCCTTTGTTTTTCTTTTTACCTTTGTTTCAAGCTGTTAGTCAGCAGAGCTAAGCTGTATTGCTCAGCGTTGCAGAGGAGGATTCCTCTGGACAGCAAGCTGTGTTGCTCAGCGGGCGAGGTGGATATCTCGGATAGCAAGCTGTGTTGCTCAGTGGGCAGAGGAGGATTCCTCTGGACGGGTTAAGCTGTAGTCCCCAGCGGTTGGCAAAGCTGTAATGCCCAGCGGTCAAGCTGTTAGTCAGCGGCTTGTAGGCAAGCTATGTCACCCAACGATTTTCAAGCTGTTTGGCAGCAGAATCCACACTCTGGTTTGAGTGTGGGGTGGACGTAGGTCTGAAGGACCAAACCACCTTTAAAATCTTGTGTGCAGTGGTTTGATTGTCTATTATGTTTTGCTAGATGAATGCTTAGGCTCGATGTGTTCTTTCATCTAGTGAGTAGGTTATTCGCACATCGCATATTGATTGAAGTTGGGTCTGCTCACCAGCTCATAGTGAGTAGATCAGTAGTTCAGTCTATCTGATCTTTCCACTTCGTTCAAAGAGAGCACCTGTGTCATACAGGGCACCTATTTGTGTTAATTCCGCATCATTGTTCTGTTATAGGTAAAAATCGGACTATATTTTAATTAGGGGATTCATTCAACCCCCTTCTGAATCCGAGCCTTGCACCTAACACTTAGCACCCTACGTGCGTGTAACATCTCTGATGATTTGTTGAGGCCTACTCCGACTACCATTGTAGCTTATGACAACTCGAGAAGGCCGTGCCATGGAGTGATAACTATTCAAGATGAGCTCGGGCCACTGATAATGCCCGTTGAATTTTATGTACTGGACATTGACCCAATGTTCAAGGCTATTCTAGGTCGTCCATGGATTGACAACCTCCACGCTATGCCGTCTACCACCCACCAGTGCCTTCAATTCCCATTTCAAGGGTGGGTGGTAAAGGTCAAGAGCATATCCACTGTTCAGACAGTTGGGCTTATGCACACAAAGAAGCCGACCGTCACGTCGATCGATATCAGACTGAAGCCCAAGATGAGAGATCCCAAGGGGTGGAATATGATATTAAAACTAGGCTATCAGCCAGGCATGGGTCTCGGCGCTCAGTTGTAGGGGCGGACTAAGCCGATCCCCAGGGGCAGAAAAATGAACAGGAGGGGTCTCAGATATCGAGAGTCCTTATTATCAGTTCTGGGAGACTCAAGGCCATTGACCTGGTACTATCGCCAACATTTTGTAAAGGGGCCAATACAGCCTGGATCCTTGAAAACACCGCCCCGTCCTGATGAGAAAGAAGATGTCACCTGTACAGTTTCTGGCCTGCCATTGTCACTAAAGGGGCCAGTTGATGATATGAATGATTTTTGTGAAGATTTTGCAAAGTTGTTTCATGAAGAATATTGTTTAGTAAGACCGAACGCGCGGATTGTGGAATACTCGCGAGGAAAGCTAGCTTACCGTCCGCGGGAAGAGGGGAGCTCACTTGTTGCTTTTTATTGGTCTCCTTCCCGTTTGATGTCTCTTTTTCAACAGCTGGAGTTTATACCCCGTTCACCTCCTATCATGATTGATCCTTTGCGACTAGAAATGCCAACTGAATTTCTAAATGTGACATGTCCGTGTGGGCGCTGCCCGCCAGTTGATCTTTCCAATATGTGGTTTTCCTCCTCCGATCCCTTCTTCGATGTCCTTTTTCCATCCCTCTATCCTCTTACACTTCCTCCTCCTTCTTCACTCTCCTCTCCATCCTGTTGCGTGCTCTCTAATAGTCTCAAAAAAAATGCCAGTTTTAAAACAGAGATTTCAGTTGAGGACAACGATGTTCTTCATTTATCTTCCTCTCAGGGGCGCGAGGCTCCTGGTCTCCTTGCATTTGGCTTGTTCGATTCTGTCCCTTCTAGGCTAGGATTAGAGTCTGTCGAGTCTCCTAGGGTAGCACAGTCGGTTGAAGTAGGTTCATGCTCTAGGGTTTCTAGTCCTTCCAAGATTGAGGCGTGCCCAATGACGCGTCATTCTAAATATGTCCCTGATAGGTTCCTCCAAGATCTCACTGAACGCTGTCATGCCCTCCTTAGATGTCCGGAGTTCGTAGAAACAGCCATCGCCCTAGAGGATGATGAGTAGCAAGAAGGGGTGTGGGACGATGACGGACTAGGGGTTTAGGAGATTGTGGATGAGAAAGACCCGATCGATTTTGAGGACAGCGGCGTAGATGACACTGCCGACTTGTACGCGCAAGGTTTGAAGAGATTCGATGAGCCATCGGTGGCAGTGGATGAACCTACGAAGGACATTAATCTTGGAACTGAAGAGGATCCTAGGATCATTCTTATTTTTTCTAATCTCCCTCCTCAGGTTGAAGAAGAATTGGTCAAGGTTTTTAGGGAGTATAGTGATTCCTTTGCCTGGTCCTATGAGGACATGCCGGGTCTTGACCCCTCCTTGGTGGAACATAGACTTGTACTTAAACCAGAGGCAACACCCGTAAGGCAAAAGTTAAGAAAATTCCACCCCCACATGGCCTTGAAGAAGAAAGAGGAGGTCGATAAATTACATAAGGCCAAATTTATTCAGGTCATCTTATATCCTCAGTAGGTGGCGAATATAGTCCCTGTTATGAAGAAAGGAAAGGTATGGATTTGCATTGATTTCAGGGATTTGAATAAGGCATGTCCCAATGATGATTTTGCGCTGCCTCATATAGATGTGTTAGTGGATAACACAGCTAGGTACGAAGCTCTCTCATTCATGGATGGTTATTCTGGCTATAACCAAATCCGTCTAGCTCTGGAAGACCAAGAGAAAACCTCGTTCACCATGCCCTGGTGCACTTACTGCTATGTGGTCATGCCATTTGGTCTGAAGAATGCAGGTGCCACTTATCAACGGGCGATGATGGCAATATTCCACGATGTGATGCATGTCTATATGGAAGCTTACGTGGATGATATTTTGTTGAAATCAAGGTCGAAAGAAGAGCACTCCACTATTTTGGCCAAGGTGCTGCAAAGGGCTCAGAAGTACAAGCTGAAAATGAATCCCAAGAAATGTGTATTTGGAGTGTCCTTAGGGAAGATGTTAAGATTCATAGTCAGTAAACGGGGGATCCAAATTGATCCTAATAAAGCCAAGGCCGTCATGGATATGCCCCCTCCGAAGAACATCACTGAACTTCGAGGGTTGATTGGACGTTTGCAGTTCATTCGAAGGTTTATATCTCAGCATTCTCAAAGGTGCCGTCCATTTTATGAACTGTTGAAGGCGGGGGTCAAATTCGAATGGAATGGAGAGTGTTAGAAGGCCTATGACGATCTGAAGATTTATTTGGCTAATCCCTCGATGTTGCAACCTCCTGTCCCTGGGAAACCCCTGATCTTATGAGGACTCCTTAGGAGCTGTCATGGCCCAAGTGGATGATGAAGGTAAGGAGAGGGCAACATATTATCTCTCTAGGTTGTTCAATCCTGTGGAAGCCAAATACACTACTATGGAGAAGACCTGTGCGGCACTAGTTTGGGTAGCTCAGAAACTGAAGCATTATTTCCTTACCCATGAAGTTAGGTTGATCTCTAGAATGGACCAGATTCGCTATCTCTTAGAAAAGCCTATCCTTTCTAGTAGATTGGCACGCTGGCAGAGTTTTCTCTCCCAATTTGATATCACCTTCGTCATCCAGAAGGCAATCAAGGGCTATGCCATCGCTGAACATCTTGCCCATTTGCCTATTCCTTGTACTGATTCCATCCAGGACGAGTTCCCCGATGAACATCTTGCCGTGCTCACTCATCACCCTTTCTGGTCCTTACACTTTGATGGTGCACTTAATTCTCAAGGCCAAGGGATCGACGCTGTTCTACTCACTCCGGAGGGAGTGACTATTCCCTTTGCATATCAACTCTCTTTTCCAGCTACCAACAATGTAGCCTAGTACGAGGCTCTCCTTGTTGGATTGAAGCATGCCTTTGTCCTAGGCGCGCGGTATTTGAAAATTATAGGAGATTCTTAGTTGGTGATGCGCCAGGTTCTCTCTACCTATCGCACCTGTGACCCCAAGCTCAAGCCCTATCAAGATCTGGTCACTCTCTTGGCTAGGTAATTCCGCAAACTCATATACATTCATACTCCTCGATCTCAAAATATTCTTGCCAATGCACTCGCATCGCTTGCTTCTTCCCTGTCCTTTCCCCTCAGTCGCTCCACTGAGACCATTGTGGTCTAGTGATTAGACGCTCCTTCCCTTTAGGATCCTTGGTTTGATAATCTTAGGAAATTCGTAGAGAAGAAGACTGAGAAGGAGGATTTGAAAGAGGTATCCTTAACAGAGCTGGAAGAGATCTTGGAAGAAGAAGAATTACCTTGGTACTATGAAATTGATCAATATTATAGGGATGGGTCGTTCCCGGAATCGGCTAACACCGAGTAGCGTAAGGCCATTAGAAGAGTCATCTCGAGATATATAATCATTACTGGGGAATTGTATAGGCGCACTCTCAATGGAGTTCTGATGAGGTGTTTGGATGATGACGAGACTTGGAAGGTCGTTGAAGCAGCTCATTCAAGTTAGTGTAGAGGGCATGTCAATGGTCAGGCCTTAGCGAAGAAGATCCTTAGGCAGGGCTATTATTGGCCAACCTTAGAAGAAGATTGTTCCACCTATGTTCGTAGGTGTGTTCAATGCTAACTCCATGCTGACAAGATTCATGCTCCCGCTTCATCCCTCCATCCTCTTTCTGCTCCTTAGTCATTCTCCATGTGGGCTTTAGATATTGTAGGCCCACTAGGTGATCCTAACTCTCAGATCAAGCAGAAATCCTTCATCCTTACCGCCACTGAGTACTTCACCAAGTTGGCCGAAGCTGAGGCGTACGTAGAAATCAAAGCTTCCACGGTTTACCGCTTTATCTTGAAGAACATCATCGCATGGTTTGGAGTGCCAAGCAACAACGTCATCGACAACGGACCTCAGTTCGTGTCACAAGAGCTCCAGGACCTCTATAAAAAGTTTAATATTTCATTGCATCATTCATCTCCATATTATCCCCAAGGCAATGGTCAAGCCGAGGCCACTAATAAAACCCTTCTTGAAATTATCAAGAAAACATGCGAGTCACATAAATTTTTTGATTGCCCTGAAAGATTAGTAGAAGCTCCATGGGCTTATTGTACTTCTGTCCGCACTCCTACGGGGCAAACTCCTTGTGCTCTCACTTATGGGATGGAGGCGGTACTTCCATATGAGATTTTGATCCCTTCCCTAAGGGTGCTGCTCGATAAGGAACTTAATCTCGATGAGCGTCGAGAGACATTGCTAGTCCAGCTGGAACTCTTGGATGAGAAGAGGCTTAATGTAGCCAATCACGTTTCTGCTTATCAAAAGCGAGTCTCGCGTTATTTTCAAAAGAAGGTAATCGAACGTAAATTTCAGGTCGGTAATATAGTTTTGAAACGTAAATTTATTAGATCAGGAGGGCCCAGGTCCAAGCTGCAGCCCAACTGGGAGGGCCCATTTATTGTTAAGGAAGTTTATCCTGGGAACACGTATCATTTAGTTAACGTTGAGTGTGAGGAATTGTCTCACGTGTGGAATGGGCTATATCTTAAGCGCTTTTTCCCTTAAAAAATCGGGCTAACGATAACCGGGTGGCGAGGCGTCTTTTCCTTAATCGCTAGAGAAGATTCTTTAGCACAGCACCCACGCAATACACGGCACCCTTGGTCAGGGTCTTCTTTTTTTTTTTTTTTGCGAAACACTGTTTCTCCTTCGGCCATGCTTGGGCGGGTGAAGGTCCTTGTTTTTCTTTCTTCGGCAAAACGTAGGGGCAAGAGATTGATGGGTGGAATAACCAACCTAGGTAATCCCCAATACGAGAGCGATTTCAAATAGGGGCAATCTTTAAAAAAAAAGTGAGAGAAAAAAAAGAAAGAAAACACCATGAAAAATACCCCTGATCGTAGTAACCGGGCCTGTTTCTCCTAAGGCAAGAGTCGAGGTTCGCGTGAAATAGTGAAGGGTTGTGCAGTATCATGTGTGTACCAAAATCAATGAAAGTCCAAAGTAAAATTATAAAATCAAAGACACAAAGTCTCGGCGCAACAAGCCGACTCTTTGAGGGGTAGTGCCCTGGAAGGAAGTTGAGTCCTGATATCTCTCATCCCAATGCAAAGCTTGTCCCCAATCTTCTTCCATTTTCTCCCTAAGACTAGGTCCTACCATGGGTATGGCCCTAGGAGAGGCATCGTCATGCGAACGGGACCCCTGGCCAAGGGGTTGTCATTTTGAGCGCACGTTGTGTTTTAAAAGAGTCCTGATGACATGGGTTGAGGTTCTCGTCGCCTAGTTTGAGTTAGCCCGAGAAAAGAAAAAAAAAGAAGAAAAAAAATCAAATATCTTGAAAACTCAAAAAAATCAAATATCTTCAAAACTCAAAAAAATTAAATATCTTCAAAACTAAAAAAAATCAAATATTTTCAAAACTTTAAAAAATTAAATATTTTCAAAACTCAAAAAAATCAAATATTTTCAAAACTCAAAAAAAATCAAATATCTTCAAAACTCAAGAAAATCAAATGTTTTCAAAACTCAAAAAATCAAATATTTTCAAAATTCAAAAAATTAAATATTTTCAAAACTAAAAAAAATCAAATATTCTCAAAACTAAAAAAAGGTCAAATATTTTTTTTAAAATCAAATATTTTTAAAACTCAAAAAGAATACAAAAAAATTAGATATTTTCAAAACCACCACATATTTCTCCTACATTTCATGGCATGCATTGCATTTTCCCTTATGTCATTTTCGCCTATTTGATAAAGCTTAATCCCTTGACCAAACTTCAAGAATTGGTCTCACATCAGGCTTGCCCTCAGCAAGGGGTTAAGCCTAGAACATATCTAACCTATTTCTTTGTTTAGTGTGTGCAGAGACAGGTCCGCAAGACCCGAACCACAAATCCCATGGACTCCTCTCATATCTACATGTTTACGGTCTTCCGAGGACCGTTTATATTCAATTAGCGGTCACTTTCTAACCGTCTCATATTCTAGCGGTCATTGGGTAGGCCGCCATTTACCCGGAGCCTAAACACATTGGCCTTTCTGATTTCTATCCCTTTGCGGTCGAAAAGAGACCGTTTCTATAATCCCAGCGGTCAACTATTAACCATCTTATTGTAATAGTAGTTCATCGATAGACCGCTTCTTTCTCCTGAGGACTGTTTACCACAAGCTCACTGGCCTGCCCAGATGTCTATCTAATTGCAGCCTCTTTGAGACCGTTTATCTTGTTTTAGCGCTCATATTGTGACCGTCTTATGTTGGAACCCTAGTTTTGATAATGACTTTCTATGAATCATATTTAGATTAAAGTGTTTAAATCTTTCAATTATATATGTTATGTTTGGTTCACCTGGTGCATGTTATTTCATAGAAGAAATCATAGTCAGTGCATGTGTTGTCCTGCTAGAGATCTAGCTCAGTGCTAGTCTAGCTTTGTTCTGCATTTCTCGCATAAGTGCTTTCCTCGGTGCAAGTTTCTGTTCACATACACACCCTATCGTTCCGCTTCTCCCTCGGTGCATTACTTGTCTCATACATAAACGGGTAAGTGTATTTCAATGCAGCATGCACATTTAGGTCGGTGCACATCTTGCCTTTGCATCTCACCTCTCGGGGTCGGTGCAAGTTTTAGGTCCGTGCAATACTTGAACAGCACGCACTGTTTAGTTCTGTCATTTAGTGTCAGTGCATTCCAGTCCTCCATCTCAGTGCAAGTTTCTCACTTAGATAGGATATTTCCATCTCGGTGCAAGGTTTCACTTAGATAGGATATTTCCATCTTGGTGCAAGGTTTCACTTAGATAGGATATCATAATCTCGGTGCAAGTTCTGACTTGGACGGGATTTCTTGACTCGGTGCAAGCTTTGTCTTGCATCTTTCTTTGTCCGTGTATTCTTCTCCATCATCTCGGTGCAACTCTTGCTTGGACCGTAAATCCAACCCGGTGCATTTACTGTCCTACACATTTTTTAGAGTCGGTGCATCCGCTGTTCTAGACACTTCATATGTCAGTGCATGTTTTTAGAGTTTTTGACTCGGTGCATAGTTTTCCTCCTGTGCCTCGTAGAATCATGTCGGTGCAATCCATTGATCACCTTGTACTAAGTCAGTACAATGGTTGAATTGCATATTTCTACTCAGTGCATGTTATGTTTACTCTCTCATTACGTCTGTGCAAACTGTGCTAAGTGTTTGACTAACGTCTTGTATTTTTGACAGAGTTATCTCTCCGAGGAGGGGCACGTGATCCAAGGCGGATCGTCCTCCAAAAGAATGCCACGTGGAAGGGTACAATGCTTAGATGGTGACACGTGGCTGAGAGCCTTCTGGAAGCATATGGGCGGGAGTTCTTCTTCCACACGCCCAATAAGAGAATATAAGAGGTTGCAGAACGAAGGCAGAAAAGGAGAAGTTCTTGACAACCCAATCAAAAGAAAAGAGAACAGAAGAAAAAGAAAGAAAGAAATAGAGAGCTTGTGGGAGAAGAAAAAGAGATAGAGAAAGTGTGAGTTTGTGAGAAGAGACTCTCTGATAGTCTGTCCACTGGTACTTGGATCAAATCCAGTCCAGTTCGCTCCTGCGTGAGCTATTTCATCGGTTTTCACTGTCAGCTTTCTGTAGCTATTTTCACCATTTCATTTTGTTCTTTATCTTAATCTTCTGATCAAGCTATGTGGCAGCAAAGGTCAAGCTGTAATCCTCAGCGGTCAGAGGAGGAATCCTCTGGATAGCAAGCTATGTTGCTCAGCTGTTTGTAAGCAAGCTGTGAGGCTCAGCGGACGCAAGCTGTATTGCGCACCGTTTTCAAGCTGTAAGGCAGTGGGAAGCCTCACTCTGATTTGAGTGAGGGATGGATGTAGGTGTGCAGGTAGCAGACTGAACCATCTAAAAAACTCCTTGTGTTCTGTGTGGTATGCTTGTCTCCTATGAATCGATAGATGCATGACTAGGCTCGAGTAGTTTAGTTTGGCTTTCAAAGTTCATTAGTGCACATCAGTTATTCGAGTCTATGATCTGACTAAATCAGGCCCTTGCGTTTGGGTTAATTGATTTTTATTCGGTCAATTTTTTTTTAGGGATTCATTCACCCCGCTCTGAATCCTATACGCACCGTTGCTAGATCTCATCAATTGGTATCAGAGCGGGTTTCTGCACAAAAGGTCTAACAACCTACAGATTCGTTCCTTGATTTGGTTTCGGTGCGATTTGATTTGCTCTATCTGTTTTGTCTTGTTCTTATGGCTGAAATTCCTGTATACACTGGTTCGGATTTCTATGGCTGGTACGGTCGTTTCAGAGACTATGTGATACATTTGAATTCTGACTTATGGGTACTCATAGATCACAGTCCATATGAAGTTCCAGAGGACAAATCTCAATGGTGATCCTCAGACAGACTGAAATATGAAGAAAATCAAAAGGCCTTAAGTCTAACAAAAAGGGCAATAGACTCTAATTGCTTTCAATGTGTTAATGAATGCAGGAGCGCAGTGGAAATACTCAACAAAATATTGGGAAGATCTTGTGGAGATGAGGAAATATGTTTGATGGTCAGAGATCAGTACGAGGAATCATCCTCCCAGGTAAATTCTGAAGCTGAGAATCTTAGTTATGATGACTTACTCTCGGTGAATGAGCATTTATTGAATAAATATGATAGAGTCAAGTCTGAAAAGAAAAAACTTAGAAAAGAAATGATTTCTGAAGTTACTCGCTTGAAAGCTGAAAACGAAAATTTGAAATCAGACATGAAAAAGAAGAGATCTGAAATATACAGATTGAAATCTGAAAATGAAAGTCTTAATAATAAAGCCTCTGAAAATGAAAATTCGTGTAATGAATGTGCCTTCTTAAAGGAATTGATTGAAGATCTTGATTCTGATGATAATATGCAGAAAAATCTAATTAAATCCTTGAAAAAAGAAAATGATTCATTGCTTGAACAGAAAAAGGAAATTGATGAATGCCAAGACAAATTGCTTGAAGAAAACGGTTATCTAAAAGATCAAAATAAAAAGCTGATGGTTCTGAATACTGTACTCTCTGAAAAATGGTTAGCATTTGAAAGAGGAAAATCAATATTGGAAGAAAAAGAAGTGGATATAGAATTGAAGTGAACGCAGGAGAATGAGACTCTGAAAAGTCTAAATGATGGTTTGCATAATCAAGTCATTTCCTGTGAAGACTATATTGTCTCCTTGCAAACTGAAATTGAAGATTTAAAGAATTCCCTGTCAAAGTTTGTTAAGGGAAAAGATAATTTGAATAAGTTGCTTGGAACTAATGTAAATTTTCAGAAAGAGGGACTGGATTACAGTCCAGTAATGAAGAATGTTGATGGAAATAAATTGAAAACTATTTTCGTTAAAAGTTCAGAACAAGAAAAACCTTCCACTTCATCTATATTTCAGTTCACAGCGAAGAGAAGTGAAGAACAAAGTAAAAATTCAAAAAATGGAGGAAAACAGAAAAAGAGTGAAAGCAAACATAAAACCAAACTTTCATCTGATGCTGTTAAAGTTTCTCTTGTCTCTAAAAATTGTCTTGAACAAGTGCATGTTAGAGAAACCTTCCCCATTCAGTCACATGTAAACACAAAAACCTTTTCATGTCATTACTGTGGAAAAGCTGATCATAAAATGCATGAGTGTAGAACAATGGAGCTAGATGAGCTGGCCTCCAAGAAATTTCATGATGGAAAAACTCAAAACACTCACCATGCAGTTCAGAAGAAGAGAATTCACTGTTACCACTGTGGGAAGTCGGGCCATATTGGAGCCCATTACTGGCATGCTCAAAGAAAGAGAGTCAATTCAAAATTTGAAAACTCCCCTGTAAATAAAAATGTTTTTGGTAGTAAAAATGTTGCTTACGGATGAATTGGCCACCATGAATTTGAATGTGGTAAATTTGAATGCTGGCATGCAAACAAAGGTAATAATTTCCATGGCAGAACTATCTTAACGAAAGTCCACCCACAAAGATTCAATGTTTATTCTGTCAAGAAACATCTAAATTCTGCTATTCACTGTTATTATTGTGGGAGAATGGGTCATATTATGAATAAATGCCATGATTTGGAATTTGATAATAGAAAAACTTGGAAACCTTGGAGTGCACCTGCTAGAGGTGTCACTCAACTAATAAGACCCAATAGTCTTTGGGTCCCCAAATTTTCAGGTTGATCTTACCTTGCAGGTGTGTCTTGAAGAAGGAAAATAAAGGGAAAATAAAACCAAGGCACACAAAGGTTAGTTGAATTTAATTTCTTCTCTAGTTTACATTTATTTCTCTTTAAGTTACAACTGCCTGCATGATCTCTATCCTTCTACTGTGATCAATGTCATGTAATTAATTCATGCTGTTAGGAGGATGCAAACTTGTGATGAATGCTAGAGAGTGAATCTCATTATGAAATTGATCATGTTGAATGATTAGGAATCTTGCATGCAGTTTAACACAATGTCATCATTTAGAGTAGCATTTCTGTGAATTTTTAAAAAAAATTAATGTTTGATGGAAATCTCTGCTCACTCAAAGGGGGAGTTTAGTCTATCTAAGACAATTGGTCATTAGAGGTATACCCTTCTGAAAAAGAGAACATGAGATTTGGTATCTCTTCTGCTGCTGAGCTCAATGTATCTGGTCTGTTGTGAGCTGATATCTCTTCTAGTGGAGTGTCACTGGTTCTGGTTCAGTAAGCTAGATGATACCTTGTGGATGTTTAAAATCTTGAGAGGCTGTGCTTTGCTCTAATAGGGGTCATCTTGTGGTGTCTAATGAATTTGAAAATTCTGTTGCGGGCTCTGTCATTGGTGTGAGCTTAAGTTTGCATGAGAAGTTTGTCTAAAGACTGAATGATGATTAATTTACTGAGAGATGTGCTGGTGGGTTGTTAGCCGTTTAAGTTGTGGCTTTTGGAAATGCTCTTACCTTGCTCACATATGGCATTCATCCTCCTCACCTTGTCATTGGTCTATCTCTCCTATCATTCTCTGTCTTCTAAATATTACTGGTTGTCCTAGTAAGGGGGAGTAGTATATATAAATGTTGTCACCTTTACCCTCTTCAATAAATAAATGCCCAGATCACTCTAAACCAAAAACATCTTGCTGATCTAAATTGAGATGTAATTTACAGTGTATGAACATTAAATCTTATCCGAATAGTTCTCACAAATTACAATGAGCGATTTCTCAATGATTTTGAAACAATCCAAATTGGAAACTTCTCTGTAGAAGGTCTAATATCTAGAAATCTTTAGTAATAAGCCAATCTGTTAGATACCTAAGGTTTATATGATTTTTACGTCTTGTTAAAGAGATTTTTTCTGACAAAAGAACTGGGAATATGCCATGATATAAAATAATGAAAGAAAATTTGGCAAAGCAACGGCATGACATTTGAGAAACTGACCATCTATTTCAAAGAAATCCAGAGGTTATGTTATGATAATCAATGCTAACTCTGTTCAACGTATGAAGTATGAAAGTTAACTGCACTGAGTAACCAGGGATTCCGGTGTTTGATCGACATGTCTCCTTGTGTAAAAAGGTGCAGCTATACTGGAATACTCAATAATTTTTTTTTTATAAATAAAAAAGGGAGAGGAGTAATGAAATATATATGTGGTTGACCCAATAGTTCTCTCAGTTAATTTCTAAAGACTTATGAAAAATATAAAACTTGGTTTTTCAATCAGATTTCGGCTAATGAAAGGGACTAGTAAGATTAATGACTTTTCTGTCTGAGTTGTTTCCCAGATTAAGCTGTTTTATTTTCATTGACTTCAATTCATTTGAGAGATCTCGTGAAGAGCTAACCTGTGAGATATAATCTCATATCTCGTAAGTTGCTTCTCTACGAAGAAAGGCACCTTATTTTAAGTTAAGGGTATTTTGGGTATTATCTACTGAAGATTGGTAAAGTTGGAAGTATTCCTGTATATACGAAACCCTATCTACTTTACCATCTTACCCTTTCTTTCAAAGCTGAAGAGTCCTCCCGCTCCGTGGCTCCTTCGCGCGTGCACAGCCTGCAACCCTTCGCTTCTCCAACCTTTCTCTCCTCCTAGTGCACCCCCTCTGTCCCCACATTTCGTCTCTCCTCCATCCCTGCTGCCGCCATGTCTACTTCGTCAGCCGTGAGCAAACGGAAGAGGAAAGCAGTGGAGTAGCCGCAGCCAGAAGATGCTATGTCCACGGTGGCCGCAGTACAACCTCAAGGGACGAAAAGGCAGAAGAAAGCAGCTTCTACCACGAGGAAGAGAGATACGTCTACAAGACCTACAGAGAAACCTCTACTAGTATTGGAAGCCAGGAAGATTATACCCCCTCGGTATATTGACTTTATGGATCAAGAGATGGCTTCCGAGTTCCCTGAGGTGCTTGAGCTGTTTGAGTTCCAACAATGGAAAGAGTTCTTGAGCATGCGTAGGGTGTATTGCCCTAATCTGGTAGCAGAATTCTACAGCAACTTGAGGTACGATGATGCTAAATTCACAGTTTCCTCTTTGGTCAAAGGAAAAGTGATAGAGCTTTCTAGGCAATCCCTACACAGGACTCTAAGAGTCCATGTAGATGGAGAGGTCGAAGGAAGGTTTACATTTAACCTACATGATGTGTTTGCCCTCATCACTGACCTGCCTAGAAACATTCATGACAAGCAACAGACTAAGCTCGGTTGTTATAACACCAACAAATTTTCTGCACCCAAGAGACTACTCCATCACATTCTCACCTCCATGATTACTCCACAAGTAGGAGGAAGGGGAAGACTAACAGATTCTCAACGGTTTATTCTCTACTGCTTGCTGAAGAAGATTAGAGTCTGCTTGCCACATGTAATGATTCAGGTTATAGGAACCTGTAAGGAGTCAAGAAGATATTTTCATTTTGCTGCTCCTTTAACTACACTCTTTAAAGAGGAAAACATCTCCCTAGATGGTGAAGTTGTGTCATCAATCCCCAAGATAAACATCTACAACATTGGTTTCATTAATACCTTCATGTGGAAGAAAGGAACTAAACGGACGAGTACTCCTGCTGCCAAGGATACTCTTTTGGAAAGAGATACAGAAACCCAGGATGAATCAGTGTCTTAACAGCCCACTCAAGAAACTCACATTCTTGAGTTGATTTAAAGTGAAAGTCAGTCAACTCAGTCACCCTTGAAACCTGTTTGTCAGAAGGAGGATCAACCTCCAGCTCAAGTACAAGCAACTGAAGGGTCTGATGAGAAAGAACTACAACTGGACCCAACTGCAGCTACAGCACCTAAGGTACCTCAGATCCATGAAACAATTGAATAGGATATTTAGGATGAGGACATTATTCAGGAATTAGATCAACATATCCATGAGATATTTGATGAATTTGGACATCAGTCTCAGAAAAGACTAGTCACTAATCAAGCAGAGCTGGCGCAGGAAGAGGCTCCAATAGAAGAACAACCTAGTGACAGAGAAAAGGAAGCTATCCCAGATGAAGAGGAAATGGCTAAGCTGGTCGACGAGGTTATGAAAGAAGCTGCTGAAGTGATTTATGAAGAAATTGCCGAATCTCAGGTCAATGATCAAGAAGTTGAACAACGAGGAGCTCAAGGATCTACTGAAGAAGAAGTATCACAAGACTATGTCATCAGACCTGCCCCTCACAACAGAATGTATGCAAGAATGTCTTTCTCTCAGGCTCCTGAATATGGTCCACACCTTGGAGAATTGATTAGTCTTGGCATACCACCTTCTCTACCCCCTGAACAGCATCATGAGTACTTCACTGAGTTGCCAGATTCTAGTGCTTCCACATCTAGTACACATGGAGCAAATGCTGAACCTAATCTTGCACAGATGTTGTCCAATTTGACAGAGACTGTACTCAATCAAAATGACTTGATGAACATACAGTTCTTGTTCCATACCTTTCAAATGGACAGAGTAGAGGGCTGACTGAAACATCTGGAAAAGATTGTGAAAGTTCAAGGAATAGAGTTTTTGACTGCTAAACGAAAAACTGATGAAGCAGTACGGGAGATTTTAGAATCTCTTATGGGTATCAACACTCAAGTGGGTGACATGGTCAGCAAAATTCAAGATACCCAAATCTCCATATTCAGCAATATGGGTAAAATTCTTAGCCATACCTTTGATCTGAAAATTGAGTTTGAACTGTTAAAGGGCACAGTAAACAAGATAGCGACCAGTCAGCCAGAAATCATCACAAAGTTTGAAGTTGTCCAATCTAATTTGCAGACATTGTCAGAGACCGTTAAACAAGCTTTCAACAAACGAGAGTCAACCACCTCTCTAGTGGAAAGGCTGGGGAACACTGTGTATCAGAAACTTGATAAACTAGCAGACTCCATTAGAGATCTTCATACCTCTTTGTTAAACAGACCTCCCTTCTCTGGCTCAAGTTCAACATATCCTCCAAGAGATAGGGGGAGCTACCAAGGTCACTAGTTTCTACCAATTCCCCATTTTTTTGGATAATGACAAAGGGGGAGAAGAAGACCTCATATATGAAGAAGACTTGATGTTAGAAGACCTCATGTATGAAGAAGACCTGATGTTTTTTTAGCTGGGTAGCTGCTGGGTATATGCTGCAAAGAAGACCTCACTTTTGCTACTGTCAAAGGGGAAGATGTGCTGCTTCTAATACCTTTCTTTTTGTGAAAAGAGATGTACATTCAAACACTAATGTTTGCTTTCTTAATACACACAGAAGCATTTTCTTGTTCTTACATGTTGCATAGTTTTTTTTTGTTTTGTTCGGTTGCACAATTGTTTGAATGCTGAGTATTGAATAGTTTTCTTGGTTTAATCATACATGACTCATAGTTGTCATAATCAAAAAGGGGGAGACGGTTGGAACCCTAGTTTTGATAATGACTTTCTATGAATCATGTTTAGATTAAAGTGTTTAAATATTTCAATTATATGTGTTATGTTTGGTTCACCTGGTGCATGTTATTTCATAGAAGAAATCATAGTCAGTGCATGTGTTGTCCTGCTAGAGATCTAGCTCGGTGCTAGTCTAGCTTTGTTCTACATTTCTCGCATAAGTGCTTGCCTCGGTGCAAGTTTCTGTTCACACACACACCCTGTCGTTTCGCTTCTCCCTCGGTGCATTACTTGTCTCATACATAAACGGGTCAGTGTATTTTAATGCAGCATGCGCATTTAGGTCGGTGCACATCTTGCCTTTGCATCTCACCTCTCGGGGTCGGTGCAAGTTTTAGGTCCGTGCAATACTTGAACATCACGCACTGTTTAGTTCTGTCATTTAGTGTCAGTGCATTCATGTCCTCCATCTCGGTTCAAGTTTCTCACTTAGATAGGATATTTCCATCTCGGTGCAAGGTTTCACTTAGATAGGATATCGCCATCTCGGTGCAAGTTCTGACTTGGACGAGATTTCTTGACTCGGTGCAAGCTTTGTCTTGCATCTTTCTTTGTCCGTGTATTGTTCTCCATCATCTCGGTGCAACTCTTGCTTGGACCGCAAATCCAACCCGGTGCATTTACTGTCCTACACATTTTTTAGAGTCGGTGCATCCGCTGTTCTAGACACTTCATATGTCAGTGCATGTTTTTAGAGTTTTTGACTCGGTGCATAGTTTTCCTCCTGTGCCTCGTGGAATCATGTCGGTGCAATCCATTGATCACCTTGTACTAAGTCAGTACAATGGTTGAATTGCATATTTCTACTCAGTGCATGTTATGTTTACTCTCGCATTACGTCTGTGCAAACAGTGCTAAGTGTTTGACTAACGTCTTGTATTTTTGACAGAGTTATCTCTCCGAGGAGGGGCACGTGATCCAAGGCGGATCGTCCTCCAAAAGAATGCCACGTGGAAGGGTACAATGCTCAGATGGTGACACGTGACTGAGAGCCTTCTGGAAGCATATGGGTGGGAGTTCTTTCTCCACACGCCCAATAAGAGAATATAAGAGGTTGCAGAACGAAGGCAGAAAAGGAGAAGTTCTTGACAGCCCAATCAAAAGAAAAGAGAACAGAAAAAAAAAAAAGAGAGCTTGTGGGAGAAGAAAAAGAGATAGAGAAAGAGTAAGTTCATGAGAAGAGACTCTCTGATAGTCTGTCCACTGGTACTTGGATCAAATCCAGTCCCGTTCGCTCCTGCGTGAGCTATTTCATCGGTTTTCACTGTCAACTTTATGTAGCTATTTTCACCGTTTCATTTTGTTCTTTATCTTAATCTTCTGATCAAGCTGTATGGCAGTAGAGGTCAAGCTGTAATCCTCAACGGTCAGAGGAGGAATCCTCTGGATAGCAAGCTGTGTTGCTCAACTGTTTGTAAGCAAGCTGTGAGGCTCAGCAGACGCAAGCTGTATTGCGCAGCGTTTTCAAGCTATAAGGTAGCGGGAAGCCTCACTCTGATTTGAGTGAGGGATGGACGTAGGTCTGCAGGCAGCAGACTGAACCATCTAAAAAACTCCTTGTGTTCTGTGTGGTATGCTTGTCTCCTGTGAATCGATAGATGCATGACTAGGCTCGAGTAGTTTAGTTTGGCTTTCAAAGTTCATTGGTGCATATCAGTTATTCGAGTCTATGATCTGACTCAATCAGGCCCTTGCATTTGGGTTAATTGATTTTTATTCGGTCAATTTTTTTTTAGGGATTCATTCCCCCCCCCCTCTGAATCCTACACGCACCGTTGCTAGATCTCATCATCTTATTCTTGCAGCGATCCTTGGGAAGGCCGTTTCTATTCCCTAGAGCTATGCCAAATCACACAAGTGCTGAAAAGAGAGGCAACTCTATAGCTTATTAGAAGTCTTTCATTCATTTATTCAATCTCAAATACATCAAATTCAAGCTATGGATCTCTATACATCATGGAAGATTACTCAATCCTCGATCGGGCATCCCCGCGAGGTCAGATCTCGCGTAATTCACTTAAGTACGCCTAGTAACTCTCTCGCTCCTCTGCCACCTCTGTCGGTAAGGTATGGGTCTTGCTGACCTCTCACATGATCAGAGTGCTCCTGACTGCCTGCTCATCCTCTGCTGTCCCAAGTCTCCTGGCCTGTAGAGCGGGTAAGTGAGGTAGTGCTGGAACCCTGGTGTGCGGGAGTCCAACCTGTAGAAAGCACCTATAGGGGTTGTACATCGCCAAGGTGGTGTTCCCCACGAGCCTCAAGTCAAGCCCAAGCCTCCTAGGAAGCCTGAGGGTAGTGCCAATAAGGAAATCTAGGCGCATCACGAACCGATCAAGGGGCAGAGTGTTGAGGTAGACCTGCCATTCATCTCTAGTCTTCTTGTCTCCAGTCCTACACTCAACCTGCTGAGGAAACCCAAATGCACCTCCAATAAAGAAAAGTGGGTGGCTCCCGAAGATCTGGCTAAGAGAAGGGATATCCTCTTTAGGTGTGAACTTTAATCTAACCCCCATCCAACACTCGAGTAAGATCATGGAACCAAAAAGAGGCCCACCAAGGGAAGCTGAACTAGGGCCCTCATATAGGTAAGAAAGGATGGCCTGTGAAATTTACAACCCTCGCCACAACCCACTAATGATGCTCAGGTTTGGTATGTCTAAGAGATGGTCAGTGGTAAGGAAAAGTATGGCCCCGCACAAGCAAATAGAAGTGGCCTTAGCTATGGCCTCATTCCACCCACATATGTTCTTGCAGTGGGCAATAACCCACTGGGCCATGGGGAGCAAGTGGATGTGTTGAGAACTAATCATGGTCCTAATGTCCTTTGAGTTGGGTAGGAATTCCCCTAGGTTAAGAGAGGGATCTATAGGGGCAACTGTGTGGCACACTAGGTCCTCGTCCCCCACCTTAGTCTTAGGAAGGGCCAGTAATGTCTCGATCTCCTCTAGAAGGATTGTAGCTTCAAATGGGGGTGTTGGCTGAGATTACAATATACGCGGACAAGAAGGGGGGGGTTGAATTGTCCCCCAAACGAAATTACAGATTTTAAACTTTAACGCAGCAAATTAAAAAAACTACCAACGCAGAGAATGATCGCACGAAATATACGATATGAAGAAATTAATTCTCTCAAGCTAACCGATCTCACACGATCAACAAGAATAGATATATCATGCAAACCACATTAACACACAGTGCGAGAGGGATTTTTAAGGTGGTTCGGGATCACGATGGGCTCCCTACGTCCATCCCTCACCGAACCGGTGAGGCTTCACTCGATCACAATGAAGCACACGGAGTAAAAACTCCAACACACACGGAGACTTCATCTCCAAAACGATCCAACACCGGGATCAAACCACACACACACACACGTTGCGCCAATCGCAGCAATATCCACACGACCGTATGCAAACGGTCCACCCACAATGTTTTATCTAGTTCAAAGAAAATAGAAATATGCTCAATACAGCTCAAACCAAAATGTAAACAATGAAAGACAACATAGATAGATGAGCAAAGGTTGTAGAATGTATCCCCTTGAGCTCTATAAGCCAATAGAAGAAATCCCTTGAAGCCTACGTCGGTGGGAAGTCGGACGACGTCATTTTGGGCATCTCCTCGATCCTCTCTTCGAGCCGCTCCTTTTTTCCGTCTACCACGAGCTCCAAAGATGCATGGATGTAGATCAAAACCTTCCTTGAAGAGCTCCTCAAGCTTTTCCCCTTCTTCTTTTCCTACAAGATAGAGCAATATGAGCAAATAGGGTTATTTCTCACAAATTCGTAACTCATATTTATATGCAAGGTAGAGAGCCCAAAAGACACATAAAACCATCCCAAAATGCATTAAAGACACCTCCATATGTTTACTAACCTTTGGGGGGTAGTATGGTAAAGTTTCAAGGCCAATAGGATGGGTTTCAATGAGTTCCAGAATTCCCGTGCCGGAGGGGGTCGACCCTGGGGGTCGACCCTGCCCATTTTTGCACTAAAAACACCCCAGATAGAAATCTGTCTGGAGGGGGTCGACCTTCAACCCCTTCAGCAGGGTGTGTTGTCTGCATTGCAGACAGCCCAGCCCCAGGGGGGGTCGACCCCTTCTGCTGAGGGTCAAGAAAGTGCAGTTTTAGCCCCGTTTATGCATTAGAAAAATTCCCAAACATCAAGATTAATTAACTATGCATTAATCAAAGTATTAGGACCATTGAAACCATATTCCAACAAGATTAATGAGAATAGATTAAGCACATTGAAGAACCCAAAAACCTCGTTTCAAAGATGCATAAAACACTTTCAAAGCATTAATATCTCATGGAAGATGTTCATGAAAACAACCCAGAATTTTAGCCAAAGGTGAAAACACTTAGACATGCATTTATGCAATGTATATGAACATCAAATACACCATATTCACCAAGTGAACAATTTATGCATAAAGCTTGATTGATTAAAACCCAATCATGGTTTCCTCATAAAACCATATACATGAGAAACACTCTCGAGCCAACAAAACCTCAACTGATAATGAGGTCATTTACATATATAAAGAATAGTCAATGTTAGCCAATCATAGTCCAATGAATTTGAGCTATGTGCCATCTCCCTCAACGGCAACAAGATCTAGCATGACAAATGAACTATATGCAAAAGTTTTGCTGAAAGCACATTATTCTCCCCTTTTTGTCATGAACAAAAAACTGATTGACAACGAGGTTATTTAAGCTAATATATACATGTATGATCTAAAGATCCACTAATATGAAATGAAGTATGATATGACAAAAAGGATCAGGCAATCAAGCACTCAAGTATGCATAATAAAGTATAGAAGCAAGCAAGTCCCTTAGGGACAGGTATAAGAATAATGCAATTGATTGTGGAACATGATGAACATGAGCAAGACTAAGAAGGTCGTGCTTACAAAAAGATGGTACTGCATAAACCATGAAAGATGACAGATTCATAAAGAACATTCACACAATCAACCCCGAAGTGTATATGTGAAGATTGAGCAATGAACTCCAAAGAAATATGGATCAGCAGGTTTTCTAAAGAACATTAAAAAGAGCTTATCATCCATACACTTTCATACACAATGCTCGAATATTGGTAGCTACGTATAACCCTAATTTTTTTAAATACTAATGATGTGACTAACCTTTTGACGCGAGTTGTACTCTTTGTTTCAGGGGTACTTCCCAGTTACTCAGTTTCATCACTTATATTAATTCCAGATTTTGTCACTTTTTGGCGCGAGTTATCCTTTGTCTCAGAGACACTTCCCGGCTACTCAGTGGCAAATCACTTATTTTATTGTGGGTTTGTTTCACCTTTCGACACGAGTTTTCTCTTTTAATTCAGGGGGGATTCCTGGCTACTCAGATCCACACTCCACTTATTCAATTTTTGGTGGGATAAATAGCTTTTTCCTCATGAGATATGTGACTTCCATGTAGAGAATCAATAGCTCTTGAAGTGTTGAGTAGAATAACTGTAATCCTTATTAAATTGAATCATTTATCTCAAAAAGGTGCAAGGTGTGTGGGTGGTTGTACTGAATGTAAAAGATGAATTAGCCACATCACAGTCATGTCTCCCCCTAAGTGTATGCACATTTATGAAAATCTCCCCCTTAATATATGCCATGTAACAAACATGTCTAAATCAATACAATTTTATTTATCATAGAAAAAGGTCATAGAAAGATGTCAAGAAATGGTTGCATAAGGTATATACATGCAATCATGCAAGGATCTTTTAAAATCTTCAAGAAAATTGATTATCGGTACTTGGCGGAGGTGGGGGTCCATAAACCCTACTCACGCATGAGGAAAGCTTCCAGTTAGACATAATCCAACCATCCACACTCGCCACTTGATATACCAGATAATCATGGCATTCAAGCACAAAAATATGTCAAGTATATATGCAAGTATATGCATGTAAATTGAAAAGATGATTGAAAATTATTCATATTTACAAGTATGCAAGAGTGTGCATAAAGTTAAGTGAATATGCTATGTATGCAAAACTAAATTATTGTTTTCAAAAGGTGATTAAAAGTGTGAAAAACTTTTTGTGCAATCTCAAGCACTCAAAAATTGAATCGTTATTTGAAGAAAATGAGTGAGAGTATGAAAGACTTTATGTGCAGTGTAAGGCATTTAAAAACTGGATTATTCACAAGATGTGCAAAGAGAAGTGTTCAAGTCATCTAATCATGGAACTCAGAAATTCTCAACATTCCAGAAGATGCCAAAATCAATGAGACAGGAATGTAATTGTTTAAATGCAAATATTTTCGTCCAAACTTAAATTTTACCTTTTCAGATTTTTCAAAATGAACCTAAGCAGATGAGTTCTTAAAATCAAACCATTTTTTTTCTCACCCTGAGAAGCCTTTATTTATTGACATTCTTTGGCCTCAAGGCGCCCCTGCAAAATAGATTCTCATTTTAGATATTTGGATACCCAAGCCATCTTGGGTCCCGACGGATTAGTGATAACACGAACAGATGGATTCCTACATTTTCTAGCAAACCAATCATCATCAAATGTTATTGTAGAACAATCATCCATAGAATGACAATTCTCTCCACAATAAAAGCAATAAGAAAACTTTCTTTTCATGGACCATTTTTCATCATTTTTCATTGAAAGAAAATTATTCATCATATGTCCAATTTTACCACAATAAAAACACCAAGAGGAGTTTCTTTTAACAAACCGCTCATCATCACTTTTCTTGGTGAAACAATTTTCAATAACATGATCATGTAATCCACAATAGAAGCAATGAGTATTGAGAGTTTTTTTTGGGGGTTTCCCATGATTTTTAGAACCATCACACATTTTCATTCTTGACTTTAATGCATCACCATCATCAGATTTCATCAAGAAACAGTCATACATGTCATGACCATATTTTCCACAGTAAAAGTATGTAACATTTGTTCTCTTTCTTGAGACATGATCATATTTGATAGATGGAAGTTTTTCATGCACACATGAACAATTAACAACATTTTTCAGATTTTGATTTCTTTTATCACACAAATGTAAGGACTCATTCAAACTCATTATTTCATTTTCCAAAGATAAAATGTGTAATTCAGTACTAATTAATTCTTCCTCACATGACGTAATTTTTTAATTCAACAAAGAATTTACAGTTTTGTGACTTTCAATTTCTTGTTCAAGAATATGCAATTTATCACAATCATCATCAATCACACATTTTCCTTTTTCAGATTTTTCAAGACTTTTCAATCTACTTTCAAGTAAGGAAATTTGAATTAGCAAAGCACTATTTTCGTTTTGGAGTTTTTCAAATGAATTTCCGTTCATGGAAGTGTGTTCAAGTTCGTTCTTTTGAAAACTCACTTTTTCATCAGGGATTGCATTCATGGTTTCATTGGAGTCGATAGACTTAGACAAATCATTCTTCAGATTTCTCAACTCCTCTTCCAACTCAGCAGTTTTATCATTCATGTTCTTAAAACTTTCTATCTCATGTCTTAGCTCCTTCAGCCTTTCAGATTTGTCAACATTTAGAGTAGGTTTCTGTTTTTCTAGAAGGAGCAGTTTCTCAGATATAGCAGTATTCAACTCTTTCAGATTCTCATTATCTTTATCTGTTTGTTAAAGTTCTAAAATTTTAGCCAGTAAAGATTTATTTTCAGATCTAAGATCAGCAATTATCTCTTTGTGTTCTTCAACATCAAACATGTGAGACTCAACTAATTTTTCAAGCTCAATGCATTTTCAACATGAAGAATTATCAACACAAGTATTTTCAATTTCGGAACACTTAGCACATGGAGAGTTAACATAAGAAGAGTCATCAAGTTTCCTTTTGAGTTTTCTATTTTTAGATTTAACCATTTTATATATTTCAAACAGTTCATCATAAGCATCCACCAATTCCTCGAAACTATATTCCTCATTATCAGAATCAGAGTTAGAAGATATCTCAGAGCCTTCCTCGCTTTGACGATTACTCTCGTTGTTTGCCACGAGGCACTCAATGTTCCAGCTTTCTTCTTGGGCTTCACTTAGCCTATCCATGATCGCTTTGGTTGACCTACAAGATGAGACAAAAGTAAATTGATTAGTGTCCACTGCAGCCTTAAGAGCATTCAAAACAAATAAATTATCAGAATTATTTTTCTTATCCTCATCGGTCCACCTTGACTAAGTTTTTGGAAGACTATGAGGACCGTGAGTAATTAAATTCATGAGCTTCGGATCAATACTAGAAATCCAGATACAAAGTTTTCCAAGCCATGATGTGAAATCAAAAGCATCAAAGACAGGAACCACATTCACGTTAGCCATCTTAAAGTAATCTTTTCTCCTAGACCGTAAGGTCCGCTGAATAAAAATCAGAGACTGCGCTCTGATACCAATTGTTGGCCCAGATTACAATATACGCGGACAAGAAGGGGGGGGGTTGAATTGTCCCCTAAACGAAATTACATATTTTAAACTTTAACGCAACAAATTAAAATAACTACCAACATAGAGAATGATCGCACAAAATATAAGCTATGAAGAAATTAATTCTCTCAACCTAACCGATCTCACACGATCAACAAGAATAGATATATCATGCAAACCATATTAACACACAGTGCGAGAGGGATTTTTAAGGTGGTTCGGGACCACGACGGGCTCCCTACGTCCACCCCTCACCGAACCGGTGAGACTTCACTTGCTCACAACGAAGCGCACGGAGTAAAAACTCCAACACACACGGAGACTTCGTCTCCACAACAATCCAACACCGGGATCAAACTACACACACACGATGCGTCAATCACAGCAATATCCACACGACCGTATGCAAACGGTCCACCCAAAATGTTTTCTCTAGTTCAAAGAAAATAGAAATATGCTCAATAAAGCTCAAACCAAAATGTAAACAGTGAAAGACAACATAGATAGATGAGCAAAGGTTGTAGAATGTATCCCCTTGAGCTCTATAAGCCAATAGAAGAAATCCCCTGAAGCCTAGGTTGGAGGGGAGTCAGACGGCATCGTTTTGGGCATCTCCTCGATCTTCTCTTCTAGCCGCTCCTCTTTTCCTTCTACCACGAGCTCTAAAGATGCATAGATGTAGATCAAAACCTTCCTTGAAGAGCTCCTCAAGCTTTTCCCTTCTTCTTTTCCTACAAGATAGAGCAATATGAGCAAATAGGGTTATCTCTCACAAATTCATAACTCATATTTATATGCAAGGTAGAGAGCCCAAAAGACACATAAAACCCTCCCAAAATACATTAAAGACACCTCCATATGTTTACTAACCTTTGGGGGGTAGTATGGTAAAGTTTCATGGCCAATAGGATGGGTTTCAATGAGTTCCGAAGTTCCCGTGCCGGAGGGGGTCGACCCTGGGGGTCGACCCTAGCCATTTCTGCACTAAAAACACCCCAGACAGAAATCTGTCGGGAGGGGGTCGACCCCTTCAGCAGGGTGTGTTGTCTGCATTGCAGACAGCCCAGCCCCAGGGGGGGTCGACCCCTCCTGCTGAGGGTCAAGAAAGTGCAGTTTCAGCCCCGTTTATGCATTAATAAATTTCCTAAAAATCAAGATTAATTAACTATGCATTAATCAAAGTATTAGGACCATTCAAACCATATTCCAACAAGATTTATGAGAATAGATTAAGCACATTGAAGAACCCAAAAACCTCATTTCAAAGATGCATAAAACACTTTCAAAGCATTAATATCTCATGGAAGATGTTCATGAAAACAACCCAGAATTTTAGCCAAATGTGAAAACACTTGGACATGCATTTATGCAATGCATAAGAACATCAAATACACCATATTCACCAAGTGAACAATTTATGCATAAAGCTTGATTCATTAAAACCCAATCATGGTTTCGTCATAAAACCATATACATGAGAAACACTCTCAAGCCAACAAAACCTCAACTGATAATGAGGTCATTTACATATATAAAGAATAGTCAATGTTAGCCAATCATAGTCCAATGAATTTGAGCTATGTGCCATCTCCCTCAACGGCAACAAGATCTAGCATGACAAATAAACATTTGTTGACCAATGTCATATCCACAAATACTCAACCATTCCACACTAGTATGAGCATTAAGGCATTAACATTAATCACAATAGTCCCATACAAAAAGCACCAAAAGCACATGCTTCATACTACTAAAACAAGATTCACATAATGATAGCCACACCTCTCAAAGATCACAACATGAGACATTTCCACACCACATAGCAAAGGTGTGATAAGATTCAAGCATATGAAAAGCCTAGCAAGATAGTATCTTAAAATGTAGCTATGTGCACTAGTGACTCACACATTCCCAATCCAGATTCATCATGAGTTCACATATCAAAATAGTTCAAGCAAGGCACACATGAGTTCCATGATTATTCCAAGAATTCAAGTTTAGTCCAAGATAAGCTAGATTCATTCACCTCACATTGATATTAAGAGCCAGTTGAAAGCCATGTCAACCCATAAACTATGTATATGAACCACAATCATTTCATCAAGATATGAGCATCCTGCAACCAAGCACAATGCATGAATCTCATTCAACTCAAATAGGTCAATGCTCATGTGAAGCATAGGTCGATGCATATGTAGAAGACATCAAAGACAGGTTAGTGCATATGAACAATTCAGGTCTGTGCATATGAAGAACCAAGGTCGATGCACATGAAGCCAAGGTCGATGCACATGAACAACCAAGGTCGATGCATATGAACAACCAAAACAACTAAGATCGTCACATATGAATAGTCAAAGTCTATGCATATGAAGTACAGGTCTAAGCACTTGAAGAACACAAGTCCAAGCATATGAAGAAACAGGTCGACTCCCTGAGTGGGTGAGGTTGACACCACAGAACAATATTGCATCTGGAATTTTATCCACTAAGCATCCAAACCTACAAAACAAAATATCAATAGTGAGCTCCAAAATGATCAATGAGTATTTTCCACAATATTTACACACAATGTCACACAATATTTTGTTATCATCAAAACCATCACCAAGGACAAAGAGGGAGTGCCACGAACCCAATAGTGTGAAGGACAAATGTATGGGTTTGACGATGCCATGTCTCTACTATAGCTGAAATGCTATGCCAATCAAGTAAGAGTTTATGGTAGTTTTTGGCCAGAACAAGCAATGGATGGAGGTGCCTGGTGTTTAGAATGGAGATCACATCTAATGAGAGTTCGCGAATCATGGGAGCCACCCATTTCAGGTTGAAATAGCACCTTGGGCCAGGGAGAAGCTAAAGAAAAAAGAAGAAAGAGAGGAGCAATATAAGAATTTGGAAAGGATTTGTAACAAATTCGGAAGCAATTGCATGTGACTTACCTCTCTTAAGGGATTTGTGCTCAAATGATTGGGAATATAAGTCAGCCGTTGCAGCATCTCACGCTCCTTCCTTGTCGGCTGTGGCCCGTCGTAGGAGCCCTCACCCATTGTGCTAGCTTCAAAGGCCCTCTTCATGATGATTTGGGGGGTTATGCTAAGGTTTTCAAGGCTTGAAAGGTGGGTTTTTTGTGAATTATGGATGTAGAATGCCTCCCTTCTTATAGAGCCTTAATTCCCCGACCTTTCCCCCTAGGAGTGAGGTAGGATAGGCTCAATTGAGGTTAGGATAGGCCTTAGCACGAATTGGGTGAGTTTATCCACAGGTTGGGACTCTTTGAGAGAGTCCCGATCGTAATTCACAAGTGCTCCTCCTTGGCGGTCTATCGAGCGACCGCAAAGTTAATTAGCTGTCACGCCCCGACGTGGAATATCGGGACGCGAACTAGTCGTAAACAAGCGTGTCGATCACAGTATGTACAATTTAATTTCTAAAGATAGAAATGAATGGGAAAATGATACTTTTATTCCATCAAAATGAAGTTTACATTGCTAATTCATAAGTCATAAAGGCAAATTACAACTTCCAATCCAAAATACATCATTCTTATAAAAACACCAATGACCTACATAAACCTAGGTAAAAAAGAAAATCACTCTCTCACTCTTGTCCATTCCCTTGTTCATTTTCATTTCCTACAACAATTAACCAAAACGTAGGGTGAGCTAAAAGCTCTATAGGATTTTATATCTCTAAAAACCAGGTAATCTTTAAGTATTTACAATTTAAGTGATTTTTTTTCCAAGTTGTATCAGAAAGTGTATAACATGAATGGAATTTCCAAGTAATTGAGATAACATGATATCAAGATGAATTTCTAAGTAATTGAGATAACATGATATCAAGATAAATTTCTAAGTAATGACTTTGAACAAGTAAAGAATTTCATGTAATTGGCCATTTCACGCAAGTCAAGTAATTCATGTAATTTTCAAGTAAATAAGTAACAAGTTCGAATTGTGGAATGCCGTAAAAATCTAGCAAGTCATGCACTTCGGTGCAATGTCACACCGTGGTCAATCAACTCCCATGGGCACAAGTACTTTCGAGCGCTCCTCCCAAGACCAGACTGGGCCCCATAAATGTCAGGCATTGGGTCGGTGGATCATAAGATCCCAAGTACGTTTAGACATCCACTTTATATAATTATGGCCAACGAATTTCAAGAAATAAGTTAATTATAATTAAGTACAAATCTGGCAAAATTCAGAAATTTTGAGAAGAGTGGATAATAGTTTTAAGGCATCATGTTCAACGACATTAAGTCGTGGAATTCAAGAACGAACGGTAACTAGGAAGAAAATGCAAGTAAATAGAACTTATAGAATTATTTTAATTCCATAATTTAATCTGATGTTCAATTGGTTTAACAACTGTTTAGACATGTTTTTAATAAGTTTTTATATCCTGGAGATATTTTAGTTTAGCCAAAATGCAGATTTTATAGTCATTTGTAATTCTGTTATGAACGTGGTGTAGGTGAGCGTCACGTTCTGAATGTGGTCACCGCGTGCGCCACGTTCATGAAATATTTATAGAAATTATCTATTTTGTGGTTTTTAATTTTCACAGGTTCTGACCATTGGTTTTAACATACTGGTAAAACCTTAATTTAATTAAACCTCAGAATAATTTTATTTTAAAATTTTAAACATGCTGTTATGAACATGGTCGTTGTCTGCGCCACTTTCTTAATAAGAACGTGGTGTAGGTGAGCGCCACGTTCATGAAATCATTAAAAAAATTATTTTTAATACTGTTAAAACTTTTAAAAAATAATAGAATCTAGAAATATTAAGTTTTAGGTAGGAAGGATAAACTTATGCATTAAAATCATGATTTTGATATTATTTACTAATTATGCATCATTATACTAATGAATTGATAAGAAAATAGATTTAATATACTGAAAATAATCTTATCATGCTGAAAATGATTTTAACATGTTGTAAATAGCCTTTATATGTTACTTTACTGAAACAATGATAAAAATAGATTTTTCATGCTGACATTAATTTTTAACATGTTGAAAATTAATATTTAACATGCTAAAATTAATACTTCACTTGCTAAAATAGTTCTCATTCATTAACTTTCTAATAAGATGATAGAAATAAGCTTACCATGCTGATTACATAATTTATCTGATAACAAGATAAATTTTATCATGCTAAAAATAATTTCTCTACATTTATTTACTTATTATTTGATAGAAAATTGAATTATCATGCTGAAAAATAGTTTTTAAATATCTTTAATATACTGAAAATAGTTCTAACATGCTAAAATAATTTTATCATGCTGGAAGTAATTTTAACATGCTTGAAATATTTTTCATGCATTAATTTACTAATACTATGGTTAAAAATAGATTTTTACATGCTAAAAATATATAAAAAATAATATTTAACATGCTGTAAAGATTCAAACATGCTACTATTGCTTTTCCTTATTTCTGGGGACTTAATTCTTACATTTAATGTGGATTCCAAATGTTATAATTCCTATTATATAGTGACTTAAACTTTTAGTCCCACATTGGAAGTTAGAAAAACATTCTTGGCTTTATATGTTGGAGAGCTCACCCTTGGGTCAGGACCCAAGGGGCATAAGATGTGGGCTCGAGTTGTGTGTCGAATTAAATAGATATGAAAACCTAAATATATTTATTTATTTATTTGTGCCGCACTACACTGCACGGCACTGCACCGCACCGCCGAGCCGTGGTGTGGTGTGGTGTGGTTTTTAAAGAACGCGGTATACCCTTTGGGCGCGTTCTTATATATATATATTGAAATTTTTCGTCAGATCTCAGAATTTTTTGATTTTCGGGGTTCTTGAGCAGAACGCGGCCATCAGGATGATCGCGATCTTGAGATTGCGGTCTCCTGGTAGACCGCATTATCAGGCATTATTATTATAACGTAGTGTAAGGGTTGGGCAAGTTTATTAACGCGGCCATACCCTTGGACGCGTTCTCAAGGCGTATCGGGGCAACGCGTTTATTAATGCGGCCCTGTGATACAGCGCGTTCTTGACAGAGCCCTGTTTTTTGAAAATTTAATGATACCTCTTCACTAAAATGACCATATCTTACTCATTTCTCAATGGAATTCAAATAAATGAGCTATCAATGGAAAGAGGACAGAAAAACGAACAAGATAGCATGCTTTAATTAGAGTTTAGCCTGAGAGACACCTACATTTTTGCGGATCTAAAGAAATATCCCCAAAATAATAAGAAACCCTTCTAGAAATGGGGTTATTTTAATCCCTTAAATTACATATTAAACACATGTTACGAATTTAGGTTAATTTAACCTTTAATAATCCTTTAACCAATAATTCAACCCATTCTGGATTATCCAATGGGCCAATTGTGATCCTAGTCCATTATATGGACTTTTTATTGGACTTTCTATGATTTATTAAGGTTTAAAGCATTTAATCTCTATTTACTTCTAGTTAATTCCAGTAAATTCAATAAAATAGCTTATAAAAATCTAATTTAATTATTCATGAAGGTTTTAATTATAATTTTTAAATTGAAAAAAAATTTATTTCACATTTTAATTGATCGGGTTTCTACATCCTCCCCCACTTAAAAAAATTTGGTCCTCAAAATTCATTTTATATAACTAAAATTCAAGAATTCAAGTAGAAAGGTCAAATTTCTAACCCTAGAATAAATCTGGATATTTCTTTTTGATTGAATCTTCTAATTCTTATGTGACTTCCTCGAATTCACGCTTAGTCCACTAGACCTTTACCATCGGAATGGCCCAATTCCTCAGTTGGTGTAATTTCCTATCCAATATTTTGATCAGTCTTTCTTCATATGATAAGTCCTTTTGGAGTTTCAATTCTTCAAATTGAATTACATGTGAAGGATCATAGACGTATTTCCTTAGCATGGATACATGGAATACATCGTGTACACCGGCCAGTTGAGGAGACAAAGCCAGCTTGTACGCCACCTCACCGATTCTCTCTAGAATCTCGAAAGGGCCAATAAATCTTAGACTTAGCTTTCCTTTGATGTCGAATCTTCTAATTCCTCGTGTGGCTGAGATCTTTGAGAAGACATGCTCCCCCACTTGGAATTCAAGGTCTCTCCTCCGGTTGTCGGCATAGCTCTTTTGCCATGATTGAGCGACCTTTAGCCTTTCTTGTATCAACTGGATTTTGTCAGTTGTGTCTTGTACAATGTCTGGACCAATCAATCCTTTGTCACCAACCTCGCTCCAACATAGAGGCGATCTGCAACTTCGGCCACATAATGCTTCGAATGGTGCCATTTGAATACTCGATTGATAGCTATTGTTGTAAGCGAACTCAATCAATGGTAAGTGTTCATGCCAGTTACCACAGAAGTCAATCATACATGCTCTCAACATATCTTCAATAATTTGATTCGTCCTCTCGATTTGTCCATCCATCTGAGGGTGAAAAGTCGTACTAAACCTTAGTCTAGTACCCATGGACGATTGTAAACCCTTCCAGAAATGAGAGGTGAATCTCGAATCTCAGTCCAAAATAATAGAGCTTGGAATACCGTGCAATCTTACGATCTCCTTGATATATAAAGCGGCTAGAACATCCACAGTCCATCTAGTCTTGATAGGTAAAAAGTGAGCGGACTTTGTTAGCCGATCCACAATTACCCATATAGCATCAAAACCACTTCGGGTCTTCGGTAATCTAACAATGAAGTCCATACCGATACTATCCCATTTCCATTCTGGTATTTTGAGATGCTTGAGTTTTCCAGCCGGTTTGAGGTGTTCGGCCTTGACTTGTTGACAAACCAAATATCGGCTTACGAACTCAGCTACCTCTCTCTTCATATTAGGCCACCAGAAAGTTCTCTTGAGGTCTTGGTACATTTTTGTAGCACCGAGGTGAATAGTGTACCTTGACCGATGTGCTTCCTCTAGGATTTTACCCTTGATGGTAGAAAAGTCCGGTACACATGTTCTTCCTTTGAATAATAACCTTCCATCATCAACTAGAAGGAAATCCAGTCGTTGATCTAATTTATCTTTAATTTCCACGATCAACGGATCATCACCCTGCCGTTCCTTAATTTCCGAGAGTAACTCGGGTTGGAGTCGAATATTAGCAATAAAGACTCCGCCTTCCTTCTCCTCCATATTGAGGTTTAAGTTGGCCATTTTCTCAAGTAGATGTCATTCTTTAACCATCATGCTCGATAATAAAGCCATCGGCTTCTGGGTAAGTGCATCAGTTACGGCATTACCTTTCCCGGGGTGATATTGTATAGAGAAGTCAAAATCCTTTAAATATTTCAACCACCTTCTTTGTCTCATATTGAGCTCCTTTTGAGAGAATAAATATTTGAGACTCTTGTGATCAGAATACACCGTAAAGGCTTCGCCATAGAGGTAATGTCGTCAGATCTTCAAAGTAAAGACCACAGCTGCCAGTTCTAGGTCATGTACGGGATAATTTTCTTCGTGTTTCTTCAATTACCGTGAAGAGTAGGCTATAACCTTACCATGTTGCATTAATACTCAACCTAGGCTAATCCCGGATGCATCAGCATAAACTTCGAATCCACCTCCTTCCGTAGGTAATGTGAGAATAGGAGCAGTCGTCAGACAATCCTTTAAAGTTTGAAAACTTTTCTCGCATTCCTCGGACCATATAAAAGGATTCTCTTTCCTTGTCAATCTTGTTAAAGATACTGCGATCTTTGAGAAATCCTTAATAAATCTTCGGTAATATCCAGCAAATCCCAAGAAGCTTCGAATTTCCGTCACACTAGTAGGTCTTTCCCAGTTCCTTATGGCCTCGACCTTTGAAGGATCGACGGTGATACCGTTTCGGGAAATTATGTGACCGAGAAAAGAAACTTCCTCCAACCAGAAATCACACTTGCTTAATTTGGCATAAAGCTTGTGATCTCTTAATAATTGAAGAGCCTTCTTGAGATGTTCTTCATGTTCTTCCTTGGATTTGGAGTAGATCAAAATGTCGTCGATGAAGACAACCACAAATTGATCGAGGTATGGCCTGAATACGCTGTTCATTAATTGCATGAATGCGGCAGACACATTTGTTAAGCCGAACGGCATAACGGTGAACTCGTAATGTCCATACCTACTCCGAAATGCCGTCTTGTGAATATCACTTTCCTTGAATTTCAACTGATGATAACCAGATTGAAGATCGATCTTTGAAAAATATCGAGCTCCAGAAATCTGGTCGAATAATTCATCAATCTCGGCAATGGATATTTATTCTTGATAGTGAGTTGATTCAATTGTCGATAATCAACACATAACCTCATCGAACCATCCTTCTTTTTAACAAAGAGGACCGGGACTTCCCAAGGTGAAGTACTTGGTCGGGTAAACCCCCTTTCCAATAACTCCAATAGTTGTTCCTTTAACTCTTTCATTTCAATAGCAGACATCCGATATGGAGCTTTAGAAACTTGTGCAACTCCCGGAATTAAATCAATAGAGAAAACCACTTCTCTCCCGGGAGGAATACCAGGCAACTCGTCCGGAAATACATCAGAATAATCTTGAACGATAGAAATGTCTTCTAGAATGGGTTCCGTATGCTCGGTCATAGTGATAGAAACTAAGAAACCGGCATAACCCTTCCTTAATAATTTCTCGGCTTTGAGGGCCGAAATAAGAGATATGTGCTTGGAATGCCTGGTGCCAGAAAATATGAGGTTGGGGTAACCCATAAAAGTTACCGTGCCCAACTTACAATTGACACTAGCACCATGTGCAGATAGCCAATTGGCACCCAAAATAATGTCATATCCTTCCATCTCCATGCATACCAAATTAGCAGGTAAGTTATAACCGCTAATTAGAATTTCACTATCAGGATAGAAATGTTTGATTTTCGTTCCCGTTCCAATAGGGGTAGTAATAGTGAGTGTAGAATCTAATGGAACATGCTTCATAGGTAAAAGACTAGCAAATCTTCTAGATATAAATGAATGCGTAGCTCCAGTGTCAAATAAGACAGAGGCAGGCTTGGAGTACATGAAAAGAGTACCTTCCATGACGCCTCCTTCTTTGGTAGGTTCCACATCCATGAGAGCTTGGAGCCTTCCTTGCTTTTTGGCAATAATAGGAAGCTTTGCTGGTGGTGGAGCTTGCTCGTTGAGAAGAGGGAAATTTGGGATCCTATGCTCCCGACTCCCGCATCGCAGACATGCACCGAGCTTTCTCCAGCATTCCTCGGCTTTGTGCCCGGGCTTCTCGCAATATTTGCATAGTTCCTTTGATGTTGCCGATATAAGGACAATTTGCTTGTCGAATGGCCTCGGCTTCTTGTCCCCTTGAAAGTTACGTCCACCTTTGTTGAAATTACGCCCGTCTTTGTTGAAGTTACGCCTGTCATTGGGCCGTTTCTTCCCGAAGTAAGGTTTGAAACTCCCGGCTCTCGTGACTTGCTCTTTCTTGGCTTCTCTTCCTCAGATGTGATCCGATAACTCCGTGGCATCTTCTAGGAGTTGTGCCCTTTGTACTGCATCACTATATATTTGAATATCCATCAGGGCCAGTTGAGTAATATATTGTGGCCTTAAGCCATTGAGAAATCTCCTTACCTTCATTTTGTCGGTACCCACGAGATGTGGAGCGTACCGAGATAACCTTGAAAATTGAGCTTCATATTCCGCAACCGATAATCCCCTTTGTTTCAAAGCGACAAATTCGGCGGCCTTCCTTTCTTGTACTCGGTCGGAGAAGTATTTACTATTGAAGTGTTCCACGAACTCTTCCCATAATACTTGGTCGTGCGGTAAGGTAGCTTCGACCGATTCCCACCAGGCACGTGCATCCCTTTCTAGTTGAAACGTAGCGAGTAGGACCTTTTCCTCGTCGACACATTGCATGACTCGAAAAATCCTATCGATTTCCTTAATCCAATGTTCGGCCTCATCCGGATCCGTAGATCATGCGAACCTGGGAGGGTTCATGCTCCGGAAATTTCTATGCAAGTCTCCGGCTCCTCAGTTTGCTCCTCCCTGAGCAACTTGTTCGAGGGCTTGAGTTAAACCTTGAACGGTGTGTTGCATCTCGCGCCATTGAGCTCTTTCGGCGGCCATTTGTGAGAATTAGCATGAAACCATAATTACAAGGTTTAATATTTTTGTTTTGGTATTTATTTCTTGATAATTCTCTTTTTCCTTAAAACTTAACCCGTGTTTCTACCCAATCTTACCGGGAAGGTTTTAAGACCTGTCCAATTTATAGATATTGATCTAAAACTTAACCTAAGTTTAAAAATAAACCTATAATTGTGAAACCTAGGATTTTATGTAACCTAGTCTCTTATACCACAAAGACTGTCACGCCCCGATGCGGAATATCGGGACGCGAACTAGTCGTAAACAAGCGTGTCGATCAGAGCATGTACAATTTCATTTCTAAAGACAGAAATGAATGTGAAAATGATACTTTTATTCCATCAAAATGAAGTTTACATTGCTAATTCATAAGTCATAAAGGCAAATTATAACTTCTAATCCAAAATACATCATTCTTGTAAAAACACCAATGACCTATATAAACCTAGGTAAAAAGGAAAATCACTCTCTCACTCTTGTCCATTCCCTTGTTCATTTTCATTTCCTACAACAATTAACCAAAACGTAGGGTGAGCTAAAAGCTCAGTAAGATTTTATATCTCTAAAAACTAGGGAATCTTTAAGTATTTACAATTTAAGTGATTTTTTTTCCAAGTTGTATCGAAAAGTGTATAACATGAATGAAATTTCTAAGTAATTGAGATAACATGATATCAAGATGAATTTCCAAGTAATTGAGATAACATGATATCAAGATGAATTTCTAAGTAATGACTTTGAACAAGAAAAGAATTTCATGTAATTGGCCATTTCACGCAAGTCAAGTAATTCATGTAATTTTCAAGTAAACAAGTAAACAAGTAACAAGTTCGAACAGTGGAATGCCATAAAAATCTAGCGAGTCATGCACTTCGGTGCAATACCACACCGTGGTCAATAAACTTCCATGGGCACAAGTACTTTCGGGCGCTCCTCCCAGGATCAGACCTGGCCCCATAAATGCTAGATGTAATGCCCCAGACTTTTTTTCGGATCTTTTTAGTGGGTCTCGGAGTGTATTTTATGTTTTACACGTGTTTTTCCCTGACGCGCCTTCAAAACTCTGTGCAGGGCAAACCGTGGCGTTCTCCGACTCCGGCACTGTACCGGCGCGTTATGCTCCTCCCGAGGATCCCGGAGGTAATTTTTCATAATTTTCTGAATTTCTGGAATTTTTAGGTTTTCTATATATATTAACCCTTTTTTCTCTCTCCCCTCTCATTTCTCTCTTCCTTCCCTCTCTCTTCTCTCACACTCTCTTTCTCCCCTCTCTTCTCGACGGCCGACAGAGCGAGGCGGGAGCAAGATAGATGCGGCGTGGGTGAGGATGCGGGCGAGGATAGGTGAGGATCGAGGCGGTGGAGGCGAGGCGAAGCTTGGTGGCGCGATCGCGAGCTAGCGAGGGTTTCGCGGCGATTTCTTCGTGGATCGGCGTCCACGGCACGTCGTTTCTTCTGTGGAGGTAGGGAGATGGACCCCCAGCACATGCTTTCCCTTTCCCGCGAGTTTTGTAGGCCGTGGTGAGCCGAGCGAGTTTATTTTCGCATTTTGGGGAAAATCCATGTTTTGGGGGAGTGAGCCGGATCTCTCGTTTTACGGCATTTTTGGCCGATCCAGGGGTTTAGATGCATGCCTAGGAGCTTGGGGATGGATTCCCCTTTTTTTCCCCATCACCCGGGGGTGATCGGGGCGTGGATCGGATTTTTGGGGTGTTTCCCGCCGTTTCACTCTCGGACGGGTGTGACGGTCCTTCCAGTGACCGTCACAACTTGTGACGTCCCAGGGTGGGTGCGTCACAGGGCCCGTTAGCCTTTTAGTGGTTTGTGGGTGTGACGGTTCCTCGATAGACCGCCACGGCGCTGTGATGCGCCTGGGTTTGACCGCTACGTGCCTTCTTGTGTTTTCAGACCGTTGGGGTCACGAGTCTTCTGACGCGCCTAGGTAGGACCGTCGGAGACTGTGACGCGCCCGAGTGGGAGCATCAGAGCTGACGCAGCCCATTCTTCTGACGCGCCTAGATAGGACCGTCAGACGCTGTGACGCGTCGAGGGGTGAGCGTCACAGCCTGTGTTGTTCTGTCTTCTAACGCACCAGGCTTGGTCCGTTAGAGACTGTGACGCCCCAGGGTGGGTGCGTCACAGTCGTTGTTTCCCCTCTCATGTGGCGCTCCTGCGTTGGACCGCCAGGGTGCTGTGATGGTCCAGCATTGGACCGTTACAGACTGTGATGGCCCAAGGTTAGACCGTCAGGCTTTGTGTTGCACCGAGGTGTATTTTCGTGTTCTCCGCGATCGTTTCGCGTTGTGTAGGTCCTTGGTCGACCCGGTTGGGACCCAGTGGTCGACTTGCGGTCTCGTGAGTATCCCAGACACCCCGAGAGTTCTGTGTTCATGTTTTGAGGGTGTCGGGAGGATCATGTTACCTCGACTAGCATGCCCGTAGGTGTGGTGGATCCGGGTGACTCCACGTGTTTCGGGCTTTCGTGTTGCGCTCGATCGAGTCACCATGTATCGGTGTGTGTGTGCGGTGGGGTCTCCCCCGCATGTCGCAAGTTTCTTTGGAAGGTGATTCCCTCATGGGCCATGTGTTTGGCCTTGGACTGCGAGTCCAGTTATCCGGCCTAGGGCTGGAGGTTTCCCGCTTTGTCTGGGATGGGGAATTAGCGTGGCGGCTTGTGTGCTGCCCTGGGAATCATGCTTCTGTGCTTTCTGCGCTGCACCGAGTGTGTGCGGTCCCATTTCATCGACGGTGGGTTTCGTGAGTCAGTCCTTACTTCCAGTGACCTGTCCACTAGTGGTAGCTTCCTGCGCACGCGGGTACGGACCCACCTGGGAGTGGTGGAGAGCGAGACCCGGTGAGAGGCGGTTTTTAGGCTGGTTACCGTAGGGCCCCTTGCCTTTGCCACCAGAGTCCGGTGGGGGGGAAAACCAACTAGAAGACCCGACCTAGAGCAGATGGTCTGTGTGTGCACACGTAGTTGGGGGCTTAGGACACGCGCTGACGAGCGTGACCCCAGCTAGTCCTTGTTGTGGTACTTGTTGCGTGTCTGAGTCTCACGGCCGGGGGGTTGTAGCTAGACACTTGTGACGCGGTGTAAGATGTCAGGGGACGCTTCCGGTCGTTCTTCTAGTGGGAGGTACTTCTGTTCTGGACAGAGAGTGTCAGACTGTCAGTTTCCATGACTTTTGACCTTCGGATTTTCGGTCGTGTCCACCGTTGAGTTTTCGGTTCTTTCACTGTGGCGCGTGTGTTGGTTTTCACGCCGTGAGACTAGTGCTAGTGGCTTTACCGAGGTTGCGTCTTGTCGTGCGGTACCCTTGACTAGGTGTCAGGGTTGCACTTTGGACAGCGTGTCCATGTTGGCCGTGTCCTGGGAGACAGGCCTCTACGGCGTGGTTGCCGTGGGTTTTACTTTGGTAAGTGGTATTAGTGTTGTTCGGTAGCCCCAGACCGTGAGTCCGGGGTGTGTTTCTGGTACAGTAGGAGTAGCTGTAGTGCCGAGTTTTGACCGGCCACCGGTTCGCTGTTCCTGCTGTAGTTGTAGCTCTCCTTTTCGCTACCGCCGTTGTTTCCGGTTGGGGTTCCGCGGGATCCCTACTGAGTCTCTGTTTTGGAGACTCATTCCCTGCTTTTCAGGTGTGGCGGTTCTTCTTCCTCGAGGTTCGAGGGCGCGGTGCGGAGGTTCTCAGTTGCCAGCTCGCCGGGCCGAGTGTTCACTCGGCATGTGGTACGTTTTTACTACGTTAGACTGTACTTTCTGTTGGACTGGACTCTGTTGTAGCTGTAGTTGTTTATTTATTTCTGTTAATTATTGAATTGTCCTGTCTTATTTCCTATTTCTTTGTACCTCCCCACTCCTTTTAGCCCTTCCGAACCCTCCCGGTTCGTGGGTGGCGGTTCGAGTCTCGGGTTATCGGGCCTTCCCGGTATCCGGATCTTGGGTCGCTACAGCTGGTATCAGAGCAGAGGTTATGGACGTACATAGGAATTCGAAATATTGTAGTGATTGGAGTCCATAAGGTCCAGTACAGTCGGCAGCTGGCTTAGGATTTTGCGTTCGCTTTCCGCCTAGTTTCTCGCTTGAGAGCTTGAGTGCGCTGTGTGACGCTTGTTGTGACCCCTCTATGATTGATGGTGTTGACACTTGCTTTATTTCATTGGCAACACCATTGTTTTGATTGATTGGCAACTATTTTTGATTTGATGAAACTGCTCTATCAGATTGACTATGTGTTCTTTGCATTTAATACACTGCTGTCTGCAAATTTCTTACTTTCTTGAGTCTATACATTCTTCACTTACCTTTCGCTCAAGATGAAGTCCACACACTGCATCTCAATTGATTTGGTTAAGAGTGTACAATGTTAACGTTTGAAGTCTGGACATCAGTCTTAATATTCTAAGTCTGTACAGCCGTTGGCCTTGAACCTCAGAGTCTGTACTTTGTCCGTCTTCCTTAACGTCTTGATATTTGAAGTCTACACATTGCTTCGCTCAATCAAGTCTGTACATCCACACTATTACTTGAAGTCTGGACATTGGTCTTCAAACTCGATGTCTGCACATTGTCTTCGAAACCAAAGTCTCTACAATGGTCTTCACACTTGAAGTCCATACATTCGATGTGCAGAGTTGATGTCTATACTGTGCCTCATGCTGTTCAAGTCTACACGCTGACGGGTGAACTGAGAACTCTATACATCGTATGTCTTCGAGTCTTATTCTCGTATCATTTACTGTAGCTACTTGAGACGTTTTCCTGCTTTCACTGTTTTATCACGTGTCGTTGTAGCCGTTCTTGTTTATGTCTTCGTGTTGTGTTTCTTAGACCCCGTGTCCTTTTTGCTTTGTGACCACACTTCGTGGAGGGTTCTGTTTTTTATCTTCGAGTTGGTTTCAGTCTGTGTTGTCCTCATCTTCGTGTCGTTAGTTGTTCCATCGCGTGCTGAACACTGCAGCACCTCGTGCTGCTTTTTGTGCCACCTCGTGTCGCTTCATCTGTGTCAACCCCTATGTCTTCGAGTCTTCTATATTCGTGTCGTTTTTGTTTATGTCTTCGTGTTGCTTCTTTTCTATCTTCGTCAAGGTTTCCTCTGATCGCGTGTTTTACTATCGTTTTACTCCGTGTTATTTCCTTCTCACCTCGTGCTGTTTTCATCTGACCTCGTGTCGTTCTCAGTATAGTGCATCTCGTATTGCTATCACATACCTCATGCAGTTTTAGTTTTTGTGGGCCTGAGTTTAATGGTTTTAATCTCTTTGTAGGAGAAGAAGAAAAACAGAAAGAAGAAGGTGGTCCGAGGAAGAATATTCCCCAGTGTCTGGGTTGCACGTGATCCAATACTAAAGGAACCAATGCTATAAGGGCACGTAGAAAGAAGGTTCTGGAGTGAGTGTGGGAGGCACACGCATTCTGTACCTTATCCACCTGCTGCTGCTATATATTGAAGCCTTCGTCCACAGATGAAGAAAGATCGAAAGAAAAGAAGAGAAAGTATATACAGCAGTGAGCCTTCGATCCACAGAGAGAAAAGAGATAAGAAGAAGATACAGAGAAGAAGAAGAAGAAGAAGAGAAGAAGGAGAAAAAGAGAGAGGAAGAGATCGAGAGAGATTGAGTTGAGAGAGAGCTGATCGAGAGTGAGAGTGAGAGTGGTTGTATCTCAGTCTCGTGGTTCAAAACCAGAGCTGAGCTTTGCTCTTAGAGCTACATTGTTTTTGAGCTTTTCTATTTTCGTTTTGATTCTGTCTTTCATTTCCGAATGCTGTTTCTTCAAGCTGTGTGTCAGCGGTCTTGCAGTGGTGGTCTCCACTGGACGGGTTAAGCTATATTTCCCCAGCGGTTACAGAGGATTAGATCCTTTGGTCGGCAAGCTGTAGTGCCCAGCGAAGCTGTGTATCAGCGGGTTGTTTGGCCAAGCTATAAAGCCCAGCGGACGCAAGCTGTGCTGTGCAGCAGGAAGCCATACTCGGTTGAGTGTGGGGTGGACGTAGGTCGTTGACCGAACCACCTAAAAATTGTGTGTGCAGTGTGTTTGTGTTTTTGTGTGATCTGTGTACGATGGGGAATTCTTGCTTAGCTTATTTGATTGCATCGCTTATGCTCATGTCTAGCTTTTGACCTTTTGTTTAGCATCCTTTGTCTAGCTTAACTGACGTTTGCCTAAATTCTGCTTTAGAACTTACAATAATTTTAAATTAGGCAAGTTGATCTATTCACCCCCCTCTAGATCCACAATCTGTGGAGATAGACTGCGTCCATCTAACCCAACACTTGGTATCAGAGCCTAACTCTTCTGCAGGGACTCATCACCCGAAGAGAATAGGCAGAGATGGATGTTCGAGGGATGACTGCCGAAGGTCACTCAACAACGAAGCCCCCATTCTTTGACGGATCAAACTACGCATACTGGAAGAACCGTATGCAAGTGTTCCTCAGGGCTAAGGATTATGAGATTTGGAAGATTGTCAGCAAGGGACCTTATGAGCTGTCCCCGAATGAAGATGTATGGACCAAGGAGGAGATCAGAAGGTCCACGCTAAATTGGAGTGCTATTAATGCTATCCAGTGCGCTCTGCATCCTACAGAATTCTCCCGTGTATCTGCTTGCAAATCAGCTAAGGAGATGTGGGATGCGCTGGAAGTAATTCATGAAGGCACATCTCAAGTAAGAGAGTAGAAGGCCAATCTTCTTGTATTAGAGTATGAAGCCTTCAAGATGAAGCAGAACGAGTCCATCAGCGAAATGTACGCTTGGCTGACTGTCATAACCAATGGCCTCAGAGGTTTTGGGAAACCTCAGGCAGAGTATGATGTAGTAAGGAAAATTCTGCGCTCCCTGACTCCCAATTGGCACACCAAAGCAACTGTGATGGAGGAGTCAAGGGACCTGCGTAATACAAAATCTGATGAGCTGATTGGCTCACTTATGGCATATGAGATAAACATGCCAAAGACAGATGAAGCCGAGAGGAAGAAGAAGCCAATAGCACTGAAGGCTGGTTCCAGTAAAACAACAAAATCCAGCTCCAGCAGCTCTTCATCATCAGAGGAGAGCCTAAATGAAGAAGAAAACGTGACTCGATCTGAAATAGCCATGATGACTAGAGAGTTCAGGCGATTTCTCAGAAAGGGAGCAGGACGGTTCGATCAGAAGAAATACAATGATGGCCGATAGGATAAAAGGTATAAACCTACACCTGCAAAGAAAAATGAAGCTAATGTCTGTTATCAATGCAGGAAACCAGGGCATCTGAAAATTGACTGTCCAGACAATCAGAAACATAAGGACAGGTCAAAGAAGAAAACCAAGAAGGGAAGAGCTATGATCACCACATGGAGTGATGAAGATGAAGGCTCTTTCAGCAGCAGCTCAGATAGTGAAGCCGAATCTGAACAGCCCATGCCTTATGGCAACAAGCTCCGAAGATAGAGAGGAGGATACAGATGAGGTAATCACTAGATTTGAAAACTTCACAATTGCTGATTGGGTAGATGCTTATCATGAAATAGCTGATAGAGTTGATGATATTAGAAAAGAGAATAGGCATCTTAGAAGAAAAATCAATTCCATGCAAAATGATAAAACACTAACTGATAAAATTGCATGTTTGGAATCTGAGATTGATGAATTGAAACTCACATGTTCTGAAGAAGATAAAATAAAAAATGAGTTAAAAGCTTCTAAGGAAGAGAATCTAAGGCTTGAAGATGAAATTGATGAATGGAAGCTGAAGATTCAGAAATGTGAAAGTGAAGTCAAAATTATCTCTGAAAAATATGAAGCTGTCCTCAATGTCAACAACGAGCTGAAAAAGGCTATTGATGAACTTCAGAAAGATAATGAGGATAAAATGAAGACCATTGAGAAAATGACCCAAGGAACAGATAACTTAAATGCTTTGTTAGGGTCAAAGGTTAATTTCAGAAAAGAGGGCCTAGGTTTTAATCCTAGTGCAACAAAAACATTTGGAATGAAAATAATTTCATTTGTTGCTCAAAAGGAAAAGGGACCTCTAATTAGCATGAACTCAACAAATTTGATGAATAAAACTGTTAATCTGAAAAAGCCCAGTGCTGAGCAGAAGGGCAAACGAAAGGTTAATGAGCCTAGTAGAGCTAGCACATCTTAGCAGAATCCTAGGGCTCAGACTCAGGTTAGGGGTCAACCTACACAGTCTGGTAAACCCCAGGTCAAGGTAACCCAGTCTCCACCAACACCTCCACCTCTTAAGAAGACCCAATACAAACCTGTGTATAGGTCAGCAGGGTCCAAAGTAAAGGGGAGACAAAGTGCTGCTAGGAGTCAACCCAATTATTTTTATCAATCCAGAGCTCAGACCCACTACAATGCACAGCCAACCTACTTCTATAGGTCAAACTGGTCTAGAACTCAGGGTAAGTTTACAGGTCTTGCACACCAGGGTGCTCAATATCAAAGACCTTACAGTAGAAATTGGGTAAATGGGTATGGTTACTGGACATCTAGAAATCAATATTTTCATAGCCAGCCCAGGAACAACTATGGCCAAAACTTTGTGAACACACCCTGGCCAAGGCAATGGCACAGAAATAACAACACTGTCAATAATCATGCTGTTGCCAACAAGAAAAAGAATAATAAAAAGAAAAGGAACAATAACATAAGAAAATCTGTAGGATCCACTGAACAAAATTCATTTAAACAAATGTGGATTCCAAAACAATTGCTCTCCTGCTTTGCTGCTAGTTCAGTTACATTGGAGCCCAATCAGTCTTGGGTTCCAAACTTCTCTACCTAATTGTGTATGCAGGTATGCCTGGCAGCCAAGAACAACTTGTGGTACATGGATAGCGGCTGCTCCAGGCATATGACAGGAGATAAGGCCAAATTTTGCATACTGACTGAGAAAGTAAAAGGCCTTGTCACCTTTGGAAGCAACACAAAGGGTAAGATTATCGGATCAGGTAAGGTAGGTAAGTGTTCTACCTGCTGCATTGATGATGTTATGCTGGTTGAAGGGTTAGCCTATAATCTACTTAGCATCAGCCAGTTATGTGATAAAGGTTACAATGTTCTATTTAATTCTCAATGCTGCAAGGTTTTTGAACCTGATTATGATATTGTCAAATTTACTGGAAAAAGAATAAATAATACTTACATTATAAATTTAGATGACATTCAACACACTAACCTTTGCCTTACTGCCAGTAGAGAAGACATAGCATTTTTATGGCATCGTAGGTTAGGTCATGCTAGCTACACTGTTTTGCACAAATTAAATAAGCATGGCATGGTTAGAGGACTTCCTGAAGTCTCATTCAAGAAAGAAAACAAAATCTGTGATGCATGCACCCAATCAAAGATAACTAGAAAATCATTTAAGTCTAGAACTGAAAATATGTCTTCCAAACTCTATGAGCTGATACATATGGACCTTTTTGGGCCAACTAGAGCTGTCAGCCTATCAGGGAGGAGGTATGGGTTTGTCATGGTAGATGACTTTTCTAGGTATACTTGGGTTTATTTCTTATCTAATAAGAGTGATGCTTTCTCAGAATTTCAGGAGTTCTATGTTAAAACAACTCAGAAAATTAAAAACATATTGTCTGATCATGGAGGTGAGTTTGAAAACTCACAATTTGATGAATTCTGCAAGTCGAATGGAATCAACCACAGGTACTCCTCACCAAGGACACCTGAGCAGAATGGAGTTATGGAAAGAAGGAACAGAACTCTAGTGGAAATGGGTCGTACACTTCTTGTTGAAGGTGGTCTACCAAGGAAATTTTGGGCTGAAGCAGTGAACACTGCCTGTTATGTAATTAACAGAGCCATGGTAAGACCTTCTACCCAGCAAACACCATATGAGATATTAAAAGGTAAGAAACCTTCTATTGCTCACTTCAAGGTTTTTGGTTGTAAATGTTTCATTCACATAAATGATAAAAAGGACCTTGATAAATTTGAACCTAAAGGAGAACCAGGAATTTTTCTTGGCTATTCTGAAAACACCCGAGCATACAGAGTGTACAATCTGAACTCTAAAACTGTTGAAGAATCTCCACACATAGTTTTTGATGAATCCTTGGCAAATTCTAATGTTAGTCAATGCAAGAATGAAAACAATGGAGAAATTCTGAAGGAAGGAGATCCTGCAGACAAATCTGAGGATGAAGAAGAACATAAAGAGCTTAATGAAGAGGAACCTACAGTTCAGGGGGAGGTAAATCAAGTTCATGATAGTCCAATTGCAAATATTAGATATCTCAAGGATCATCCTGTAGATAATGTCATTGGAAATCTGAATGATCCCCCTTGGACTAGAGGCCACTTAAGAATTCAACATGAACTGAATGCTTATGCTTTTGTTTCAAACATAGAACCCAAGTCCATTGACTGTGCTCTCCAAGATGTGCATTGGATTAATGCCATGCATGAGGAGCTCAATCAGTTTGACAGGAATAAGGTGTGGCATTTGGTTCCACCTCCTGTTCATGAAACAGTCATAGGGACTAAATGGGTATTTAGAAACAAAACTGATGAAGCGGGGAATATTATTAAAAATAAAGCCAGACTTGTAGCTCAGGGGTACAATCAAAAATTTGGAATAGACTTTGAAGAGTCTTTTGCCCCTGTAGCTAGGCTAGAAGCAATAAGAATTTTATTGAGTTATGCATGTTCCTTAGGAATAAACCTTCAGCAGATGGATGTGAAATCTGCTTTTCTAAATGGGGATATTAATGAGGATGTATATGTGAGATAGCCTCCTGGGTTTGAATGTTTAGATTTCCCTAATCATGTTTACAAGCTCAATAAAGCTCTCTATGGTTTAAAGCAAGCTCCTAGAGCTTGGTATGACAGGTTGAGCAAATTCCTCACCAACAAGAACTTCACAGGAGGTATAGTTGATCAAACATTGTTTACCAAGGTAAGCCATCCAGATATTCTTATCATTCAGATTTATGTGGATGACATTGTGTTTGGGTCAACTAACCCCAAATTGTGTGAGGAATTCTCTCAAATTATGACTGATGAATTTAAAATGAGCTCAATGGGTGAGCTCAAACTATTTCTTGGACTGCAGGTTACACAAACAGAAGATGGCATCTTCATCTCTCAGTCCAAGTATGTAAAGAACTTATTGAAGAAGTACAAAATGGACAACCTCAAGGAAATAGCCACTCCAATGGGTACATCAACCAGTTTGGATGAAGATTCTAAAGGTAAACCTGTGGACCAAAGGCTATACAGAGGTATGATCGGATCTCTTCTCTATCTTACAGCCTCTAGGCCTGATATACAATTTGCTGTGTGTTTATGCTCTAGATTTCAGGCCAGTCCTAAAGAAACTCACTTTAAAGCTGTGAAAAGGATTTTTAGGTATTTACTAGGCACCCAAGAACTAGGTCTCTGGTATCCTGCTAAGTGTGAGTTAGAGCTTCTAGCCTACACTGATGCAGACTATGCTGGGTGTCGAGTAGATAGAAAAAGCACTAGTGGCTACTGTCAATTCCTTGGTGGCTGTCTAGTGTCTTGGGCATCTAAGAAGCAACACACTGTAGCATTATCCACAGCTGAAGCTGAGTATGTTGCAGCATGTAATTGTGCAGCCCATGTACTTTGGATTAAGCACCAACTGGCGGATTATCAGATAAATCTGGGATGCATTCTACTTTTATGTGATAATACTAGTGCTATATGCCTTGCTAAAAATCCTGTTCACCATTCTAGGACTAAGCATATAGAGATAAAACATCATTTTCTTAGAGATGCTGTAAATAAAAAGGAGATTGAAATGAACTTCATAGAAACTGAAAAATAAATTGCTGATATTTTTACTAAGCCTCTTGCGAATGAAAAATTTAAGTTTCTTAGAAGAGAACTTGACTTATGTAAATTTCAGCATGATGAATGATTCTTTAATTGATGTGAATAAAATCTCTGATGTGGACTTACTTTTGATTGCTTGGATAAATCATGTGGATGTGAATGCGGATGTAGAACTGTCCTGTATTGCATATATTCAGGGGGAGCTTGTCGAGTCTTTGCATGTCTTTGCAAATCATTCATTCATGACCTATGCATAAGCTCTCTCCCAATTAATTGTTGCCATGTTGCATGCATACAGACAGGGAGAGTATTGCTAGAAATTCAGAGTGGTTTCAACCTTCTTGAAGTCATTCAACCTTTAATTCTGAATACTTGTCTCTGACATTATGGCAATCTGTTGGTCAGTTCTGATTTCTAAGTAGTAGAAAATGGACTTCTTCATTTATAAGAATTTGAATCGTTCAAAGACTGATGTAATGGTTTAAATCTTATAATGGTTGGAGTTTAAAGATTGCAATCAGTATATAAGAAAGTTGAAAATTGATAAAACTCTCAACCTCTTTCTTATTTCATGTTAGACAAAGCTAATCATATCTGAAATCTAAAAACTCATCTGAAATCATGTTAGAAAGGTTAAGTATGTGTATTGTTCTAGAACATAAAAAGGACAGCTAAGAAAGCTATTGAAAACATTGAAAATCATTGAAAATCAATATTGGCAGAGCAATAACTGATAAATCACTGAGAAACTGAGTGATCAATCAAAGAAGTGGACAACACTCATGTCATGAAGTGTATCCGCTATCTCTGTTTAAAATGTTCAAAACAGTAGGCTGGTCTCACTAAGTACCTGGGGGTAACTGGCGTCTGATAAACGTGTACCCTCACACAAAAAGGTGCAACTCAGTTCTGTTGAATTTGATCATATGCAGAATGTTCCATCTTGTTGAGTATCTAGGGGTATTGGCGTCTTATAAACGTATACCCTTACGCAGAAAGACTTGTGGTACCTGAATGCTCAAAATAATCTAATATTGATAATGCTGCTCCTTCAAAAGAAAAGTTCATGAGTGTCAATTTGTTTAGCTTCAATACATGACTTGATTTCTCTCAATATTTTTATGAGACTATGAAAGTAAGATATTATGAAACTGAATCTTTCATGCAAATATGATTCTGGTTTATGTTTTATCATGCACAGTGACCTTATCTATTGCTTGTAGTGCATGAACTCCAAATTTTATCATCTTTAAACCAGAACTTTTTCTGACAGCAATTTCTAATTTCATATGACTGAAGACTCTATGCTCTAGAATGCTTATTCATGAACTACCTGTTCAAAATGCCAGTCAGCTCTTCTCTTGATTCCTCCTTTGTATTTCACTTTTCCCTCCTCTTTGTTGATGGCAAAGGGGGAGTATATTATCTAGGGGGAGGGTAGAATACATATCTGTGTCAATTCTGAATTCATTCCAAGGGAGAGTTTGAGGCAGTTAGTTGCATGCCTTCATAGCATCTGCATGTCAATCTGCATAACACATCATGTCTTTCATCAAACATATATCTATATGACATGATGTTGCTCTTCTACTTCATATGGGGTTACCATCATCAAAAAGGGGGAGATTGTTGTGACCCCTCTATGATTGATGGTGTTGACACTTGCTTTATTTCATTGGCAACACCATTGTTTTGATTGATTGGTAACTATTTTTGATTTGATGAAACTGCTCTATCAGATTGACTATGTGTTCTTTGCATTTAATACACTGCTGTCTGCAAATTTCTTACTTTCTTGAGTCTATACATTCTTCACTTACTTTTAGCTCAAGATGAAGTCCACACACTGCATCTCAATTGATTTGGATAAGAGTGTACAGCGTTAACGTTTGAAGTCTGGACATCAGTCTTAATATTCTAAGTCTGTACAGCCGTTGGCCTTGAACCTCAGAGTCTGTACTTTGTCCGTCTTCCTTAACATCTTGATATTTGAAGTTGACACATTGCTTCGCTCAATCAAGTCTGGACATCCACACTATTACTTGAAGTCTGGACATTGGTCTTCAAACTCGATGTCTGCACATTGTCTTCGAAACCAAAGTCTCTACAATGGTCTTCACACTTGAAGTCCATACATTCGATGTGCAGAGTTGATGTCTATACTGTGCCTCATGCTGTTCAAGTCTACACGCTGACGGGTGAACTGAGAACTCTATACATCGTATGTCTTCGAGTCTTATTCTCGTATCATTTACTGTAGCTACTCGAGACGTTTTCCTGCTTTCACTGTTTTATCACGTGTCGTTGTAGCCGTTCTTGTTTATGTCTTCATGTTGTGTTTCTTAGACCCCGTGTCCTTTTTGCTTTGTGACCACACTTCATGTAGGGTTCTGTTTTTTATCTTCGAGTTGGTTTCAGTCCATGTTGTCCTCATCTTCGTGTCGTTAGTTGTTCCATCGCGTGCTGAACACTGCAGCACCTCGTGCTACTTTTTGTGCCACCTCGTGTCGCTTCATCTGTGTCAACCCCTATGTCTTCGAGTCTTCTGTATTCGTGTCGTTTTTGTTTATGTCTTCGTGTTGCTTCTTTTCTATCTTCGTCAAGGTTTCCTCTGATCGCGTGTTTTACTATCGTTTTACTCCGTGTTATTTCCTTCTCACCTCGTGCTGTTTTCATCTGACCTCGTGTCGTTCTCAGTATAGTGCATCTCGTATTGCTATCACATACCTCATGCAGTTTTAGTTTTTGTGGGCCTGAGTTTAATGGTTTTAATCTCTTTGTAGGAGAAGAAGAAAAACAGAAAGAAGAAGGTGGTCCAAAGAAGAATATTCCCCAGTGTCTGGGCTGCACGTGATCCAATACTAAAGGAACCAATGCTATAAGGGCACGTAGAAAGAAGGTTCTGGAGTGAGTGTGGGAGGCACACGCATTCTGTACCTTATCCACCTGCTGCTGCTATATATTGAAGCCTTCATCCACAGATGAAGAAAGATCGAAAGAAAAGAAGAGAAAGTATATACAGCAGTGAGCCTTCGATCCACAGAGAGAAAAGAGAGAAGAAGAAGATACAGAGAAGAAGAAGAAGAAGAAGAAGAAGAGAAGAAGGAGAAAAAGAGAGAGGAAGAGATCGAGAGAGATTGAGTTGAGAGAGAGCTGATCGAGAGTGAGAGTGAGAGTGGTTGTATCTCAGTCTCGTGGTTCAAAACCAGAGCTGAGCTTTGCTCTTAGAGCTACATTGTTTTTGAGTTTTTCTATTTTCGTTTTGATTCTGTCTTTCATTTCTGAATGCTGTTTCTTCAAGCTGTGTGTCAGCAGTCTTGCAGTGGTGGTCTCCACTGGACGGGTTAAGCTGTATTTCCCCAGCGGTTGCAGAGGATTAGATCCTTTGGTCGGCAAGCTGTAGTGCCCAGCGAAGCTGTGTATCAGCGGGTTGTTTGGCCAAGCTGTAAAGCCCAGCGGACGCAAGCTGTGATGCGCAGCAGGAAGCCATACTCGGTTGAGTGTGGGGTGGACGTAGGTCGTTGACCGAACCACCTAAAAATTATGTGTGCAGTGTGTTTGTGTTTTTGTGTGATCTGTGTGCGATGGGGAATTCTTGCTTAGCTTATTTGATTGCATCGCTTATGCTCATGTCTAGCTTTCGACCTTTTGTTTAGCATCCTTTGTCTAGCTTAACTGACGTTTGCCTAATTTTCGCTTTAGAACTTACAATAGTTTTAAATTAGGCAAGTTGATCTATTCACCCCGCTCTAGATCCACAATCTGTGGAGATAGACTGCGTCCATCTAACCCAACAACGCTGAGAAGGTGGTTGATGTCCGCGGCTTTCATGCCGACGTGGGGTCTAAAGGTCGAGGTCGAGAGCTTTCTCCCTCATCATTGGTGGCCCCGGTTGTGCTATGTTGGGCAGAGGTTGCCGGCAGATGTGTCGCTACGGTGCTGTGTTCAAGGTGTTTGCAGCGAGGTCAAGTGGTTGGTGAGGATTGTTCGTGGATAAGTGGCCGTGAGCGTGCTCTGAGGGAGCTACTGTCGGTTTTGGGCCACTTCAGATCAAGGTTATCCAGCCCCTGAGGCGCTGAGGTCGTGGTTTGAGGCATTGGAGCGGGTGTTTTGATCGAGAAGTGTGCTCGGGTGAGCGGAAGATCTTCTCGGTGAGGTGTTGTCTTGTCGAGCCTAGTGTTCTTGTCGTGCTCTGTGGCGTCAGAAATGACGTGTCGGTCCCGATTGTTCTGCGGATTTCGAGGCAGAATTTGGCAGAGATGTCCCAGTAAGCTTTGCTCCTGTGCTCTTGTGTGCGAATGGCTTGTGTTCGCCTTAGATTTGGCTAGAGATGTGAAGGTCCCGCGGTGGTTTTGGGACTCGAGGATGAGCGTGATGGTTGTCGATTGTGGCTCGTGTTGCGGCTCTTGGCATGGCGTGCTGCAGTTCGAGGAATTGCAGGGGTGGTGCATCGAGAGATGCTGTGATTGTGGTCTGACGTGACACTCACCGAGTGTGTCAGAGACGCTGACTTGACGGAAGCGATGGTTTTCTCGGTGTTGGAAGGTGTTGTTCCCAGCATGCGCGAGGTTTGAGGTCAGGTCGAGCATGGAGATTCTTCCGTTGGTCGGAGGTATGTCGGTTTCTCCTTTGGTTGGAGAGATTGTGTTTGCCTAAGGTTCGTCGTCTTTGCATTGTGTGTTCGGATTGGTTGGCCTCGTGTGCCATGAAGTCCGTTCGAGATGTGATCTGTTTTTTGGCAAGGTGGTTGCCTGCGAGAGTGGTGCCCATTTCCCTGGTGTGTAAGGGTGCTGGCGTTGTTCCGGAAGGACGGGTGCTGGCTGGGCGGTGTTCGCATTCTTGGCTGTGCGCGCGTGGATCTGAGTGCGCAACGAAAGCGTGGTGGGCCCATAACCCACTAGTTCAGGATCATAACGTTGGTTGCTAGGGGCGGATTTCCTGAGGTTGCGTTGAGCATCGGAGGATTGGTTCCTCGGTGTGAGACGTGTTGTTGCCGTGCCATTGCTCAAGATATCGTGGTTCTTGGCACTGGCAGGATGGAGTGTTGGGGAATGTGCTGGCTAGTGCGCCGCATGAGTACCCTGTTTCTGTGATGGAAGCCATGTCAGGAGTCGGTGTTAGACCCGGATAAGGTTATTGAGGATGTCGCCTGACAGAGGTCGAGAACGTGTTGGTCAGAGTCGGTGGCTTGGTGCCTGACTTGTATTGGAGGTTGTGTCCTCGGTTGAGATCATGTTTTGAGGAAGTGATCTCTGAGAGATTTTGGGTTCCGGTTGGTAGCTGCGAGTGACTGGTAAGGTTAGTCTCATAGTCGACCACGGTAAGATGTGTATTGCTTGGGGACCCGTGTGTATTGGCCGCAGCGTTGGCGACCAGGTTGCTGTGAGATTGGCATCGGATGGTGATCCTTGACGGGACGTTGGTGTCGCAATGGTTATCCCTTGTTTGGCGACAAGCATGGGATGGTTCCCCTGTGAGGCTGAGTCGAGTGAGGTGATGACTGAGGACACCAGGATGTTGTCATCTGGTTTCGTCGTGCTCCCCGAGAGGGTCGAGTTGGCGCGATGTTCGAGCTCGGATGTGGAGTCCGAAAGGAGTGTAGCTCGAGATGTGGTATCGGTCTATGTGTGAGTCAGCGGATGACCTGCTGTGGGGCTGGATCGTGCCCGTTGGGCAGGTGGAGGTTTCCCGTTGACGTGTATCTGGCGACCAGTGGATGGTCTTGTCACAGACAAAAGATGCTGGTTGTCAGGGCTCGAGCGTGGCGAGAGCCGTGTGCCAGCGAGACCTTTGGTGGTCGCTTCTGTGATGTGCCTTTCCGGACAGGATCTGGGCTTTGTCAAAGTTTGTCTTCTGACAAGAGTTGGCTCAGTGATATGTCTGGCTTTCAGCTTGCCAGGTGTGAGGTGATTCTTGGTGCTGAGCCGATGTCCTGGTTGTGGTCCGTCGAGATGGCTGTGTGAGCCGATGGAGGCTCTGTGTGGGTTGTTCCGTTGAGAAGGGTGTGCGACCGGTCAGCTGGTTGTGAAGCTGATGCGCGATTGGTCTGCCGACCATAGAATGGATCGGTAGCTGTTGCTCGTGTCGAGGACTATGTCTCCTCGTTGAGCGAGATCGTGGCGGCGGTGCCATGATTGGTTCTCGCGTTGGCTGAGGTGATACCAGACCTGTGCTCTTGTATGGTGCCTGCTCTGGTGGCCGGTGTGTGCGGCGTGCGGAGTGAGGTATTCTTCGTGTTGGTAGTCTGGCTGTGTTCCTCAGGATCGGTGTTTTCGTGAGAATCGGGGTTTTCTGTGCTGGGGCGCTGACGGCGTTGTCAGATGGTTCAGTGTTCTTCCCCTGTGTTTTGGTGCTAGTCATGAATTTCGAAGATGAAATTTCTTTAAGGGGGGAGGGCTGTAATGCCCCGGACTTTTTTTCGAATCTTTTTAGTGGGTCTCGGAGCGTATTTTATGTTTTACACGTGTTTTTCCCTGACGCGCCTTCGGAACTCTGTGCAGGGCAAACCGTGGCGTTCTCCAACTCCAGGACTGTACCAGCGCGTTGTGCTCCTCCCGAGGATCCCGGAGGTAATTTTTCATAATTTTCTGAATTTCTGGAATTTTTGGGTTTTCTATATATATTAACCCTTTTCTCTCTCCCCTCTCATTTCTCTCTTCCCTCCCTCTCTCTTCTCTCACGCTCTCTTTCTCCCCTCTCTTCTCCGGCGGCCGACGGAGCGAGGCGGGGGTGAGATGGAGGCGGCATGGGCGAGGACGCGGGCAAGGATAGGCGAGGATCGAGGCGGTTGAGGTGAGGTGAAGCTTGGTGGCGCGATCGCAAGCCGGTGAGGGTTTCGCGGTGATTTGTTCATGGATCGGCGTCCACGGCGCGTCGTTTCTTCGGTGGAGGTAGGGACATGGACCCCCAGCTCGTGCTTTCCCTTTCCCGCGAGTTTTGTAGGCCGTGGTGAGCCGAGCAGGTTTATTTTCACATTTTGGGGAAAATCCATGTTTTGGGGGAGTGAGCCGGATCTCTCGTTTTATGGCATTTTTGGCTGATCCAGGGGTTTAGATGCATGCCTAGGGGCTTGAAGATGGATTTCCCTTTATTTCCCTATCACCCGGGGGTGATCGGGGCGTGGATCAGATTTTTGGGCTGTTTCCCGCCGTTTCGCGCTCGGACGGGTGTAACGGTCCTTCAAGTGACCGTTACAGCCTGTGATGCCCTAGGGTGGGTGCGTCACAGGGCCCGTTAGCCTTTTAGTGGTTTGTGGGTGTGACGGTCCCTCGATAGACCACCACGGCGCTGTGACGCGCCTGGGTTCGACCGCTACGTGCCTTCTTGTGTTTTCAGACCGTTGGGGTCACGAGTCTTCTGACGCGCCTAGGTAGGACCGTCAGAGACTGTGACGCGCCCGAGTAGGAGCGTCATAGCTGACGCAGCCCATTCTTCTGACGCGCCCAGGTAGGACCGTCAGACGTTGTCACACGCCTAGGGGTGAGCATCACAGCCTGTGTTGTTCTGTCTTCTAATGCACCAGGCTTGGTCCGTTAGAGACTGTGATGCCCCAAGGTGGGTGCGTCACAGCCGTTGTTTCCCCTCTCGTGTGGCGCTCCTGCGTTGGACCGCCAAGGTGTTGTGACGGTCTAGCATTGGACCGTTACAGACTGTGACGGCCCAAGGTTAGACCGTCAGGCTTTGTGTTGCACCGAGGTGTATTTTCGTGTTCTCCGCGATCGTTTCACGTTGTGTAGGTCCTTGGTCGACCCGGTTGGGACCCAGTGGTCGACTTGCGGTCTCGTGAGTATCCCAGACACCCTGAGAGTTCTGTGTTCATGTTTTGAGGGTGTCGGGAGGATCATGTTACCTCGACTAGCATGCCCGTAGGTGTGGTGGGTCCGGGTGACTCCATGTGTTCCAGGCTTTCGTGTTGCACTCGATCGAGTCACCGTGTATCGGTGTGTGTGTGCGGCGGGGTCTCCCCCGCATGTCGCGAGTTTCTTTGGAAGGTGATTCCCTCGTGGGCCATGTGTTTGGTCTTGAACTGCGAGTCCAGTTATCCGGCCTAGGGCTGGAGGTTTCCCGCTTTCTCTGGGATGTGGAATCGGCGTGGCGGCTTGTGTGCTGCCCTGGGAATCGTGCTTCTGCGCTTTCTGCGCTGCATCGAGTGTGTGCGGTCCCGTTTCTTCGACGATGGGTTCCGTGAGTCAGTCCTTACTTCTAGTGACCTATCCACTAGAAGGGTGCGTCACAGTCGTAGCTTCTTGCGCACGCGGGTGCGGACCCACCTGGGAGTGGTGGAGAGCGAGACCCGGTGAGAGGAGGTTTTTAGGCTGGTTACCGTAGGGCCCCTTGCCTTTGCCACCAGAGTTCGGTGGGGGGAAAAACCAACTAGAGGACCCGACCTAGAGTAGATGGTCTGTGTGTGCACACGTAGTTGGGGGCTTAGGACACGCGCTGATGAGCATGACCCCAGCTAGTCCTTGTTGTGGTACTTATTGTGTGTCTGAGTCTCACACCCGGGGCGTTGTAGCTAGACACTTGTGACGCGGTGTAAGACGTTAGGGGACGCTTCCGGTCGTTCTTCTAGTGGGAGGTACTCCTGTTCTGGACAGAGAGTGTCAGACTGTCAGTTTCCGTGACTTTTGACCTTCGGGTTTTCGGTCGTGTCCACCGTTGAGTTTTCGGTTGTTTCGCCGTGACGCGTGTGTTGGTTTTTGCGCCGTGAGACTAGTGCTAGTGGCTTTACCGAGGTTGCGTCTTGTCGTGCGGTACCCGTGACCAGGTGTCAGGGTTGCACTTTGGACAGCTTGTCCATGTTGGCCGTGTCCTGGGAGACAGGCCTCTACGGTGTGGTTTCCGTGGGTTTTTACTTTGGTAAGCGGTATTTGTGTTGTTCGGTAGCCCCCGACCGTGAGTCTGGGGTGTGTTTCTGGTACAGTAGGAGTAGCTGTAGTGCCGAGTTTTGACCGGCCACCAGTTCGCTATTCCTGCTGTAGTTGTAGCTCTCCTTTCCGCTACCGCCGTTTTTTCCGGTTGGGGTTCCGCGGGATCCCTGTTGAGTCTCTGTTTTGGATACTCATTCCCTGCTTTTCAGGTGTGGCGGTTCTTCTTCCTCGAGGTTCGAGGGAGCGGTGCGGAGGTTCTCAGTTGCCAGCTCGTCGGGCCGAGTGTTCACTCGGCATGTGGTACGTTTTAACTGCTTTAAACTGTACTTTCTGTTGGACTGGACTCTATTATAGCTATAGTTATTTATTTATTTCTGTTAATTATTGAATTGTCCAGCCTTATTTCCTATTTCTTTGTACCTCCACACTCCTTTTAGCCCTTCCGAACCCTCCCGGTTCGTGGGCGGCGGTTCGAGTCTCGGGTTATCGGGCCTTCCCGGTATCCGGATCTTGGGTCGCTACACCAGACATTGGGTCGGTGGATCATAAGATCCCAAGTACGTTTAGACATCCACTTTATGTAATTATGGCCAACGAATTTCAAGAAATAAGTTAATTGTAATTAAGTACAGATCTGGCAAAATTCAAAATTTTCAAGAAGAGTGGATAATAACTTTAAGGCATCATGTTCAACGACATTAAGTCGTGGAATTCAAGAACGAACGGTAACTAAGAAGAAAATGCAAGTAAATAGAACTTATAGAATTATTTTAATTCCATAATTTAATCTGATGTTCAATTGGTTTAACAAGTGTTTAGACATGTTTTTAGGAAGTTTTTATATCATGGAGATATTTTAGTTTAGCCAAAATGTAGATTTTATAGCCATTTGTAATTCTGTTATGAACGTGGTGTAGGTGAGCGCCACGTTTTGAACGTGGTCACCGCTTGTGCCACGTTCATGAAATATTTCTTGAAATTATCTATTTTGTGGTTTCCAATTTTCACAAGTTCTGACCATTGTTTTTAACATACTGGTAAAGCCTTAATTTAATTAGACCTCGGAATAATTTTATTTAAAAATTTTAAACATGCTGTTATGAACGTGGTCGTTGCCTGCACCACGTTCTTAATAAGAACGTGGTGTAGGTGAGCGCCACGTTCATGAAATCATTAGAAAATTTATTTTTAATACTGTTAAAATTTTCAGAAAATAACAGAATCCAGAAATATTAAGTTTTAGGTAGGAAGTATAAACTTATGCATTAAAATCTTGATTTTGATATTATTTACTAATTATGCATCATTATACTAATGAATTGAAAATAAAATAGATTTAATATACTGAAAATAATATAATCATGCTAAAAATAATTTTAACGTGATGTAAATAACTTTTATACGTTACTTTACTGATAAAATGACAAAAATAGATTTTTCATGCCGACATTAATTTTTAACATGTTGAAAATTAATATTTAACATGCTAAAATTAATACTTCACTTGCTAAAATAGCTCTCATTCCTTAACTTTCTGATAAGATGATAGAAATAAGTTTACCATGCTGATTACATAATTTATCTGATAACAAGATAAATTTTATCATGCTGAAAATAATTTTTGTACATTTATTTACTAATTATTTGATAGAAAATTAAATTATCATGCTGAAAAATAATTTTTAAATATCTTTAATATACTGAAAATAGTTATAATATGCTAAAATAATTTTATCATGTTAGAATTAATTTTAACATGCTTGAAATATTTTTCATGCATTAATTTACTAATACTATGGTTAAAAATAGATTTTTACATCCTAAAAATATATAAAAAATAATTTTTAACATGTTGTAAAGATTCCAACATGCTACTATTACTTTTACTTATTTTTGGTGACTTAATGCTTACATTTAATGTGGATTCAAAATGTTATAATTCCTATTATATAGTGACTTAAACTTTTAGTCTCATATTGGAAGTTAGAAAAACATCATTGGCTTTATATGTTGGAGAGCTCACCCTTGGGTCAGGACCCAAGGGACATAGGATGTGGGCTCGAGTTGTGTGTCGAATTAAATAGATATAAAACATAATTATATTTATTTATTTATTTGTGCCGCCCCGCCCCGCCCCGCCCCGTATACCCTCCGGTCACCTGGTAGACCGCATTCTCAGGCATTATTATTATTATTAATTTTTTGTACATATACATATTAACGCGGTGTAAGGGTTGGGTGCATTTATTAACGTGGCCATACCCTTGGACGCGTTCTGAAAATTATTTTTATATTTTTCTTTGAATTTTCTGGACGGTGGGCGCCCAGTTTTTTGAAAATTTAAGGATGCCTCTTCACTAAAACGACCATATCTTACTCATTTCTCAATGGAATTTAAATAAATGAGCTATCAATGGAAAGAGGAAAAAAAAACGAACAAGATAGCATACTTTAATTAGAGTTTAGCCTGAGAGACACCTACCTTTTGCGGATCTAAAGAAATATCCCCAAAATAATAAGAAACCCTTTGATATTCCAAATCTTCCTTCAAATCTCTACCAATCTTTGCAGCAGCATAACCTTAGCCTCCAGAGATGATTTAAGGGTCGAATGGGGTTTTATTTATAGGAAAAACTTTGCCAAATTTGTCAAGATTCCTTGCCTAATTTTTCCAAACTCTCCACCCACGAATTAGAAGAAAAATTGAAGTTTTCTTCTTAATCTAGCCCTATTTTGGTGTGAAAACAATGTAATTTCAGCTAGTCTAAAGTTATATGTTAGGTAAGGGTTGATTCTTGAGTCAATCTTCTAGAAATGGGGTTATTTTAATCCCTTAAATTGTATATTAAACACATGTTACAAATTTAGGTTAATTTAACATTTAATAATCCTTTAACCAATAATTCAGCCCATTCTGGATTATCCAATGGGCCAATTGTGATCCTAGTCTATTATATGGACTTTTATTGGGCTTTCTATGATTTATCTAAGGTTTAAAGCATTTAATCTCTATTTACTTCTAGTTAATTCTAGTAAATTCAATAAACTAGCTTATAAAAATCCAATTTAATTATTCATGAAGGTTTTAATTATAAATTTTAAATTGAAAAAAAATTATTTCACATTTGAATTGATCGGGTTTCTACATTAGCTATCACTCAAGGACCGTTTCTTTGTGCCTCTAGGATTCGTATCTTTTTCTGTGGCTAACGGTCTCAGATAGGCCATCTTTCTTCATAAACGGTCGTGATGAGACCGTCTCAAAGCTCTTAGCGGTCTTCAATGAATCATCTATTTCACTCATTTAGCCGTGGGTCACTCAGTCCTTAGCAGCCTATCGAGCGACCGCTAAACCATTTTAGCGGTCATATTGCGACCGCCTCTCTCTGCTATCCTTAGTGCCGTTGCTTTCTCAAGTCGTGCTCTACTTAAGTTTCTCTCCTTCTCTCTCGCTCTCCTTTGTACTCTCACATTGTCAGTCATAGGAGTCGTTAAGTCAGTTAGTCATTGTCGGTCCACATGCATTCATCATTTTAAGTAAAAAAGGGGGGCATGTCATTTCACTAAGTCATATATGCATACATCCTGCATAGTACATCAAGCCGGTCCCTCTCCAGACCCCCGCTATCGCCGGTACCCTCACATCTCTTCCTTGACGGCTCCATGGTTGTGCTCTCCTCCTGTCGCTATCGTCAGCGTCGCTCCTCATCCTCATTCCTCCGATGGCCGGAGGAACCAGTGAGGTAGTCTCTATAGGCGCCACTGTGCGTGACACTCAGAGTCCTGCTACGCTCCGATCTCCGGCTCATCGCCTGGAGAGACTATTGGTACGCCCCCACTGCACCTCTCAGCTCGGCTACCTACAGTCGGGACCACTCTAGCTCACTCCTCAGCTCCGCCGCCTCGGCACGAAGGCACTCTGCCTCTACTGCCTCTGCACGAGAGTGCTCTACCTCTGTCTGAAAGCACTCTGCCTCCTCTCTCTACCAAGTGACCTCGCTCAGCGCTGCTGCTAGCTCTCTCGCCTGCACATACATTCATCATGGTCAGTCATTTACATTCATGATCATAATTCAAAGGGGAAGAATGACTGTTTGCTTACCCTCCCGGCTAATGTGGCTTCGGCCTCTTCAACTTGTGCCATCACCCGCGCGAAGTCTGCGTCTCGCTCGGCTCGGTCCACTGGTGGCTGGGAGGAAGAAGACGGTGCATCTGGTCCCTGGGACTGGACTCCCTTGGCACGCTGTATTTAGAGTCATGTCAGTCTCATCAAGCGTAGCATGGCATTTTAGGTCTAAGGATAAGATAAAGCTTACCAGGAGGTCCAAGGAGCGCTAGAGCTCGTCCCGCTGCTAGACTATAGAGTGGAGCAACCCCTGAAGCTCTGCGATCCGTCCATGGGGGTCTAGCTGCATGTAGAATGTCAATCATTAGTGCACATTGTAATCATAAGCATTTTAGAGAGTATAAGTTTAAGAGTCGTACAGGTCGTCGTGCGCCATGGAAGACCTGGTCTCCGTAGCGTCGGGCGTAGGTCGTCAGGTAGTCCTCGTCAGTAGTGGCTCGGGCACGTACCTCTCGCCCTAGCCTGGTCCAGTCCTAGATCTGGTCCACCACCCAAGTGATCCAGTCGATCTCCACTGCGAGCCCGCGTGAGTGGCGTCCCACGCGCTCCTCCGGTTTCTCTCGTACTGGGAACTCCGCCTCTGGCTGGTGGATGCCCACGGTCCTCATAATCAACCGGTGGTAAAGTGGCTTGATCACATTCATGCAGTGGATCCAGATGTCACGTCCTGCATAAGCTAGGGTTGCCACCACCCACGGCTGGCTCTCGTGTCCCCTGCCCTGGTACGGTGTCCACCGGACCTTCAAAATGGTGACCAATTGCATTAGTGTCCAAGCATGTAGTTGCACTTGCATAGTTTAAGTCTAGCTCTTACCGAGGCATAAGGTAAGGTGTCAATGTCATCCTGGATGGCTCGCACCTGGCGTCGCAGGGATCCCACCTCTCTGGCTGCCGTCCACCGCCTCGCGATGGGCACCCGGTCGGGATGCACCTCCTGCCCTCTCCCCAGTCTGGGGAGGTACATGCAGGCCCACACATGTCTTTTATTGCATTAAGTGTCAGCATATAGCATTCTATAAAATTATATAGCAATTGCACAAGCATTTTAGGAATCGAATCTTACCTGGAGTAGTGGGGAGAACCCGCCTAGCATCGTCCACCGGCGGGTGGAGCTGAGGGTATCGAAGAGGAAGGCTAGCACAGCCGCGCCCCATGCATACTCGCCAACTCCGTCAACCTCCTCGAGCAGGGGTAGGAGTCTACAGCTCACCCCATCAGCTCTGGTGGCGAACAGAAGCTTCCCGAAGAAAAGCATCAGGAACCACCGCAGGACCATGTCTGCCTCGGGTCCCGATCCCACTGCTACCCGCTGTCGCGCTCTGTCTGTCAACCGCCCCAGGTGCTACTCTGGCAGCTCTCCGACATCGATCTAGCTCCTTGCAGGCCCAAGCTCTCCTGCAGGCCCACTCTCGGTAAAATCGTAGAATATCACTCCGGTCTCTACAGCTCGAGTCCCAGCAGCCTCTGGGCCAACCCCCGGTAGTCTGTGTAGGTCCTCCCGCTCACTGGCGCACCGTGCACTCGTAGCCCGGTGATCCTCGCCACGTCCTCCAGTGTGGGATCATGTGCCCCCATGGGAATAGGAACACCCGGTTGACTGGGTCCCACCGATCGTGCAACGCGTAGATGGGTGCGGTGTCCAGCCTCATCACCTCTGTGCCAAGGAACTCTGTGAATCCCATGGCGGTCAACCTCTCCCTCTGAAAGTTTGGTAGTGCCAAGTATACCGCCTAAACCTGGAGCCATGAAATCCGCGTCTGACATTTTACCTGCATACATTCATCATTTTATGTCAGTCATTCATTTCATATAGTCATGCATTGCATTGCATTAAAAAAATGCAGTATGCTGAGGGGGCAGCCACATTAGGGCCATTTTCTGCCTGTCTAACGGTCATCTGTGGATCGCTTTGCAATCCCCACGATCACCTTCAGACCATTTTCACCTTCAATAAAATCTCTTCGCTGGTCTAGATTTAAACGGCCGCTCTCTGACCGTTTTCGTCTACATAGCGGTCTATTGGAGACCGTTCAGTTTCTTGGCGGCCTTATTTGGACCTTTTTACCCTTTTAAGGGTAGTTCCCACCTAGTGGTCATAAGTTGACCGTTTCGTTCCCCTTAGCGATCCCTGGTATGACCGTCTTTTACTCGCCACTACGGGCGGCGCTCCACCCTTCCCCATCTCTGGAAATGGCCCTAGGGGCCTTCACATTTTGTTCTAGGGGTTGGTGTGACCCCTCTCCCTCCGTCTAATACTCCATGCATCCATCAAAACTTGAAATTAGGGGGGTTTGGTCCGCGGCCTACCTCGGATGGTGGTGCTCTTCCGGCCGGTTCCTTGGCCTCCACTGGGGCTCGTCCACCTTCTTGCATTATTTCTACTTCCTCCGGCGCTCCGGCGGCCGTGGAAGGTCCTTCTTCCATGACCACAGCCAGTGGCGGCACCTCCTCCTCCGGTGGGTTCGTCGGCGGCAGTGCATGTTCTTCTTCTCCGACAATCCGTAGCATAAAATGCCCCAACGCTTGTCTCTTCTTTCGCATCCGCATGAGGGCTGGAAGGAGAGGGCTAGGAAGAGAAGGGAGTTCGGATGGGGGGGGATCGGTGGTGGTTTCTCTGCTATTGAACCTCCCGATTGTGAGCATATGAGGAAGACGAAGGGGAGGGCAATTTCATTTTTTTTGGAACTGACGTCTATGTGGCAGTCGCACGACTGACCGTTAGGTTTTGTAGGCGGTTATACGAAGACCGTTTCTTATCAATGCCTTTTTAGATGTCGAATCACCTCACAAGACGGTTGGTTTCTGACTGTTTTGTTACTAGACGGTCCTCCTTCTAGCCGTTTAAATGCCAACACTTAAAATTCAAATTTTGCTAATCTCGGCGGTAAGATTTTGACCATTTTCTTCATTTGGCAGTCTTGGTGGGACCATTTTCATGCGACTTTTGGTCTAAATAATGGACGTTGTTTGTTTCATAACCTAATTTTTGCTGCATAATGTGCTTAATTGATAACTTTTTTTTGGCTTGATTGGCTTATTCCATGATATAGATGTCGCAAAATCTTTTCACGACCTCTTGCGGCGATGCTACATACTTCGCATGGTCAAGTAAGTCAGGTAAGTATTTCGCATCCCTATCCGTTAATGCATTACTGTATGGTATATATGCTATATAATCTCGAGAACCGGCTAGACATTCATGTGTTCTGGGATCTGACGTTCCCCTTTACCAAAAATGATGATGATCTAGGTGCACATGTTTAATCGTTGGTTAGGCCGTTAGGTTGGAGGAATTATGGGACGATGGTTCTATCTTGCATGCCGTGGTTGCAGATAGTATCCTGACCCTGATTAATCCGGTCTAGCAATACTATTCTCAAGTATTTTCTATTTTATCTTTCTTTGCATTCGTTTTGATGATTTTCTTCATTTTAGTCCAGCACGAATCATATGCATTTTTTGAGCATTTATGTCCCCTAATCTGTCTAAGATGCCTCGTTGATGATGGATAATTGTGCGTCCATGGTCTTGGGTAAGAGAGATTATTCCGCTCAGTATCGGAAGGTCTTTTCTGGTCTGTTCACTTGGTTTGGTTGACTAAGAGTCCCTGTCTGGAGTTTATTTTACTTTCTTTTATTTTCCATTACTGCTTATTCCAATCCCCTCATTGGCCTGTGGATTGTGTCCCCCCGATGAGGTTGGTCGTGTTTTATTTCCGTTAATTTAGTTAGCTCCTCCAGACTCGTGTCATTTTGGTCTGATCGTTCCTTGTGATTGGTTCAGAGTTTTTCGAAAGATTCCTATCGCTCATTGGTGAGGAACGGGTGTCATTTACCTTAATGCCCACTTTTCAGTCCACTCTGTTGCATTTTCGCTTCATCTCCGTGTTTCTATTTTGCCTTCGCTTCACCTCTGCTCGCTCCCCTGCAAAGAGGATGTTAAGGAGGGGCATCTGTTGACACCCATTTTTTTACCTTTGAGTTGAGTCATTTTCTTAGCCTTATTTTAATGTCCCAAGTTGTCCATTATTCATTGGGCCATTTTTAGATGGTTTTTGGGCCTATTTTATGGGTATTTTCTCCCTGGCTGGGCTTGCTCACGCATTTTTCTCGAATTTGAGCTTAATGGGCTTTGCTTTGACTTGGTCTTTGGGATAAATAAGCATATATCTCAATTGTTTATTTTTCAATGGCCAGGTGAATAGCGGTCACCCGATAGACCGCTCAGCATCTCTGGCGATCTATCGAGAGACCGTTTTTATCGGCTGGGATTCCTACGTCGACGAGCGTTTCTCTCTCTATATGTGGTCAAACAGGTTCCTTCATCCGCGGATTTCTCCTCGGATTTTGAGCCAAATGGGTAGTCGTTTGATCCTGCTGGCGGATGGGAATATTATCTTGATATTTTTCTAAATAATCGAAGCCTGATTCTTGCCAAAAAGCCCCCAACTCGAGCTAGGGCTTCAAGGGTTTATAAATAGAACCCTTGGCTCATGGTCGCAGAGGGGGAGATTCCGGAGCTCGCGTGGAGGTGCTGCCGCATTCTAGAGCGAGATTCAGCCAGGGAGAAAGGCTTTCCACGTCCCTTAAGCCTTCGGTCCAAAGAGTAGTTGATTACATTGTTCTTTTTTTGTGTCATTGTTTAGTTGTTTTTAGTCATCTTTTGGTCATCCCATCTTCATTTTTCCTCATTTTTCTCCACATTTTTCACTGTCACCTTTGCATTCATATATCCTCCTATTGTTTTCTTCGCCCCACAGGGGTTAAAAACCACAATCCCCCAGGTATCCACTCTTCTAATCATGTGTTTTACTGATTGTTCTCGTCTATAGATATTGCACGTCCATGAACTAATTTGGGTCGTTTTCTCTTGTTGTTTGTGTTGTTTTGTAGGTCAGCAGTCATCTTTACACAAGGCCCATCTCTCCTGACCGGCCGGAAGGGGTGGAGGATTGAGTTCCCAGGTCTGGGTTCTGGAAGCTCTCCGCGGTCTACCTCCGACCGTTTACCAGAGGTAGCAGCCCTCCTCAGGCCGTCTTTCTTCTGTCTGCGGCTTATTGAAGACCGTCTGCTTCCTGCGCCCGTGCCTTCCTCCCGTGTTCTGTCCTGGTGCTAGTGGTAGCCTATCGTCCGACCGTCTCCTTCGTTCAGTGGCCGTCACGAGACCGTCTCTTTCCTGCATCAGTGTTATCCCGGTTGGCGAGTGTCTTCATCCATTCCTTTTTTCCAATTTATGTAGTGTGTTCCTCTTGCACTATTTACTTTGGTGGCGATCACGATCCGGGTGTGCTAGTTTGGAGGTGATGGTATCATTGCATTACTTATTTCATTCCGTGTGCTATTGGGTGTCACACTAGTCACATTCATTCATACACCCACACACATCGGGGAGGAAAGTATCAACAACAATCAAGTTCAACTAACACCTTTTTACGTGAGGAATCACATTTGTTAGATGCAAATGCCCCAGTTACTTAGTGCAGTTAACTATCATGCCTCATTTTGATCAGGGATAGCTTGCCACTTCATGCCTGACCCTCTATCACTTCATTGGTGAAGGATTACAGTTTCTCAGTGGACAGGAGCCATTGCTCTGTTAAGACCCTCTTGCTATTTTTTTTTTAAAATATAATCAGATCAGAGTTAGTCAAGACATTACCTTTTGATGCGAACCACCTCACGTCTCAGGTGAAGTGCATTCGGTTACTCAGTAAGTCCTAACCATTGCTTTGCAATGAGTGCTTTGGATAAGTCTCAATTAATATGGTTGTTTGATCACAATACTCGATGGAAGTTTATCTACCAAAATTGCTAGTGAATATGCATAAGCAGACCATGGGACATTAGAACTTATAAAATGTAAAGTATCAACAAAAGTAAGCCCGTGGAATCCCTCCTTCAAGTTTCATGTTTTCAGACTTCAGGAAGTTGTTGGCCTTAAAACCTCAAACATTTAAACAACCATGATAAAAAGAAAATGTAGGAGATTACTTTCAGAGAAATCAGTCAATAAAAATAGTCTTAGAAAGAAATCTCTCCTTGAAACAAACCACAAGGAAGTGAAGAGTTGACAAATGGATAGGACACACTCCCCCTCAGTAATTGCAAAGATGACTGAGTGTTTGCACAAACAATGTGTGCCTATGAGGAAAGATTCAGAGTTAAGGCATTAAGATGAGAGTGCAGCGCACAGGAAAAGAAGAAGTTGTGTGTCGACCTATCCTCAATAGTGCGTTGATGTAGAATTATCTCACAGAACACAAGATTTGGACAATTTGAACTATGGCGTCGACGCAGACTTGTCAGTGTGTCGACTCACTGCAGCCAGATAGATGAAAAGCTTCTAATGCATTAGAATTAACTACGAACCTATTTCAAGACAATTTTAACAACTCCCCATCAATCCATGGACACTAAAATGCACTATGTGAGGACCCTTGGTACTTGGCGAAGTATCTTCTCACGCATAGTTTTGCTGTCAGACAGACTATGCATGCCCTTTCACACATCACCATTTTATATACCAATGGGTTATTCATACAAAATCAGATCACAACACATGAACCAAAATGCAACAGCCTCAAATATAAAAACAATGCAACCAACCAACCATGAAAATTGGACTCCCCTTGACAGTAGCAACCAGTGACCCCTTGGACTTAGATGAGCAAAATCATGCAAGGACAATCAAGTGGGGGGTCTACACAGACCCAATTCTCTTCTTAAGGTAGAAAACTTTTCATTGTACAGATATTTTGTAAACATATCTGCAATTTGCTTTTCTGTTTCAATGAATTGTAATTCAAAATTCTTTTTACTAACCTCATCTCTAAGGAAGTGATGTCTTATCTCAATGTGTTTTGTTCTTGAATGCTAGATGGGGTTCCTTGTTAAATTGATGGCACTTGTGTTATCACACAATATGGGTGTGCATCCAAGGTATATACCATAATCTTGAAGTTGGTGTTTTATCCACAGCACTTGGGTCCCACAACTACCCGCAGCTACATACTCTACTTTTGTAGTAGATAGGGCCACGGAGTGCTACTTCTTAGAAGCCCAAGAGACTAGACACCCACCCAAGTATTGGCAATACCCACTAGTACTTTTTCTATCAAGTTTACACCCAACATAGTCAGCATCAATATAAGAGATTAATTCAAAATGACATGATGCTGGATACCACAGCCCTAGGTCATGTGTGCTAGCAACATATCTCAAAATTCTTTTTACAACAATTAGATGGGATTCCTTAGGATTGGCTTGAAACCGAGAACACATGCATACACTATACTGAATATCAGGCCTAGAAGCAGTGAGATACAAAAGAGACCTGATCATACCTTGGTATGTTTTAGGATCTACAGATTTACCATTCTCATCTGCATCTAAGGAGGCACTTGTTCCCATGGGCGTGGATATGTGTTTGACATCCTTCATTCCAAATCTTTACAGAACCTCCAATGTACACTTGGACTGATTTATGAAGAAGCCTTCTTCAGTCTGTGTGACCTGTAGTCCAAGGAAGAATTGGAGTTCCCCTATGAGGCTCATTTCAAATTTTTTTGTCATAAGATCAGCAAACTGCTTGCAGATGTTAGAATTAGTTAAACCAAACACTATGTCATCTACATATACCTATACCACAATGATGTGTCCATTTATCACTTTTGTAAAGAGAGTTTGGTCAATTTTACCTCTGTTGTAGCCTCTGTCGGTCAGATGTGCACTAAGTCTATAATACCAGGCCCGTGGAGCCTGTTTTAATCCATACAGTGCCTTATTCAATTTGTAAACATGGTTAGGCAAGTCAACATGTTCAAAACTAGGCGGTTGTTCTACAAAAACTTTTTCTTTTAACAAGCCATTCAGAAAAGCACTTTTGACATCCATTTGTTGTAGCTTAAAGCTTAGGGAGCATGCGAAGGCCAACAAAATTCTGATGGCTTCTTATCTTGCTACAGGGGCATATGATTCTTCAAAGTCAATGCCAATTTCTTGATTATACCCCTTAGCTACCAGCCTAGCTTTGTTTCTAGTTATCATTCCATCTTCATTCAAGTTGTTCTTGAAAACCCATTTAGTTCCGATGACAGGCTGGTCTGTGGGTCTGGAAATCAGATTCCATACTTGATTTCTTTCAAATTGATTAAGTTCCTCATGCATGGCATTAACCCAATGTTCATCGAGCAGGGCTTCTTCAATGTTTTTGGGTTCCACTTGAGACACTAATGCAATGAGGTCTTCATTATGTACATCTTTATGAAAAGATTGGTCCTAGGGAGATCATGAATGTTTTCTATGATATTTTGGACATGATGATCCTTTAAAGTTCGGATTTTTGTAGAAGACTCACCGGGCAGAATGGAGTGTGCAGGGATTTTGGTCAACCGACCTGTCTCTTGCCTTGTGAACTGTTGTTGGCTGCCTTCTCCCTGTTCTTCTTTGGACTCTGGAGGTCTTCCATCATATTCCTCCTTTTCCCTGTCAACATCATCCTTGTCAGGTTCATTATTCATTTCAGCAAACACAACATGTGGAGTTTCTTCCACTATTTAATTTTTCACATTAAAAACCCTATATGCTCTTGATGTTTCAGAATACCCCAAGAATACTCCAATATCACTCTTAGCCTCAAATTTATCAAGGTCAGCTTTGTTATTGTCATGGATGTAACATTTTGAACCAAAAGCTCAAAAATAGGCTAAGTTGGGTTTCTTACCTTTGAGAATTTCATAGGGTGTTTTCCTACTTTTTGGCCTTAACATGGCCCTGTTGATTATGTAGCAAGCCGTGTTGGCTGCTTTAGCCTAGAACTTTCTTGGGAGCTTACTTTCAATCAACATTATCCTGGTGATTTCCACAATTGTCTGATTCCTTCTCTCCACAATGCCATTTTGCTCCGGGCTCCTGGGAGAGGAAAACCTATGTGTTACACCTTCCTGGTTGCAGAATTCAGAGAAACAGGAGTTTTTGAATTCTCCTCCATAATCAGATAGGATGGTGGATATCCAGAATTTACCTTCTTGTTTTACTTTTCTGAAGAGTTTCTGAAATTCAAGAAAGGCATCATTTTTATTAGTCAAGAAGAAGATCCATGTAAAGCGAGAAAAATCATCAACTAACACATATCCAAATCTTCTTCCATTGATGCTTGTTGTTCTAGTTGGACCAAACAAGTCCATATGCATAAATTCAAAAGGCATGGTTGACAAGGGCTCACTTCTAGGTTTAAATGATTTGCTAGTCTGTTTACCTAGGGAGCATGCTTCACAAACATGGGTGTTCTTTTTATAGGACAGTTTGGGCAACCCTCTTATCATCCCATGCATGGACAGTTTGTGTAGTGTACCATAGCTAACATGACCTAGCCTCCTATGCCATAGCCAAGCCTCATTGGGCTGACTGGCAGACAAGCATAGATTTTTAGAAATGGGAGTGTCAAGGTCTACCATGTAGACATTATTAACTCTATGACCTACGAACATCACAGAATCAGAGTTTTTCTCAAATATTTTACATTCATTGGCTTCAAACAGTACCTTGTGGCCTTTGTCGCATAGCTGGCTTATGCTGAGCAGATTATGCTCAAGGCCTTCAACAAGCATGACGTTCTCAATGAAATTGGAAGAGTTCTTACCCACGGTGCCTCTGCAAATGACTTTTCCTTTATCCTTGCCTTCAAACCTCACTTGGCCTCCTTCCTTCTTGATTAGATGACTGAATTTCTTCTTGTCTCCCATCATATGCCTCCAGCAGCCGCTATCCAAGTACCATCGATTGTAATGGGCTGCTAGGCATTCCTGCATAGAACATATCATGCAGAAGCTTTTGGAACCCAAACAAACTTGGGTCCACAATCATAGTTGAATGTATGCAATAAGTTCTTTGGAATCCAGACTTGCTTAAAGGATCTCATTCTCTGGACGGACTAGCATTGGTTGTTGGTATGTCCCTGTTTGTTGCAGATGTGACAAGCAGGTTTCATGGATTTCAAGAAATGTGAGCTAAATTGTGGTCTAAATCTTGGGTTTCCAAGGTGTTGAATTGAGTATGGAATGTACCCAAATTCGACTGACCGTTGAACCTTCTTTGATTATAGAATCAGTTTTTCTTTTTGAAAGAACCAGATGAACTGCGTCGACCCTAACGCTTAGTTGGCTCTGGCTGAGTGGGGTTGTGCCGACCTGATCTATTGCTGCGTCGACCTTGTTCATTGGTCGCAACAGGATTAGCTACATTGTAACGACCCTGTGAGGTAGTGTGTTGACCTGATTGAGTAACAGGTTTCTTAGAATGAGTTTGAAGGTTTCCTTTCTGATTTTTGGTGTTTTGACCTTAGGTTTGAAGGTTTTGAGTTTTGAGTGTTCTGGGATCAAAGACACTCTGCTTTGATGATTCCTCCGTGATCGGCTTACCCTTCCCTTTTGATGCGGGACGGGTGACGCGATCGGGCTAAGACGTACGACTGACTTGACATGCGGCCAGCACTAGCACACTAAGGTAAGCCAGGCGGCTGACTACCGTGGTGTTCTCCTGGTGGACACGTCTCTCAATAGAAACTCACTCTAGCCCGATGATTGTCCCTTGCAAGGGAAACGTGGGATCGCAGCGGTTAAGGAACCACTGTCGCCTAGGGGTTTCCAGTTTGGGCTCGGTGCTCGACTAGGCCTATGGAACGGGCGCTCACAACTCACAACCATGGTGATTTGAAGCTAGATATCGGCCATATTCTCACAAATGCAGCATGATAGAAAATATACTAAATAAGTAATGTGAGTGTAGGAACGAAGCGCGTACCTCCACGAGTAGCGCGTGGGGAAGAAATCCCGGCCGAATCTGACAACCATGATACAGACAATTATTAACCATATAATTTCAGAACATGATGCCCACTCCACGCAGGGAGGTAAAGGGCTAAAATCACACTTCTGGGGCTACTGGAATTCGGGTTGATGGGCTGCACTCGCAGGAGGCAAGGGAGGCGAGTCGGGGCCGATCGGGTGAGCCGATTGGAAGCCGACTAGGCTCTGTCCACGTAGGTCACCCGACGCAGCAGACTTACGGAGGCCGGTATGCCAAGATCCGACGTCTGATCTGGGTGCCGTTTGTTGGAGAATGTTGGCGACAGGATGAAGAATGCCTGGTCAGAATGGCGTGATCAGATATGATCAGATCTAGGTGTGGCAGCAACTGTACTAAGCCTCAGGTTCTGCTCGCAAAGAACTACACAAGAAAGCTAAAAATTATGGGAAAAATCACTTCGGTGTCGGAATGGATTGCTTGTTGTTGGAGATCATCGGCGACGTCCATAGGAAGACTCAGACCAAAGGGCTTGAGCAGATCTGAGGGGAAGGAGACGGGGCCGCTTCTGTAAGTTACCTCTGCCTCTGGGTCGGATCTGCATAGGTTGGTTGGCGCAGCCCCACGAAAACCTCGCCACGACCAGCACAGACCTCAAAACAACACGAGCTCGACGGCAACGGGAAGAGGACAGAAAATCTTACGACCACTCAGAATCTCAGATCCAAAGAACTTGGGAGTAGATCTATAGAAATTTGGGATCAGGAAGTTGAGGATCTGGATAGTAGGCTCGGACAGACTTGCGTGACTTCACGAGCAGAATTATTGCTAGTGATCCAGAGCTCCGATCGAGGCGAAACTAGCGTCGACTTCTTCCTGACTTGTAGAAGCTTCACTGATAAAATTCCCAGAACCAGATACAAAAAGAAAGGGGATGATAAGGGGGGCGAGTCACAAGCTAAGAAAATCCCGTCACAGGATTTGGGTCTAGGGCATCACACCCAAGAGGGGGAAAGAGAATCACTCTCTTACATAATTTTCTCTCAAAATTTCTTCATTAGCCTTCAAAGCTCTCATTACATACCACTATATAGGCTAGAGGGGAGGGGAGGGGGAACATGTATGGGAGGGGGAACCTTCCTCCTCCTTGAATCAAGGATGAGGTCAAGGAAGGGGGGCAGCCACCACCTTGGACCAAGAAAAAGGGGGGGGGGGAGCTTCCTAGTTTGAATGGGAGGGGAGGAGGGAAGTTAAGGAAGGGGGCAGCCTCCCCATTTGACCATGGAAGGGGGCTCCCCTCTCCATGTGTCCCTTTCAAGCCCCAAGGCCCATTCACACTAGTAACCCTTTCACACTATGCCCTTTTCACACTTGATCCCTCTTGGCCCATTTGACCCATTCAAAAAGCCCAATTTGAAGCCCAATACTATTCTAGCCCATTAACTCTAACCTAGCCCATTTAGCTATTACAATAGTAAATGGACTAAATAGAGCCCAAACAAGGCTAAAAAAATGTGGAATGAAGGTCGATGCGTCCACATCCTCCTCGAGCAAAAGGGACTCCGGCGTGTCCTCGTCCACCGTCGTGTACTGCGATGTGTGTCCGCACCAATTCTCCCCAAGTGGGAGGAAGTCGACCCCGTCGAGTAAGGGTCCCGATGCTTGAGCGATCCACGTGTGACCAAGGCATCGTCTGTCGCGGGGTGTCCTCTCCAACGCACAAAGAAGTGTTGGTAGGCTCCGTTCTTGGTGGTGATCACATGCTCATCCAGTATACAATCTATATGCTTGCGTTGAGGTTGGAAGAGGTGGACTCTCGAATGGTGCGTCACTCACAACAGGAGGAAAAAGTCCAAAAACTTACTAGGGATCACCGCGTGGTTCTGATATGCTACCAGATCTGAAACATTGAACGTCGAATTGACACCATAGTCGTCTGGTAGTTCAATAATGTACGCATTCGAACCCACTTATTTCATGACTCAGAAAGGACTGGCATCGCGGGCCTTGGAGTTTCTTTATGGTCCCCAAGGGGATACCATTCAGGCATGACCCTGATCATGACGTACTTTCCCTTTTGGAACTCACGGGTACGTCGGCGTGCATCAGCTAACTCCTTACACGTGCATTGCTGGCCTTTTATTGGGATAACTTTATGCAAACTCCATATGCATGACAAACAAACTGTATAAGCAAAACTGACTCATACATGACCCTAGACAAACCTAGATACCCATAGTAATACTCGCATACAAACGACGCAACCCAAAGTTTGGGACTCCTAGACATCTAACATGTACCTACTGACCTCTTAATGGGGGTTTAGAGGTTTGGGAGGATTACACCCAATGGCTCATTGTCTTGGGACTGAGTACCCCGGATGGCAGCGTGCTCTTCTAAAAGCTCATCAGAGAACTCCTCTGTGAGTTCTGGATCTGGCTCATAGTTGACTGGCACTAGCTCCGATGTGGGGTCGCAGGTTGGAGTGTCCAAAATAATCAACGATTCTCGAGTGGGACACTTGGCAGCAAAGTGGCCAATCCCACCACACCTATAGCACTGGTCACACGGCCATGTGCTAGAAGATGCTCCACCAGTCATCGGCCCCTTTCCCTTGTCTTCTCGACGGGCCGGGGGTGGTGGGAGCTGAGGTCGGGCAGGCAATGTGGGCTGCTGAGGGAAGGGAGCGGGGAATGATGCTTGCTGGCGAGGGGGAGGGTCCCTTGGAGGGAGAGAGTGAGGTTTGAGAGTAGTGGGGTCCTGGCGAGGGGGTTCCGGAGGATGAACAACCGAAAATCGACTATAAGAATTGGGCGTGGTACGAGAGTCGGACCCACGGTAATGGATGGTCCCCGGTCGCTGGACGGGAGCAAAATCTGACTAAAACTGCTCTAACTCGAGAGCAACCTAATATGCGGCCTCCAGGGTGGTTACATTGCGGCGAAAGAGTTCATACTGAAAGTGGGGCCACATACCACGACGGAATCGTGAAATAGGCATCGTGCTCTCTTCCGAGACGTCACATCGCAAAAAATATTCATCAAACTCTGCGATGTACTCGAACATGGACAGGTCCCCAAGGTTGAGATTCTGCAACCTATCAAGGAGCCTCTGACGGTACGTGATAGGAAGATACTTAGTTCTAAGTCTATCCTTCATCTCATCCCAAGACTCAACCTGGGGCTCCCGACGCTGAAATAGCAAGCCCTCTACATTGCGCCAATAAGTTTGTGCTTTCTCTAACAACTTCATTTTAGCAAACTTGACTCTCCGGTGATCCGTCATCTCGAACCACTCGAAGTACCAGTCCATGCCGGCATCCCAATCAAGATAGACTTTTGGGTCCAAGGACCCGTCAAAAGTGGGAGGGTCTGCTCGCATGGTCCTAAGGACTCTATCGTCATCATCATCTCTCGACTGATGAAAGCCACGACGGCATCGGCCATACCCCTCATAAGCATTATCAGACCCATAATCCTCTAGACCAAGGTCACGATGTTGTGGTTCAAGGGCTCGGTGAGGGGCGGGCAGAGGAGCATCCGCGGGCTGCTCCTGTGCCGTGGGAGCAGGTGCGGGTGGGCCCTGGGCCGCTCCAGGAGGGTCCCCGTGTGACATTCTACCCAACCGTCCAACCAGACCTTGGATAGATTTGTCGGATGACTCCATGCGTTCCTCCATGGCCCTAAGGCGACCATACATATTATCGAAGAAGCTCCGAAAGGTAGCCTCGGACTGGTCTAACCGGGCCATGATGGCCATCATCGCCTCATGCAAGGAGTGAAAGTCTCCCGAGGCGGCATCCCGTGGGTTTGCCATAGACGCGGGGCGATGGTATTGGGTACCTCGCCTGGTGGGCATGCAATGACACAAAAAGTTAGAATGCACTAACTAATACAAACTGAGGAACCTAGACTCAACCAATATACGGTACTAGGCGGAGGTTTGATCCGAAGATCGCACTCACGCAAGTGTGCTACCTTCCCAATAGGCGTAAGCTATTGTTCCGAGAACACCTTTTGATATACCGGGTATTGGAATGAAATGCAACCTAGGACAAGATGACCTAGACAAAGATCACCCTAGACTTAAACTTCGCTCTGATACCAATTTGATGCGGGACGGGTGACGCGATCGGGCTAAGACGTAGGACCGACTCGATATGCGGCTAGCACTAGCACACTAAGGTAAGCCGGGCGGCTGACTACCGTGGCGTTCTCTGGGTGGACATGTCTTTCAACAGAAACTCAGTCTAGCTCGACGATCGTTCCTTGCGAGGGAAACGTGGGATCGCAGCGGTTAAGGAACCACTGTCGCCTAGGGGTTTCCAGTTCGGGCTCGGTGCTCGACTGGGCCTATGGAATGGGCGCCCACAACTCACAACCACGGCGATTTGAAGCTAGCTATCGGCCCTATTCTCACAAACACAGCATGATAGAAAATATACTAAATAAGTAATGTGAGTGTAGGAACGAAGCGCGTACCTCCACGAGTAGGGCGTGGGGAAGAAATCTCGGCCAAATCCGACAACCCGATACACACAATTATTAACTGTACAATTTTAGAACATGATGCCCACTCTACGCAGGGAGGTAAACTGATACAATCACACTTCTGGGGCTGCTGGAATTCGGGTTGATGGGCTGCACTCGTAGGAGGCGAGGGAGGCGAGTCGGGGCCGATCGGGTGAGCCGATTGGAAGCCGACTAGGTTCTGTCTGCGTAGGTCACCCGGTGCAGTAGACTTGCGGAGGCCGGTACGCCAAGATCCGACGTCCGATTGGGGTGCTGTTTATTGGAGAATGTTGGCGACAGGATGAAGAATGCCTGGTCTGAACGGCGCGATAAATCTAATCAGATGTGGGTGTGGCAGCAACTGTACTCAGCCTCAGGTTCTGCTCGCACAGAACTGCACAGGAAAGCTGAAAATTATGGGAAAAATTGCTCCGGTGTCGGAATGGTTGTTTCTTGTTGGCATTGGTGACGTCCAGAGGAAGACTCAAACCAAAGGGCTTGAGCAGATCTGAGGGGAAGGCGACGGGGTCGCTTCTGTAAGTTGCCTCTGCCTCTGGGTCGGATCTGCACCGGGTGGTCGGCGCAGCCCCACGAAAATCCTCGCCACGACCAGCGCAGACCTCAGAATGACACGAGCTCGGCGGCAACGTGAAGAGGACAGAAAATCCTACGACCATTAGGAATCTCAGATCCAAAGAGCTTGGAAGTAGATCCATAGAAATTTGGGATCAGGAAGTTAAGGATCTAGACAGTAGGCTCGGTCAGACTTGCGCGACTTCACGAGCTGAATTGTGGCCGACGATCCAGAGCTCTGATCGAGGTGAAACCAGCGCCAACTTCTTCCTGACTTGTAGAAGCTTCACTGACAAAATTCCCAAAAGCAGATACGAAGAGGAAGGGGATGATAAGGGGGGCGAGTCACTGTTGGCACACAAAATATACTCGTTGGTGATCAAGCCTCAAAGACAAATGATGCGGCCTACCGAAGCAGGGAAGCTGAAGGAGACCAACACATTGAAGCCTTCTCAAACTGCCAGGGCCTCAGGTCACCCATTATGAATGCCGGGGACTTCACCTGATGAGGATCGAGAAGAATACACCACAAGGGGGCATTATCTATCATCCGATCACGGATGAGCATGCCCTCGTCATCCGACCAAGGATGAGAACATATCCGTCGTACGATCAAGGACGAGGATGTACCCATCATCTGATCAAGGATGAGCACGCCTTCATCGTCCGACCAAGGATGATAACATATCCGTCGTCCGATCAAGGATGAGGATGCACCTACCATCCGACCAAGGACGAGCGTGTATCCATTGTCCGACCAAGGACATAGGTACACTCGACGGCACGCCGCCCGAATGAAAGATCCTCCCCAGGTGAGAGAACACCCTCGGCCCCTCAAAATAGAGGACCGAAGGCTCTGTTAGTAGAAGACCCCGATTACCCGGCACAGGTACGACTTCTCAACATATTGGGCCTATCAGTGGCCAGATGATCGCCCAGTCTAGGCGGAAGCACCCCGGGCAATATACCACTCCCCGTGGAAGCTACCAATGCAAGCCGAGTCAAGCCAGCAGCGTGAACCATTGTGCCGAGAGCCATGTCTGCAGAAAACCCACATGTCCGAGCTGAAGGTGCACGAGTTCCAAAAGCAGCCGTTCGACGGCCCGGAAGCTTCGTCAATATCTCCCCCTATGCTTTTGCAAGACCACGGAGAGATGAAGAATCACAACGACTCTCGGGGTCAGTCTGGGGCCCGGTGTCGGACCCGTATCAAGTTAACGTGACGAAGTGGCTCGAATCCGATGCGCTCCTCGAAACCGGCGCGCCCCTCCTAAACCGGTGCGCCACCTTTGCCTTTGGCAGCCTCCTAATCTGGCGTGCCCTGCTCAGCTCGAATCCGGCGCGCATAGAAGGCCTTAAACCGGCGCGCTCAACCCCACGCCGGATTAAGCTCACTCGAGGGGTTGCCTATATAAAGGCCTTATGTTCGAGAAGAGTGTGAGCGATGTCACGTGGTTCGAAGAGCGAAGAAGACGCGGAGCGTGCGGGCTCCTTTTTTGTTTGCTGCAACACAGAAATAAAAGAAAAGAGAAGGGGCCACCACGGGAGATTGCTCCGGTAAGCTGGCCGCCACTCAACAGGAACTGTCGCTCCTGGTAAGCTAAGTGCTGCATTTTCTATTTTTAAATGTGGAGCTTAGCTGACGGCTGTTGTTTGTTCGTTCCAGCGTGCCCAGCAGACAGCGATGGTGGGAGTGGCTGGCAGCGCATCTTCCAGTTCCTCGGCCCCTTTTCTCGAGATTACCTCCCTTCGGGAGTAACTTGCTGGTGCGGTGGATAGGGCTGCCCGGGCGGAAGAGGAGCGTGATGCCTGGGTGGCGACTGTAGCAGAGCTGCGACATCGCGGTGAGGAGAGACCTTCTCCAGACATCCTGGAGTTAAGGGTTCTTCTGCAGATGATGAGGAGAGAGGCAGAGAGAGAGAAAGTCGAGAGAAGGTCCGAGTGACAGCGGGATCAGATCGAGAGGAGGGCTTGGAGGCCCAAGTGAGGGAGCTCCAGCTGGGCCTTCAGGCCGTCGTGCAGAGGCTAGGAGGGATGGAGACGCGCTACGAGAGAGCGCGAGAGTTCGGGGAGCGACTGCGCCAGTCTGGTCGCTTTGCCGCTAGTGGCTTCTTTGCCACGCCAGGTGAGGAGCAGCGAGTCATTGCTATGGAGCCGGCGCCACGAGGCGAGACGGGTGCTACTGTACGGGGATCCCGGAGGCTTCTGAGGGACCCTCCCCTCAGGGGAGAGGAGAGGGACGCCTAGAGGGACGAGCATGAAGACAATGGCGAGAGCTGGCGAGCCTAGTGGACCCGCCTCCTCTCTATGATTGTAGTGTTTATGACAGCTTATGTAGAATTATGAATGGAGTGATTTGATTTTCTTCTACTTGTTTGTTCTCTTGTACGTTCCTTCTTCCCTACACTTCTTCTCCTTTGCACTGTTCCCATGTGATGGGTCTGCCGAGACTCCACCCCAAGCAGAGAATCGCGTCTTGTTGTGACCATTTTCCACGGGAATCTGCCATCGAAGTCAATAATGACGGCCCTAGTTCCTTCTCCCGGATGTTGTGTCAAGTTTTGCGGACGTCCTCCAAAACATGATAAGGTATCCCTAGACAACACAGGGGGCTAGTCGTCATATTCTTCGTCCAATCAATCACCCTGTGCGAGCGGTGAAGTGACACACAGGACCGCATGGTAGGTGCCTCATCGCGAGGGCTATCATTAAAGGTGGTGGAGGCAATCTTGGCTTGCACTCCTTCCATTTCTATAAATTCTTGTCCCTTTTATCCTCCCAGGTATATCGAGAGCTAACTCGAGGAGCACAAGTTCTCACGGGAGAGGAGGAGTTCAAAATTCTGAGAGTTGGATGGAGGGCGAATCTTCCCACTCCTCGAAGAGAAGCAGGTCCAGTGGTAGTAGTTCCAGGAGGCTTTCGAACCTCGAAGGGCACTTCAGCGAAAGGGCCCAATCACAACTCGTAAGCCAGGTTTTTCTGCCCTTTTTTCCATTCTTTTTTCTTCCTTTCTTTCTGACCAAACCTCCTCTCCATTCCCTGCATGCGTAGAGTGTGATGAAATCACACATTTCATGGGAGTTAGCAGTGGCCGCATACAGGGGTCTCTCGGATTTTCAGAAGGCGAGGCTAGACGTGATGGGATTTGGCACCTTTCTTCGGATCGAGCCGATCCAGCTCGACCTGGTCCTGATCCAAGCCTTGTGTGAGAGATGGGACCCAGTGAACCGGGCATTCTTGATGCCTTGGGGGCACATGGTGCCTAGCCTGGAAGATGTGGTCCGAATTACGAGCCTCAAGGTGGAGGGTGAGGCAGTGACTGGGGTCACTTATGCGGATTACCGAGAAGGTGCACGGAAGCTACTGGGTTTGGACCTAGATGGTCGGAAAAATAGGTCAGTAGCTAGGGCGTCCCTCATGGATGCATTAGGGCTCACCGACACTTATCGGCGGGACGATGAATCCTCAGAAGAGTTCATGGAAAGGATGGAAATAGGATGCCGTGCCGTGTACTGCACAGATTTCGGCAACTGGGAAAGATGCAACATAGATTTGAGGAGATTTCTCCTCTTCCTTTTAGGGAGATTGGTACTGAGCTCGAAAGGGGACGGTATCCAATGTCGCTTCCTGGAGCTGCTGTCAGACCTTGAAAGAGTAGGGTACTACGCCTGGGGAGCTGCCATGCTGGCGCACTTGTTTGCAGGCCTGTTCCAAGAAGCGGATCGTGAGATGGCTGTGAGTGGTTTTACACCATTCATCCAGGTATTTTTGGTTTTGCTTGTTTTGTATTTTTTTATGTTTTTGCAAGGTACTGATGACCTGTGCCGAGCAGCTGTGGAGCTATTATTATCTCCCCATGGGGAGAGCTCGACATTGGCGACCCACGATGGTGCCGCTAGCCAGGCGGTGGGAACCCATCATGTGTGTGGCACCCCTAACCTACCAGCTGAGGGTGCTAAGGCGGGAGCTACAGGAGTTCCCTGCAGCGATGGTAAACTGGAGACCCTACTCAGATATGGTCGATGCCGACCAGCCGTGGGTTCTAGCAAGTCGTGCCCGGTTCGGACGGGAATTGCGGATGCACTGCCTGAATGAAATCGAGCCTCTTCAGCTACGATTGGTTATGAGGTCCTTGGGACTGGCTCAGGAATGGGTGGACACGGCTGCGCCACCTCGCGTTGGGAGAGAGACGCGAGGACCGGCGACCTGCATTGACTGGCGCGTGCGGTTCCCCGAACAGTATGAAGACTGGCAACGGGGTGGCACGATTGTAGAATCACATGCGCGGGATAGCGAGGACTACTTGCGTCTATATAGGACAAAGTACGCAGAGCGGCTCCAACCCCGGGGACTTGTGGAGGTAGATTTCTCCTTTTTCTCTTTTCTTCTTTCTCCTTTTTTCGGTTTTCTGGTGAAAATGCTGACTCGTATGGCTGCAGGATGTCCGGGATGCCATGATAGCGAATTTACGAACTCGCTTGGCAGAGATGGAGCAACAATTGGGCGATGCCCGTGGAGCTACGAGCGCCTTGGTAGGTGTACAGTGCGTTCCTAATTAAAACCTCATATTCCAGATGTTGGCTGCTAATTCATGCGGTCGTAGCATGCCCAGATTGGCGCGGCTTCCCCAGCGATGGGAGTAGGTGGTGTCTCTTCCAGCTTGTGGATTCCCACCTCAGAACTTGACTTGCTTCATGAGCAACTTGCTCATGCCACGCAGCGTGCTGCGGAGGCAGAAGGGATGCTCTGTATATAGGTAAAAGTTTTAGTGTTGAGTTCTCCTTGTTTATGCCTTATCGCGTATCTGAGATGGTACACTCGGTAGGAAAAGGAGACGGAAGAAGCGCTTGCCCAAGCTGCGCAGAGGGAGACTAGGATAGCAGAACTGGAGAGGGAACTGCGGCGTCATCCTGATGACGACTCTTCCAGGGATGCTATGGAACTGAGGATCACTCTCCAGTTGGAGAGGGAAGACCGTGAGAGAGAACGTGCAGAGAGAGAAAGAGACGCAGAGAGAGAAAGAGCCAACAAATTGACTGAAAGGGAGGAACGAAGGGCCATGGAGGCCCAGTTGTTCGAACTCCGAACCAGCCTTGGTCTTGCTGAATAGTGGCTGAGAGATGGTGAGGAGCGTTACCGAAGAGCACGAGAGCGTGACTTTCGTGTTGGTAGCTTCTCTGCTGCTTCCGTGGATCAACGCCGGGGTGTGGGAATAGGAAGGGGAGTACATAGCGGTAGGAGTACCGCTTTTCGTATTTGGGTAGCACCTTTGAGAGCGTTTTGCCCGAAGAGTAGTGGGACGAGTGATGCAGAGAGAGAGGGCAGAACTTGATGTAATTTTTTTAGTTTTTGGAATAAAATACAAGGTTCGGTGTGTTTGGTTTTCACCTTTACTTCTGTTGCCTGAATCCCTGCACACATCACTGAAACAAACAAATCAGAATTTCTGTTCTGACTTGGCCCCTTGCTCAATAAGCAAATGGTCACTGTGACTGTCCTTGATAACTGGTCAAGGGGCCAAGCCTTTATTAACGAAGGCAAGGGAAAGATGTGGTGATGATAAATGCGACAGGCAAGCACACGAATGCAAGCGGTATTAAAAGTGAGATGCTGCACGCAAATGCAATCATGCAAAATTGATTTTTTTTTCTTTTTTATATTTGGCATTTTTTTTGTTTTATCATAAAAAAGATTTTTTTATTTACAAATATGTACATTTTCTTTTTTTCCCTTTTTTGTTATTTTTATCATTTCAATTTTTTGTTGCTAACGCCTGGCAAGCACCCAAATGGCACCTAACATACGTGAGAACAGGGGTTTCTTACTAACCTCCCAGGTATCCTAAGTGCACATCTAGGTTGATTTGGGCCTCTAGACCCCTCGAATGATGATCCCGCCGGCTAAGACTTACCCTGATGACAATACCGTCATGCCATGCTTAGGCTCCCAGTCGCTTCCGACCACAGGGATTCACCCTAAAGGTGTTTGAGGTAAGAGATTTGCCCGACCCGGGTCTGTTTCCTCACAACTCTAGATGATATATGATGGAACACCCTGGAACCCTAACGACCAACCGCGCGACGCTGACCCGGAATCAGACGCCGTCGCACCCATAGGTGACGCGCTTGCATTGGCCTAAGCCCGCGGTTAAACAAGAAGACATCAAGGCGGTAAACATGGGTCTTGACCAGCCAGAAACACGGAGACTCCTTCGCAGCGATAGCTTTTGCTTTTTAAAGTAGGCAACCGAATGTGTATATTAAAATAAGGTCGCAGACCCTGGGTAATTTTCACCCTTCAGAAACACCATCGAACCTTATCTTTAGAGGGAGAAGGAAGAGTGTAAGGGATAAACCTCTTGAGAGGACCGGCAAAGCCGTTAACATGGCGAGCGAATAATGGCCCATTAACTCTTTCCTTTCGGATAACTTCGGACCAAATCTCGAGCATTTACATTCCACGGCCCCTTTTGTGGATTCAGACTTTTGCTTTGAGGGGTTCCGTTTATCGCAACAGGCACCATCATGAGCCAAGAAGTAGTGCTTCAATTTCTGCACTACCCGAACGAGGGCAGCACAGGTTTTCTCCATGATGGTGTACTTCTGCTCGCAGGGATTGAGAAGTTTAGACAAGTAATAGATTGCCCGTTCCTTGCCTTCTTCATCAGCTTGTACGAGGACGGCTCCCACGGAGTCATCCAAGACTGAGACGTAAAGGATCAGAGATTTTTATGGTTTGGGTGGAATGAGAACGGGTGGACTAGCCTGATATTCCTTCAACCCTTTAAAAGCTTTCTGACATTTAGAATTCTAGTGTAATTCTACTCCTGGCTTGGTCAACTCATAGAGAGGTCTACACCTTTGTGAATGTTGGGACACAAACAGACGAATAAACTGCAACCTCCCGATTAAACCTCGGACTTCCCTCAAATTCTTGGGAGGCGGCATATCCCTGATAGCCTTGGCTTTGTTGGGATCTATCTCGATCCCTCTTTTGCTCACAATGAAACCCAGCAATTTACCCGACGACACACCAAACACACACTTTTTCGGGTTCATCTTCAATTGGAACTCCCTTGACCTCTGCAGGACCTTAGCCAAAACTTCTGGATGTTCCATCCTGGTCCTTGATTTCACCAATAAGTCATCCACATACACTTCCAGATATATGTGCATCATGTCATGAAATATGGCCATCATCGCTCTTTGGTAAGTAGCTCCAGCATTCTTTAACCCAAACGGCATGGCCACGTAACAATATGTTCCCCAAGGGGTAGTGAATGACGTCTTCTCCTGATCCTCTTCTGCCAAACGAATTTGATTATATCCTAAAAATCCATCCATGAATGAGAGGGTCTCATAACCTGCCGTGTTATCAATCAACACATCAATGTGAGATAAGGGAAAATCGTCTTTTGGACACGCGCGGTTAAGGTCCCGGAAGTCGATGCAAATCCTGACTTTCCCATCTTTCTTCATGACCGGGATAATGTTCGCCACCCATTGAGGATAAAGAACAACTCTAATGAACCTGGCTTTATGGAGCTTATCGACCTCTTCTTTCATTTTCAAAGCCATCTGAGGGTGAAAACGCCTTAACCTTTGTTTTACCGAAACGGACCCTGGTTTTAGGGTTAAACGGTGTTCGACCAAGGTTGAATCTAGACCCGGCATATCCTCGTAGCTCCATGCAAACGTGTCCTTATATTTCTTGAGAACTTCAATTAATGTCTTTTCTTCAGAGGGTGGTAGATTGTCACTTATGAGGATGATCCTAGGGTCTTCCTCAGTTCCCAAGTTGACTTCTTTGGTGGATTTTTCTACGGCGGATGACGGCTCATCGAATCTCCTCATTCCACTAGCGTATGCGCCCGCCGCATCCTCATATTCTTCACTCTCATCTTCAGTGGGGCATTCTTCATCCGTGATCTCATAGACTCCATACCCTTCATCAAATGCACAGTCGCCCTCACATTCTATTTCCGGTAGCTGGATGGGATTTTCTAACAACTGGGGGATGGCAAGGAGGGCTTGACACCTGGCAGCTAAATCTAGAAGGAATCGATGAGGGATCTGCCTACCCTTAGATTTCTTCCTAGGTACCACCCTTGACCTATCATTCCTAGATTGACTGACAATATTTAGAGAAGAAGAGGAAGACGAAGGGGATGGTGTAGAATGTACAGGAGAAGACCCCTCAGAGGAGAGGTAGAAAAGGTCGCTCATCGGACCTTGGACGGGTGGTCCGCAGGGCGGGACGCACCCGTGGGAGATGTAGGAAGTTTCCTCAACGAAGATGTGTTGTTGAGGAGTTTGAAAATTGACGTTTTTTTTTCGTTTTCATTTTTGATGACAAAACAACGAAAAGAGATCGGAGGAGAGAGAAAAGTGGTTATGGCTAGAGGATTGGGAGGCTCGTAGAGCAGATCATGATTGAAAGCCTGGCGCGGGTTGAGAAGCCCGCGTAGGTATGTAAGCAGAGAAGGGGATCTGGGAAGATCATCAGACAATTGTCTGGCCCAGGAAGAAGATATCAGCAAAGGCTGAGACGAGTGGATGGAGAAGATGGCGGCTAATGAGCCATCGACGGCAATGTTGAGGACGGATGAAGATCCTCGATGACAGGGTCCTTCTGGCGAGGACGAGGATAGTTTGGAACCTTGGCAAGAGTGGTAATATTCTCTGGTATTTCGGAGATCAATGGTGGTCCTTCAAGCTGCGGAGACGAGAACATCCTTTCCAGTGCAACGGAAATGTCCCGTATGTCGAACCATTTGTCCCACTCGCATTCCGGATCTTTGATCTTGCCTCTTTTGGTGATCCTCAGACATTTTTCAGCCAAATATACAGCATGCGATCCCCCATATGCTTCTCGTGGGTAATCTCCCATCTGAACAACGGGCCCTCTGTTGAAGTGGTTTGATAGAGTCCATGTGAGGGGCTTCCAATCCGCCCTGAACGATCCTTTGAAGCCTAGGCCAAACCTGCGGTTCGGCCTAATTTCTTTTGGCGGTTTGAGCCTACCCTGTAACTGTGCGCCCAAACCTTTACCCTGTTGGTAGCCGATGTTCCTCATAATCTCCCAACCTTTGGAGTGAAAAGGGAGACATGATGTTGCGGTTGCCCTGACCGGCTCCTTTCGTGCTAGTGGAACGTGAGATGGATCACGCACGTCCAGTAGTGACAATATGGGCCGATGAGACGGCCAAACAGAGGGTAGAGAGGTGTTGATAGCATCCACTGTGTGAAGGATAGGTGTACTGACCACTTTAATAATCCTCCCATTGTAAGGAAACTTCAGGCACTGATGGTTGGGGGAAGGCACAGCGTCTATGGCTTCGATGTAAGGGCGACCCAGTATAGCCTTGAATGTGGGGTCCATGTCGAGGACATGGAATTCCGTGGGAATTGACATGGGGCCTAGTTCTGCCTTCAGAATAATCATCCCCTGCGGTGGGCTTTTGCTATTGTCGTAAGCCGTGACCGTGATCGAGGAAGGTCTTATTTGTTCCTCGTCGACCCCACACAACTGAAGGGTGTCCATGGAAATCACATTTATGGACGCACCCGTGTCCACAAGACACGGGTTTATGGATACCCCATTAATTTTTATTGAAATGCACAATGCATATTTCCGAGCTTCCTTGGGAGCGAGCTCGTAGTTGTGGAACATGATGGCGGGTTGTGTGTCTGTTGGGGTTAGGATGGTCGAAATCTTCTCCACGGGGAGGTCCTCATTAACCATGACCTTTTGAAGATACTCCATTAAGACTGCCTGGTGGGATGTGGATCTTTGAAGTAGCTCCAGGATGGAGATCCGAGCAGGCGTCTTGTCCAAGTGTTTCAATAGATCATACTGTGTTCCAGGGATAGCTCTTTCTGGTTGTTCTCCATCATTCTTCTCTGGCTGATATTGCTCAGGATTCTGACTGTTGTGGGGAAAAACCCTGTGGAAAATCCTTCCACTCCGGAGCACCATTGCCTGCGGCTTTTGTACCTCTGTGGGGGTAGCAGTGGGTTTTAACAGGGATTTGAGGGGTAGTGGTGGAGGAATGGTTGATGAAGCAGGGGTGATGACGGGAGCAGGGATTCTGATGAGGGGTTTGTTAGGTGGAGGCATGGTGGAGGTAGAGGGGATATCACACGGATTATGGAGGATAAGGGGTCTGGAAGGTGGAGGTGGAGACAAAGTGGAAGTGGGTAGGGCTTGAAACGGGCAATGATTTTGAAGTGGGTGATGGGTAATGAGTGGTTTTGAAGGCATTAGTGGTGATATGGTGGAGAAAGACGGGGTTATGTATGGTTGACAGATGATAAAGGGTTTAGAAGGCGTAGGGGTAAATGTGGTAGAGGTGGATGGTAAAGTGGGGGAGTGAGAGAAGATGAGAGGGTGTGAAGGCGTAGTGGAGAGTGTCGGTTGATAGGGGATCGGGGTACGGATGAGAGGGCGTAATGGTAGTGGAAATGGTGAAGGCGATACTGACGCGGGTTGATGAGAAAGAGGTGCTACCCGGGCAAGGTGAGGGGGTTGCATGATGATAGGGTTGAAGGAAGAAAGAATAGAGGTACTTTCCGGGTGCCACACCTGCTCTCTCCCGACTTCCGGGAAGGAGGAGATGGGGTTAACCTGATGATTGGGCTGTTGGTGCTCCGGTAATGGATTCTGGATTATGCCCATGTTGGGCTGTTGTTGTGGGGCCTTCTGAGGCTGTTGTTGTTGTTGTGGTTGCTGCTGCTGCTGCTGTTGTAACAGTTGCTGTGGTAACTGCTGCTGTGGCCTATGAGGAGGTCTCCTAGCCTTGAGAGCGGCGACGTATCGTCTCATTTCATCCCAATCTATTTGATGTTCATCATTCATATCGTGGATGTAATCTTTGAACTGGAAGCAGTAATCTACTGTGTGTCCTGGCTGCCTGTGGTAGACGTAGTATTTGGAGGTATCAACATTCGGGGGCCACACGGGCCTTTCCCTGGGTAGCACAAGTATGTTTGAGGCCATGAGGGCGTTGAAAATATCCGCCAGAGTTTCTGGCAACGGTGGATAGTAGGCTCTCTTGGGACCGACCGGCCTCCTTTGTTACTGTTGGGGACCATAATTCCCCGGGGGTGGAACTTGGTTGTACTGAAGTGGTGGTTGTTGTTGCTGAGGTTGTGGTTGTTGTTGCTGGGGTTGACGTAATGGAGGCATATTATCCTGGGGTGGATTATTTTGGGGTGGAGGATGAAGAGGGAAAGGACCTGGCTGGAGGGGAAGTCGGGGCATTTGTGGAGGCCTTGGGTTGACTGCATAGTTGGTATTGTTGACCGCACCCACTTGTTCATTTGTCACGACCCCTTCTGTGGCTCCGCTCGGGACACCAGCGCCTATCTTTCTGACCACTTTGGGCTTCGGCGACTCAAACATGTTCATAATGGGGGAGTCTTTTAACTGGGTTTGGATGTACCGGGCCCTTTCATAGAGTTCCTCCATTGTAGTAAGTTTATTCATGGCCAGGACGTGTCTGAACTGTGGGGTTGCATTAGACACAATCATCTTCACTTGTTCGGGCTCGGAGAGGGTATCCCTTATTCTTTCCGCCAGAGACCTCCATCTATCAGCATAGCGGACAAAATCTTCGTCGGGCTTCATCTTTTCGGCCACTAGGTCGGTAATGGAGAGTGAGGGACCGACCCTATCCCTATATTTCTGCAAGAACCTTCTCGGGACTATTTCAAAATTCTCGGCCTCGCGGGGCTCCAAAGAATAGAACCACTCTAGCACGGGACCATCCAATGATCTCCAAAAGAGGTATGCCAGGGACCTCTGATCGTTTTGCCAATAGGAGGATTCATACATGAAATCCTTGAGGTGAATGAAGGGGTTGCCGGTACCATTGTATCTGCGGTACGTGGGCATTTCGGAGGGAGGAAGATGAATGACGGGAAGGATTGGCAAAGCAACCTCGGGGTGGCTTTCACGTCCACCATCCTTCTCAGATTTTGAAACTGCTCGTCCATGCGATTGAACCTATAGAGGAGCGATTGGGCGAGCTCCTCTGGAGGTGAAGGTGGCACTTGCCACTGGGGGAGAAACTGTCTCCCGGAGACTTGAGGGGGGAACCCGGAATGAGAGGGAGCTGTCGGGCTGCCGACAGTTGGCCCTGGCTGAAGCGGTGTGTGGGGAACAACGGGAGTTTGAGATTGTGACGGGAACTGGAATGAGGGTGGTTGTTGGCTCGCTTGTCCTTGAAGCGAGGGAGACTGGATGACTTGCGCCAATGAAGGAGATGGAATGGCCTGCACGGACTCTTGGAGAGGTGCGATGGCCGGAGTTGATTCATGGGGCGTGGGGGAAACAGATTTCCCCTTCAAAATGGCCTGGAAGGCCCGGAGCTGTTCAGAGGTAAGCTCCGTGTTGGCGAGGACGCCCAGTAAGGAAGAGATATCCTGTGGTGGGGATGTGTCCCCGGCAATAACCTGCACCTCATGCGAGGGCTCATGAGAGGGACCCGAGTCCATAGCATAGACTCGCGGGTCGGCTGACAAACCACGACTAGGGTGGTTCTCCTCAAAAGACTCGTGAGCCATGCTCACAGTTTTCCCAGAACGCAAAAACATACACTAGCAAGCAGGTAGCAGAGATTATCAAACAAGTGGATGCCTTTACGCCTTTTTTGTGTTTTGATTTTGATGATTTTTTTGTTTTTAGCGAGATCCGAAGTTCACACAAAATAGGGACCCTAGTTTATTTTTGTTTCACCGCCGTGTCAGCTAGGGTCTCTCGTCTCACCACGAATGGGATGACTAACTCCGGGGAACTTCAATGGTACAACCAGCCCAGTGAACGAAGAGGAGATTCTTCGATGTCGGGGACTTACGGAGGTCCCAGTGGAGTAGATTCTAGTCCGTTGAGAGGAATTCTCAAACGGAGAGTCCTTCCTTCACCGGGAAAGGGTGATCCTTAGAAAAAAATGAAAAAGGATATAAAAGAGGGATGGATGTATGCAATAGAATGCTGACAAAGATATAGAGTAAGAAAACAACAGAAATAACAAACATATAATAAACACCCAACCAATCAAATTGACAGTGCTACCGTGAGCACAACGGGGGCGCGCGAGGGCGCCAAGGTGGAGAGGCACGGACGGTGCCGAACTTGCAAGGGCAGCCAAAAGGAAGCAGTAGAAGTCCCACCGTGATCACCAATCTGTGAGCGACGTCACGCGGTTCGGAGAGCGAAGAAGACGCGGAGCGCGCGGGCTCCTTTTTTGTTTGCTGCAACACAAAAATAAAAGAAAAGAGATGGGGCCACCACGGGAGATTGCTCCGGCGGGGCGAGCGGGACAAATGTAATATGGCAAGATATGGGGGTTAAACGGCCATAGAGGGAAGTGACTCACCGCGGCCTCGGGGGAACGGGGATGGTGCAGAAATTAAATAGCAAGAATTGAAACGGCCATTGGGGAAGTGACTCGCCGCGGCCTCGAGAATATGAGCAGATAAGAATATAACAGAATATAAGGAGAATATAAAGAGCGGGAATTTAAACGGCCATTGGGGAAGTGACTCACCGCGGCCTCAAGAATATAAATAGATAAGAATATATCAAAATGTAAAGAGAATATAAGAGCGGAAATTTAAACGGCCATTGGGGAAGTGACTCGCCGCGGCCTCGAGAATATGAATAGATAAGAATATAACATATAAGAACGGAAATTTAAACGGCCATTGGGGAAGTGACTCGCCGCGGCCTCGAGAATATGAGCAGAATATAACAGAATATAAAGAGAATATAAGAACGGGAATTTAAATGGCCATTGGGGAAGTGACTCGCCGCGGCCTCGAGAACAAGATGTGATCGCTAGGGGCCAAAAGACCCCAAAATAAAGAAAGTGATCGCGCCTACCTCAAGAGCAGTAGATGGCGGGTTGCTTCTTCCTCCCCCTTCGGCCGGCCGACGGAGAGGGCTTTCCTTGGGTACCCTTGCAAAATAACGACAAACAAGTAACGAGTGGATTAGAAAGATGAAGGTGTAGTATTCAAATCCTTGCGATAAAAATGATGAAATGATGGCAAGACACACACCTGGTTGGTGTTATCTTTTAAACCCCTCTCGGACTCGAGTAGGAGGAAAATGAGATGATGGATGCAAGAAGTATATATGATGAGGGCATCCCTTGCCCCTCCACATTTTCTCCGGACTCGGATTGTTCGTCGGCAAGCGCCATTATGTTCTCAAGTGTTTGTGAGTCGAGTCATGTATTTTTCTTATTTTTATTTGAGTCTTAATCATGTAATTTTCCCTTTATTTGAGTCATGTACCTAGGTTAGTAGGTTATCTACCAATGTCCTAAGTCATTGTGTTGTTTAGATAGGCTATTGGGCCCATCTCATTGGGCTAGGCCCATGGACACCCCCCTTCCCTTCGGTTATTAGTCATTGTGTCTTTTGTTAGGGTCCTTTGTGAAAAAGTCATGTGCCTATAAATAGGCCACCCCACTCCTCATATGTAACAACTTATGCATGAATATTGAATTCCAGATATACTCCAAATCCCTCTAGCCTTCTCTCTCAATATCTCTCTCTCTCATTATCTCTCTCTCTCTCTCTCTCCCTCCACCCCAATTTTCGGAATTTTCTCCCTCCTCCCCATTTACCTCTCATTAACTCCCCTCCCCTCATTCAATCACCTTCCCAACCATCCCATCTCCCACCTACCCCATTTAAACCTCTCCCCTTCCCCATAACCCTCTTTATTGCACCCCCTAGTCCCAAGAGAGCTCCACCCAATCCCCACTCCACCTTCCAACCCCCAACTACCCATTTCCCTTCCACAAACCTCACTCCACCTTCCCAAGGCACCTCTTCCCATCCCCAAGACCACCATTGATCACTCCCCATCAAAGAAAATTCAAACTCACATTCCCTCCACCCACTTGTGCCTCCCTCACAGCCCAAATTCGTAGCTCCTCTCTCACCCTCTGAAAACACCCCATTCCAGACCCCATTCTCCCTCTCCCACACCTTAGAACACCCCCTCCTAGGCCCCCTCACAACTAGGGGTCACTCCCACACCAATTCACCCCCATTTCCACTTCCATTTACCCCATTTCTCCCACCACCTTCCACCTACAGTTCGCAGGTTGCAGGTGGCAGAAGTCCAGCGACTTGCAGAAGGTGTCACATCGTCATCCTGAGGCTTCTGAAGGCGCTTCATACATCGTTGGAATCGTCTTTGAGTCCTCTTTCCAACAGAGGTGGTCCCGCATCCATCCGAGCTCGGAGCTGTGCGGTGGAGCAGATCTTGTGCGACTGTGCAATCTGCCCCAGGCTGAAGACCAGAGAGCATTTGGAAGTTTCACCACGACCAACCTAGCAAGAATCAGAGCTCAGTTTCTTCATCAAAATTCTTCTTCTCTGAATCCTCTTTCATCCCCAGAAAGCAGAGCTCCATTTAGCGTTCGAATCTGGGAGATATCATTTTTCTCCCCCGAAGTATACATTCTGTCCTCCCATAGTCTGCAGCGACCCTTCACCGGTGATCTGAGGCTACCGGCCAACCTTGGCATCGGTTGGCTTCCCCGTTAATTTTTCTGCGTAGAAGACTCGACAGCCGAACCAACGGCTTTGACGTCGCTCGATTTGGAGTTCAGGAGCGGTCGTGGCATTGCTGTCAATCTGCTGCTGGGAAACTGTTCCTGTCCGAACCAGAGACAGAGCTCTTGTTCAACTGTTGACCTCGGCCAGCTCGTGAGGGATCTGAGCGCCAATTTTAGAGGTATGAAACTATTACCAGTTAGCTATCATCTCCAAGAAGAAGGACCTCATTCGGCCTCCGAAGCTTCCAGTTACCATTTTCCCCGTCAATTCCTGCTCGAAGCTACTCTGACGACGATCACGTCACCACCAGGCTCGTCTCATTTGGAGTTCAGGAGCGTCCGTGGTGCCTTCTGCAACCTGCTGTACTAGTTCTGCACCAGCCAGAGGAAGAAGCTGCTGACCTGTTCCAGTCGCTGGCCCGACCAGCCCTGAGTTCCAGAGCTCCTGCCAAAATTCAGACATCATCCTCAACCTGTTAGCAAGCTTTTGGCGCAAGTCTCATCAGATTCTGAGCTCGGTGGAATTATTGACAGCATCGACATCGACCCTCTGTCCAGAAATACAGAAGCTAGGCAGAATCGGCGAAGCTCGGGAAGTCGGTTATCTTTGCATATCTCCCCACCCCGCTTGGCCGGCTGAAGGCCCCTCCCTGCGTGGAGGTAGTTTTGGATGTATTAAGCATAATCCCCACCCCAATATCCCCCCTCTTGCATGGGGTGTAGTTCATGTAATTATTAAGTCGCAGGTTTGAAGCTTCAATCGACGCGGCGTGCGGGTACATACCCTCGCCTCCCCGCTCGCCCCCGTCTCCGGCCGGAGTCGGCGTCTTCACGCCGGCTAGGTGAGCCTCGGTCCCTCTCTTACTGGTCTAATCACTTGCTTAGCTTAGTATTGCTATAGTTACTCCGTCGGCGGTAAGAGAGTGTCCGATTTTACATTGCCACCAAATTGAGTGACCACCGCGGGCGAGTTGAGAGTGAATCCACTTAACCCACACCCTTGGTGTGTTGGCCGCCCATGATTTGGGCATCCTAGGCCCATTTTGGGTTCTCCCCAAGCTTGCCAACCCTTGGAGCCTCATGGTCCCACCTTGGACCCTCTCCAACATAGCCTAGTTGCCTTCGGGCCCTAGTGTGTGCCATACGGATGAGCTCGCTAGTGTGAGTCCGCTGCTCAAACTTGAATGCTTGCAATATAGGTCATAGGTCGGTGTCACATCAAGTGATATCAGAGCAAGTTCACAACTTGTCTCTATCAAGTTGGTCCTAGGGCATGTCTATGCATTTAGAGTCTTCAAGTGCATCATTCTTGTCCCCTAGTATGGCCACCTCATATCAACCTTACCAATCGGCCCACTCCATAAGTCCAAGCCACCAAGAGATGCCTACCACTAACACCCATAACTTCTCTGGCCATGTCAACTACTTCATGAAAGCCTTGACCTATGCCAATGAGCGGCTTGATAACATATCGGGCCGACTCAACCAACTTGAAGAAAATAGGCCCGTCCCAAGGACGGACGATAGGATGGTCCCTTTCCCACTTCCCACCTTTGATGGAACCTCTCCTAGAGAATATTTAGATTGGGAATCTACAATGGACCAATACTTCACTTGGTATCATATGTCCGAGGATGAAAAGGCATTGGTTGCCAAAATGCAACTTACCAAACGGGCAGAAACTTATTGGATGCAAATTGTCGGGCTAAGAATGCTTAGAAGGGAACCTTCCATCACCACTTGGGGGGACATGAAAGAACAACTTAGGGCTAGATATGTTTCCCCCTCCTACTCAAAACACCAAAGCCTAAGGAACACTTCAACTCCTTCACCCCCTCCTGGCCAACCCAAGACCCTAGTCCCCCATTCCCCACCACTTCCCACCTATCCTATCCCGAACACCACATCTACACCCTACCTACAAGTCCTCACCACAACCATAGCTCCACAAACCCAATTGGGCCCCATGACCACCCCTCCACCTAGGCCCATGACGACCACCGCCCCCCAACCTAAATTCCCCCACCAAACCCATATCCCACAAGCCTCCTTGAACCCCACCATTATCCCTCCATCACCCCCAAATAAAGATGCACCTCCCAAGGCCAACCAACCTAAACCCCCTCACCCAACCGACCTCCCGCTCCCTACACCAATCTTTCCCCAACCTAGGCCTCCTCTACTTCCCCTTCCTATCCCAACCCAAGTCCATGCTTGTTCACCACCCCGGGTGTGTCATACGCTAGCTATCACCAAACCACCCACCATAAATCCCCCTACTCCATTAGTAATAGAAGTTGCAACCCACACACCCACCCCAGTGGAGAAGGATGCCCATCCAAATCCACCTCCCAACATAGAGGAAATCCAAAGGCCAAACAACTCACACACCTCTAGCCTAGCTCCTCTAGAGACACCCAACCTCACCATAGATAAGTCCATACTCCAATGGCTCAAGAAAGGTCTCACCATTCCTAGTTCACAACCATGCCACCTACCCATGGGATATCAATCCCAAATCATTCCCATTCAGCCACATGTCACTTATCAAACTTCCTATTGTGTGGAAGATTTGGGAGACTTAGTGAACTACCTACATTGGTAAATTTACTTGACCAATATGCTAGCCATGAGACCATCCGAAACTAACACCATTAGCCTAGCATATCCCACCATTGGCTCCATCACTTCCATCTACACTAATGGCCAAGTTACTAGTGAGATCATCCTCCTTCTTCCCATGGAAGAAGAACCTATCCTAGTCTACTCCCCAACCATTGAGATCCCAAGTGCTTTGATCGGCCAACCCATTAGCAACCTTGGCCCACTTATTGAGGAGAATGACTCACCATTCAAGGATCTTGAGGACATGGAGTACCCCTATCTAGGTGACCCTTACCATGATCCCTTCGACCCTTTCCTATGGGAACCTAGATCTCCATGTGACCCACTTACCTTATTCCCCACCCACCTTACCCTACCCTTACCACCCATGTTGAATCAAACCCCTCCCTTCCTAGACTCGGGTTACACCATGGGAACCTTGACCTTCGGCAAAATACACCTTGGGATTGATGAGTTGCCCCACTCCATGATTTTCCCCTTCTTAGATCCATTTGATCCGTACGAGTGGAAGCTCAAGGGCCACCCCATACCCATGCACATAGAAGTCATCTCTAGGATAGGAGTGCATAAGTCTTGGCACCACACATCACTTGGCATGATTAGAAAGACGGGTCCATTCATTCACATCACCCACATGTCAAGTAGGAAGCATGAGTGGTCCATATTTGGGTGTAACGGTCCTTCCCAATTCACCATTGGTCTTATGTATGCTAGGAGCCTACATGGGTGTCCGGGTCCCCCAACATTCATCACACTCACTTGTAAGAGGGACACCTATGGATGCCCCGGTCCTCCCAAATCCTTCAAAATCTTCATAACATCAATGCATGATAGGTCTATATGTGGTTGTCCTGGACCACCTTTTCATACCATACATTGTCAACTCACATTGCATCATAGTGCATGGCATATGCATTCAAGCAAGTATCAAGCAACAAGCGGTGGGATTCACAAGAAGCGAGCACAAACTCCTAAGCACCACTTTGAATTCCAAGTTGATAACTTGGCGATGATGGCTTTGGAGTGGCTCTACTTTAGGGTCACCTCCAAATTAAGGGCACGAGGACTTGGACCTTGCCAAGTTCCGAGTGGCTTTGGCAACCCGGCTTATGGGTTGAACTTTCAAAAGGGTTTTGGGATTCTCCCCATTTCTCATGTGGCGGATCCAGCACCCTCTTAGGGCACCGCGGTGGATCCTAGTGAGTGCCTCGAGCTTACGCCTACCCTTGTGAGAGACACCCTCGGAGTGCCACCACAAATAGCCTGAGAGCCCGACGTGAGCACACAGCGGCAATACTAGGCAAGCAAGATCCCATCGCCAGCATGAGGGTATGACCGAGCCACTTTGTCGAGCTAAAGCGCCGTTCCCCGACTATGGTCGCAGGTTGAGTATGGAGATCGTGGATCGCCCAGAGCCGCAGTTCGATATACTACTTCCCTGGTGGACCCATACTCGACGGGGTCGAGTTTTCCCCACCCCGGGGGTATGATGAGGGCATCCCTTGCCCCTCCACATTTTCTCCGGACTCGGATTGTTCGTCGGCAAGCGCCATTATGTTCCTCAAGTGTTTGTGAGTCGAGTCATGTATTTTTTTATTTTTATTTGAGTCTTAATCATGTAATTTTCCCTTTATTTGAGTCATGTACCTAGGTTAGTAGGTTATCTACCAATGTCCTAAGTCATTGTGTTGTTTAGATAGGCTATTGGGCCCATCTCATTGGGCTAGGCCCATGGACACCCCCCTTCCCTTCGGTTATTAGTAATTGTGTCTTTTGTTAGGGTCCTTTGTGAAAAAGTCATGTGCCTATAAATAGGCCACCCCACTCCTCATATGTAACAACTTATGCATGAATATTGAATTCCAGATATACTCCAAATCCCTCTAGCCTTCTCTCTCAATATCTCTCTCTCTCAATATCTCTCTCTCTCTCTCTCTCTCTCCCTCCACCCCAATTTTCGGAATTTTCTCCCTCCTCCCTATTTACCTCTCATTAACTCCCCTCCCCTCATTCAATCACCTTCCCAACCATCCCATCTCCCACCTACCCCATTTAAACCTCTCCCCTTCCCCATAACCCTCTTTATTCCACCCCCTAGTCCCAAGAGAGCTCCACCCAATCCCCACTCCACCTTCCAACCCCCAACTACCCATTTCCCTTCCCCAAATCTCACTCCACCTTCCCAAGACACCTCTTCCCATCCCCAAGACCACCATTGATCACTCCCCATCAAAGAAAATTCAAACTCACATTCCCTCCACCCACTTGTGCCTCCCTCACAGCCCAAATTCGTAGCTCCTCTCTCACCCTCTGAAAACATCCCATTCCAGACCCCATTCTCCCTCTCCCACACCTTAGAACACCCCCTCCTAGGCCCCCTCACAACTAGGGGTCACTCCCACACCAATTCACCCCCATTTCCACTTCCATTTACCCCATTTCTCCCACCACCTTCCACCTACAGTTCGCAGGTTGCAGGTGGCAGAAGTACAGCGACTTGCAGAAGGTGTCACATCATCATCCTGAGGCTTCTAAGGCGCTTCATACATCGTTGGAATCGTCTTTGAGTCCTCTTTCCAACAGAGGTGGTCCCGCATCCATCCGAGCTTGGAGCTGTGTGGTGGAGCAGATCTTGTGCGACTATGCAATCTGCCCCAGGCTGAAGACCAGAGAGCATTTGGAAGTTTCACCACGACCAACCTAGCAAGAATCAGAGCTCAGTTTCTTCATCAAAATTCTTCTTCTCTGAATCCTCTTTCATCCCCAGAAAGTGGAGCTCCATTTGGCATTCGAATCTGGGAGATATCATTTTTCTCCCCCGAAGTATACGTTCTGTCCTCCCACAGTCTGCAGCGACCCTTCACCGGTGATCTGAGGCTACCGGCCAACCTTGGCATCGGTTGGCTTCCCCGTTAATTTTTCTGCGTAGAAGACTCGACAGCCGAACCAACGGCTTTGACGGCGCTCGATTTGGAGTTCGGGAGCGGTCGTGGCATTGCTGTCAATCTGCTGCTGGGAAACTGTTCCTGTCCGAACCAGAGACAGAGCTCCTGTTCAACTGTTGACCTCGGCCAGCTCGTGAGGGATCTGAGCGCCAATTTTGGAGGTCTGAAACTATTACCAGTTAGCTGTCATCTCCAAGAAGAAGGACCTCATTCGGCCTCCGAAGCTTCCAGTTACCATTTTCTCCGTCGGGGTGTGTCGTCTGCCCCCTGTGGGTCCAGGTTTGACCTGCCCCTGCTCATCCGGCTACCTCGTTCTTCTCCGACCTCCGATTGGGGCCCCGTCGATTCCTGCTCGACACGAATATCACGTCACCGCCAGGCTCGTCTCATTTGGAGTTCAGGAGCATCCGTGGTGTCTTCTGAAACCTGCTGTACCAGTTCTGCACCAGCCAGAGGAAGAAGCTGCTGACCTATTCCAGTCGCTGGCCCGACCAGCCCTGAGTTCCAGAGCTCCTGCCAAAATTCAGACATCATCCTCAACCTGTTAGAAAGCTTTTGGCGCAAGTCTCATCAGATTCTGAGCTCGGTGGAATTATTGGCAGCATTGACATCGACCCTCTGTCCAGAAATACAGAAGCTAGGCAGAATCGACGAAGTTCGGGAAGTCGGTTATCTTTGCATATCTCCCCACCCCGCTTGGCCGGCTGAAGGCCCCTCCTTGCGTGGAGGTAGTTTTGGATGTATTAAGCATAATCCCCACCCCAATATCCCCCCACTTGCATGGGGTGTAGTTCATGTAATTATTAGGTCACAGGTTTGAAGGTTCAATCGACGCGGCGTGCGGGTACATACCCTCGCCTCCCCGCTCGCCCCCGTCTCCGGCCGGAGTCGGCGTCTTCACGCCGGCTAGGTGAGCCTCGGTCCCTCTCTTACTGGTCTAATCACTTGCTTAGCTTAGTATTGCTATAGTTACTCCGTCGGCGGTAAGAGAGTGTCCGATTTTACATTGCCACCAAATTGAGTGACCACCGCGGGCGAGTTGAGAGTGAATCCACTTAACCCACACCCTTGGTGTGTTGGCCGCCTATGATTTGGGCATCCTAGGCCCATTTTGGGTTCTCCCCAAGCTTGCCAACCCTTGGAGCCTCATGGTCCCACCTTGGACCCTCTCTAACATCGCCTAGTTGCCTTCGGGCCCTAATGTGTGCCATACGGATGAGCTAGCTAGTGTGAGTCCGCTGCTCAAACTTGAATGCTTGCAATATAGGTCATAGGTCGGTGTCACATCAATATAAGAAGAGGCACCCTTATGAAGGGGGATAGAGGATGCGAGATGATGAATGCAAAAGAACTACGAAGAAAGGGAAAGGATTGGCTTATTGGATGTGCCGGTGGTGAAATCCGGCGGAGCTCCGGCAGCGTAGGGACGACGTGGAAGCGCGGTGGATGAAGACGACCTTCCTCTCGTGAGCGTGGGCACCCGAGAAGCCGGCAGAACCTCCACCTACAAAAGACCCCACGGGTTAGAAATGACTCAGTAGCCTCTGGGCTCCGGCAGCCTATCGGATCTCTTAGAAGCTCCCTCAGAACTGAGGGGGGGGGCTCTATTTATAGGGCTCCGGAGGGTGGAGGCGTCCAGGACCCTGGACACCTCCATCAGGGCAAAACAGATATTTTATTCTATTTTTATACATTTTTTCTGAATATTTTCATGGAGGCGTCCAGGGTCCCGGACGCCTCCATAAGTCCCACCGAACTCCACCGAAAGGCGCACGCGGTTTAACACAACGCGTGGTTTTGGAGCGGCGACCTGTGATTTGGAAATGGGCGCGTCCAGCCAGCTGGACGTCTCCACAATTTGGATTCTTTCACACACGACAAACCGTCGTTCGGTGGGCGGCGCCCCGTGAGTGAGTTGATGGAGGCGTCTAGGGGCCTGGACGCCTCCAAGAAAATATATTTTATATTTTTATTTTGTTTTTATGCCAAAGCTGGCATTTTATATTTTTTATATTTGTTTTTATGGAGGCGTCCAGGGGCCTGGACACCTCCATTAATATATTATTTTTTATTTGGTTTTGGGCTTTGAAAAATAAATTAAAAGAATGGGGGCGTCCAGGGGCCTGGACGCCCAGTTCAGGCGTTGGCGGCCGCCCGGCAGACACCCTTTCTGGTTTCGGAACCTCTGATGCGTCCGACTGGTGTTGATGCCATCCGAATGCCGTGACGAGATGATTCCGGATGCCGAAAAAGGCAGAAGAAGACCCAAGAAAAGGAAGCACTTAAGATATTCAAAATACGTAAGCCGTCGCGGGGCGTCGTATAGTAATATGAGACTTTCTCAGGAGACGTCAGGAATGGCGTGTCTACAAAGAGGAGGGAGACAGAAGAAAAGATACGCAATATAGAGGGAAACCCAGAGAGAGAGAAGAGCCGGAGTGCTACCCCTCTCGTCTGTCCATCCGAAGCAACCTATCGTCGGAGAAGAAGACCCTGTCTACGGCACTCTGTTTCTGCAGGTGGGTTCCGGCGATCTTTTGTCCGAGCCGTTCCTGCTGCTGCCATTTTATGTAAACCCTATGATGTATGAGATCGGGGGGAGGGCGATGATATGAGCCCCCCCCTTTCTCCTTTTTTTCTTCATTTTTCTTCTGATTTTCTTTCACGGTTTGGATTCATCCCTTCCGTCTGCCCTCTCTCTGCAACCAGGGCTTCTTCCCTGCTTCTCTAGTTATTGGCCGGTCTCGAGCGACAACGCCGAACCGCAGCCTCTTGTTATGTCTTCTGTAATGCTTTCCCTTGTGGTCGAATGAATGAATGGATGCATTTCTTGAGGTTTACTCCCCCCATCTAATTACATTTTTGTTCATCGCTATCCTGTGTATGAGCTTCCGTTTCCCTTCACCGCCGAATACGCCTCATTGCTTCTCGAGGCAATATTAATTATCCCCTCCCCGGGGTTCTTTCTGCCGTATAAATAGTGTCGAATGATTCGGTATGCCTAGGTGCTCTCTCCCGGCCAGGGGGATGCCTATCAGTGCATTACCCTCTGTCCTCGGAGGTGACTCCCCAATGCATCCCTACTTATGGTTCAGGGCTAGGAGAATGGACGTCTCCGCAGTTCCTGTGTTGTATTCGTATGTATTGCAGATGCTACCGAGATATTCAATCGTTTGCCCCCTCCAGGATCTCAGTCTGCTGGCTGACCTTCTAGTCGTAGGTATGGTTTGCTGGCTTCCCTTTCGGCCTGTCTCTTCGATGCATATGTATGTATATGATCACCCGTTATCCATTCCCCAATCAAAAGTATTCCGGCTATAATGGCCTTTAATGATTCGTCATCTCGAAGAACTCACTGCCCGGGGAGGGGAACATCACCCATCATCCTCAGTCACTGTCGAGCCATGGGGTCATATCTTCTAATGATATGAACCCTGTGACACATCAAGTGGACATCGATAGGGCTTTAGCCCGACATTAAATCCACCATCTCTTGGGAGTGGTGGTGGCTGTGGGAAGGCAACCTCTCGTAGGCTAGCCCTCGATGTGCCTTCTTATCTCAACCGTACCTCAACGATTCTGACTCGTGGAGATGGATACCCCTAGCATGCTAGTCCTCGGGGTCTTTTCCCTCTATCGAAGTCAGCAGGTCACCGCTTGGCATTCCCGGCTTTAAGGAGCGTACCCCAATCTTGTGGGACTGTCTCCACTTCGCCCCTGCAACCCTCCAATCATGGGGAGGTGCTGCCCAAATTTTGACCGATGACTTGGTCTGATTTGCAATTGATCTGCACTGATAAGTTCACTGACGACTATGCTCGAGTAGGAACCTCGCATAAGTCTAGTCTCATCTTAATGACAGGGCATCTGGGACCCAATAAGTCTTTAACCTTTTAAAATAACCCCAAAGTCCTAATAAACTTGTCTAAAATTTCATTAGAACTTAATAGGCCAAAAATCCCCTAATCCGGCGCGCCCCTAATCCGGCGTGCCAATTTTCGGCGCGCCCTCCCCCCGCGTCGTTTTAACACGAGACTCATATTTCAATTGGTCCCCTTTGGCCTCCATCGGGCGCGCCCAGGGAACGCCGTTTTAGTTCCCAACTTGGTACCACGCCGTTTTAGCATTCAGTTGGCACCGCGCCACTTTAACCTCAACTAGCTACCGCGCCGTATTAGCTCTAATTAGCTACCGCGCCGTTTTGGGCCAATCATATCTATATATGCATCAACCTCATGCGCATTTGATTGTTTGTGTGTCAGCCTTTGACGCTTAATGTTATAGCCTCAATTGGTTTAGTAAACCTAGCTAAATAAAGGGATAAAGGGGGTTTTGACACCTTCAATTATATCGAATATCCATCTCGAAAGCACGAGCATGCATCTGCATCGGCATACATTGCCACCCAAACAACCATAATAGCACCTCTAATCACATGAATAAACCAATCCACAAATGCGTTGCATTTCGCATGGACGGTCAACCAAAGGACCGCACCTCACAGCATTCAATTAGTGCATTCAGTCAGTGTTTATTATGCCTTTGCATCATCCCTCGAGGCATCCTCTCTTGGCAATTAATCAAGGGTTGTCCTCTTTCTTAGAGGACGTAATTAACGTCATAACCTTTATGACATGACGGACTCCGAGTCCCGACACGAACATCATAATCGACTGACTATGTCAGATCAAGCGCACAATAAACTTGTCACGTATGTGACTGGCACGCCCTACGCGAATAAACCCCTAACAAAAAGGTCCCCCCCACAAGTCTAGCACGCCCGGTGGGACTTGAGTCTCCCTTCATCTCTTTCTCGAGGGGGGATGCCTTCGGGGGCTTCCCCCAAGAATACTGACTGTTTGTCTATTTATCTCAGGTGAACGATGACGTCATCGAGACTCACCGCTATTGACTTCGGCCCCGCGATCATCGCTGGCCACACTGAACACGGGTACCTAGGGTGCCCATGGTTTTCAGCTCCTTCCTGCCAGCTATAGGCTTTTTCAACTTCTTGGGGTTGGCCTTTGCCGACATGCTGCAAGTGGAATCCTCGGAGCCTACAGAAGAGAAGGCTGCAGAGAAGGTCGAGGCCCCGGAGGCTCGACGCTGTGCTAGCTCACTCACGAGCCCGGTTCAAGTCGCCAACTGCATGGTGCACCATATCGCTCACGGGGCCCGCCCCATCCCCGTCAAGAATTTCGGGAAGCGCCGACACCGGAACCCCCGGAGGAAGGTTGCTACTGCTGTGACCGGACGTCTCTCCATGTCCGGCAAATCTATGTTGAATGGGGGAGTATGCGTCTTTCTGGATGGGCGCAAAGCTAGAGTAAGCCCGGATCGGGTGATCCCCGCAGTGCCTGTCTACAACTCTTATCAGGCTCTGTCCGGAAGGAGAGCCGAAGAGGAAGAAGCCGGCCACCATGGCCAAAGAAAGTTGGCTCCCGAGCCAAGGAGATTTAAGCAGGTTTGGGTTCCCAAGAAGGTCCAGCCTACCTACCAATATGCACCAGTCCAATACCGCTCTAGATTTGCTGGAGTAGAGGAGAACAAGAAGAGGGGCCTTGCCCCGAGAAAGGAAGAAACGGTTGTGGATCCTCCACGCCGTGGAAGCTTCAGGGCCTACGCCCGACAGGCCAACATCCCCACTATGGGAGGAAGATTTCAACAAGTTGTCGGAAGAGCCCGACTTGCTTACATCCCTCCGATGGGAGGCCGACAATTATCCCCTACCCTACATCCGGGCCGAGGGCAAGAAGAGATTACCAATATGGTCAGGAGCTATTTTAGGGGACTAGGCAACCCCTCTTTGGGCCAACAACGGCTATTACAAGCAGTCGTGGCTGAAGAAGATCATTGCTCAGCAATGGCAGTGGAAGAAGAAGAAGAAAGAAGAATGACGTCATCGGTCGATGACAACGGGTATGAAGACGGCTTGGATATTCAAGCCGATGAAGCTACTCCCTACCAGGAGGAAAGAAGAAGAGTCTCTATACTTGAAAGGCTCACCTTCCCAGAGAATGCAAAAGGGAGGGTTCGCAGACAGAGAAGAAGGATGCAGATCTTCACGTGCAACATTGCTGGGGTGTCTGGCCACTATGGAAGATTGCCTGAGGAGCCTCAGGAGCTAGCCCGATTAGTCGGGAGGCCGGGGATGAGTACTCGAAGGGCGGAAGCCGCAAAAGAAAAGTTGGCAGCAACCAAGGGAAAGCAAACCCTGGCCCACCTCCAACAACATGATAAAGCCATTATTCTCACCGTAAATGTGGTGACGGCAGAAGAAGAAGAAGATGTCTTGCTCGACATCCTACCTGAGGGTGCACCTGGTGAGACGATAGAAGCTATCCCCAGCACTGCAGCTATGGATCCGGCCGTACTAATGATACTCCCAAGGTACCGCCAGGAGATAGAGCTGTTGAAGAAGCAATTGATGGAGAAGACAGAGCAGTCTTCAGCCTCCAAGCAGCCTGATATGCAGACCGAGTCATCACGGGGAGCCGTCAATCAAAATGACTTCCCACCACTCTACACCCCGCCTCAGCTGGTAGAACCGAGTTTGGCAATAACTCAACAATGCCCACCACAGTCGCTGATGCTGCTGGTGCTACCACAGGTGCACCAGACACCTCCACTGCTGCGTCCTCCTCTGCAGGCGACCACCCTGGTCACCCCCTACCTGCAACCGGCACATTTCTACCCAGAACCGGTTGATCCGACCGTCATGAGCAAGATGATGGTGGAAAGAATGATCGAGATGAAGCTCATTGAAAGGAGTGAAGGCGACTATGTCGCATTCGATTCATACAGGGTTCCATACCCGCCGCATCATGCTGCCAAGCAGCTCCTTCCTGGGATTAGCAAGCCACCAAAATTTGACAAGTTCAACGGGAAGGGATCCCTAAAAGAACACGTTGCCTACTACATGACTATCATGAGCTATCTGGCCACCGACGAGTCATACTTGCTGAAATTCTTCGGGTCCTCGCTCACGGGGCTTGCATTTGAATGGTACTCCAGCCTCCCGACCGGGTCGATCAACGACTGGTCGGACATGCAGAGGAAGTTCAGAGAAAGATTTCATGTCACAGAGAGGGAGGTCACAGTGGCCGAACTCTACTCGACAAGATAGAGGGCAGATGAGACAGCCCTTGATTATATCAAGAGTTGGAGGAACCTCGGAATGAGATGCAAGCGGCCACCGCACCAGGAGGACGCTGTACAAATCTGCAAGCAGAACCTTAGGAGAGTGGTGCTGGAGAAGATGATTGGCATGGAAATTCAGTCGTTCGACCGCCTAAATAATGTTGTGGCCGAGGTAGAAGCCTTCCTGGCGAAACTTGCCCCGACATCAACTATTGCCACTGCACAAAAGGGCAAGGCATCAGAGCGGCGCCAGGCACCTAAAGAAGCGAACACCCTTGATATCAAAGCGTTCGAACAACAAAAAGACAAAAACAAGAAGACAGCTGCTCCCCAGCCTGCTAAAACTGAAGATGGCAAAGAGGGTCCATCACTCCGGGACAAGATGAAGAAGACCTACTCTTTCCCGAAGGAGAAGACCATGATCTTGTTTGACTGGGTTACCCAGTATGATAAGGTCACCCTACCTGAGCCAAAGAGGCTGGAGGACCTGAAGAGAAGAGACAGCCCAAGATTTTGCCCTTGCCACTAGATGCTGGGACATCCGATTAAGGACTGTTATGTTTTCAAGGATATTATCGAAGGCATGGTGAGGAAATAAGAAATAGAGTTGGGGGAGTACAAGGTTGACCCTCCACAACCACATGAGGCGCCTCTAAGAAGAGATGCTGTCAACATGGTCTCTCTATATCAAGTGTTGCCTGAGGAGACCGCAGAAGCCAGTACTCAGCACACCTATGAAGTCTGCTTTCTGGCCCTAATGAAAGAGCAAGAGGGATGGCAGCAAGTCCCTGTAAAAACTAAGAAGAAGGGCACGTCTCGCCCAACGGTGGGGGCACATATTCGTGGCATCACACCATGACCCCCTTTGCCAGTGGCAGCACCTGTGTGGACCAATCCACCTCCAGCTATCAAAATACCTACTCACAACCGGAGGAGGCAGATTCTGTTGCCGGCAGTCAAGGAAATTAGTCTAGAAGCCCGGCGGCTACAGGACTACATAAATGGGCTAGATGAGTATGTACAGCATGAACTAGAACCTTTACTGGTACGGGATCATGTCCCGTGGCAGGAGCTAGAACAGCTTTCACTAAAGCAGGAAGAGGAAGCTGACAAAGCATCAGACAAGAATGGCAGTTTGTTCTGGGGGAAAGCACCAGCCGAAGAAAAGAAAAGAAGACGAAGAAAAAAAAGAAGGGCTAGCAAGGCTACAAAGGGTATAATCCTCTCTTGCAACACCCTCTCTGCTCTGTTCAATCTGCCTAGTGAGGAGGATGAAGAAGAGATATGCTTCGCACCCGCCGCCAAGGAAAGTCTGGCCGAAGGCGCAACTGCTGCACATGCAACCCGGTCAGGCCGAAGATGGGGGCGTCAACTGCCCGCCAACCACAACATTATCTTCAGGGGGAAGCAACACTATAAAATACCACCCCCGGAGGTTAGGGGAGTCCAAATCCCTCCTCCGTCAGGCCTACACAACCAGAGTGAGGGCAGCACTGCTGCTCCTTCCTTCCTAGAATTTGTTAAGATGTCAAAGGGGAAGCAGCCATGCCGGGATGCCGAACCAAAAATAGGGGGCATTCACCCGCAGCTCTAGCAATCTTCCGAATTGCCAGGTGAAGTAGAAGCTCGCCTGGCAGCAGCCAGTGAGGGACAGCAGGCAGACGACCCCAAGCAGAAGGGTGCAGCCTCCGAGTCCGATGAAGCAGGCCCATCAGGGGTCACAGTCCAAGAATCTCCCAAGCCCAGGTGGGCAGAAGAAATGAAACTATCCAATGTCCGAGCAGGAAGTTGGGTGGTCAAGCTGTTGAAAAAGCTCCCGGCAAGATTCACTGTCTGAGAAATCCTCTCTCTGAGTGGTGCGGACACCAGAGCGAGCGAGAAGCACGAACCGGCGAGCCGTCAGTACCGTACGCGGAGCACCACTCAGGCTACATCAGCTTCCATATGGCTCAGAGACAGTATGGAGACTCCCCCCTGAGTCTTAGTATTTATCATATTTATGGGGATTTTATTTGTGTGTAATGTGTGTTTATTTAGTTTTATTCGGATTGTAATTCGGATTGTAAGAGGGGTTTATTTGTAATTTGGGACCACCTGGGTCCCGCGGGCCCCCTAACCCCTCTACCATTGATCCACCTCATCTCTAGGGCCCATGTGGGGTCAGTCAACCTTCCAATGTGGGCTTCTAGAAGAGTTGGACCAAGGGGGGGACAATGGGTATTCAAAGTCCAAGAAGGAGGCAAGAGGTCAAGGGGGCGCCCCCCATTTATCATATTAAATTAGGATTTGTAGTCTTATTTTATTTGTTCCAAACCACATGGGAGAAAATAAATTTGAACTCCCACTTTTACCCCTCCCAAATCTAGATGTAGGGTTAATTAGTGTCTTTTGGTATTTCATACAAATAGCATGTATTTTCATTTTGATGACAATTAATGAGAAGAAAAATTAGAATTTCCTCCAAAGGAGCAAGGGCCGCCCCCTATCTCTCTCCTCTCTCCCCCTTCTGCAGTTGGCAAGGCTGTGAATCAGAGGTGTGAATCCTCATCTATCAGGTGTGAAGATCGTCGACGCTGCCACCGCCGCCATCATGCCGCCATCGCACCACCACCATCGTCGCCGGAGTTCTGTCCACCCAGGATAGCCCCTTCTTCTCGGAATTTTTGCTCCCAATCTCGAGATCTTCTGGAGCCCAAACTTTCAGGGTGAGTTCTATAGGTTCAACCCACGTTCTAGAAAAATTGGTGGAGCTTCTAGTTTTTATTTTCCATTTTTTCCATTTTCATTTTCCACCTTCTTCCAGATCTGCCTGCAGTCTGTCCAATTTTCCAGAAACTAAATAGAACGTTAATGAACCCACCTTCCCCTGATCTAAATGACTTGATATTTTTATTGGAGGTTTTTTCCACCACCCCCATCACCCACGAATTTTCGTGGATTTTTTGGAGTCTTCTACCTATTTTTAAAAATCACTGTTAGATCCAAAACTCAGATCTGTCTCTATTGTCCAGATCCGACCACCTGGTGCTAATAAATACTGTTCCCCATTCAAATCTCCACCAAATCCTTCAAAAAAAAAACTATCCCCATTTTCCTCTCTCTCCCCTCTACAAGTTCCATGAAGAGCTCAACATCTAGATCGGAGGTCTACATCGTGGTCAATGTCAACTCTCAGGAAATTTCACTTCGGCCTGGCTAGATCTGAAACAGAGATCAGTCCGGTTCTAAAATCCCCCATCAGAAGTACAGCCCCAACGAATTTTCTGGTGTCACAGAGGGTCGAAGGATTTCGAGAGAGCTTTCCAACGGCGCCAATTTCGCACCAACCCAACGTCGGTGCTGGTCGCAGCAGCTTCTGTCGCCGGAGCGCGCAGGTCTGAAACTGAGTTTCAGATCCGTGGACAACAACTCCGACAAGTGAAGATCGGAGCCACCCGACCTCCGACCGGTGTTCCAGCCCGACCGCCGTCCAAGGGAGCGCACCACCAGGTGTCGCCATCACAGCGGGACCCACTCCGTCAGATCTGGAGGACTGAGCAGCACGTGGGCCCCACATGCCCGCAGATCCCGCCGTCCGGATAGCACCAAAACGAGGGTTTCGGCACCGTCGGAGCGACATCAAGAAGCTGCCCGTCAACCCAATTCCCGTTACTCCCAGGCCCCACATGTGACCTGTTACCTCCCTGTGTGGAGTGGGTCGAAACATTTGTACTGCAGTAAACTTTGTTAACCGGGAATATGGATTTGGCCGGGGTTGTCTTCCCCACGCGGGGAGCATGGAGGTAACGGTCTTACTTCTTGGCGTTCATTTGCTAGTTTAGTATATGGTCATATGCCGCTATGAGCGCGTTAGGAACCTAGCTCGTGAGTTCCTGTCACCGCTGTGAGGGAGAGAGTGACCCGTCCCATCACTCGATCCGAGCACGGAAGTGAATCGACCACCCTTGACTCTGCCGGTTTTTCAACCGCGCGGATCCACGTTTCCCCTCGCTTGGGACGACGAGTGAGCTTGCGTTTCTGTTAGCGATGTATAGCCCATAGGAACTCTTAGTGTCGGGCCGAAGTGTCTCTCCTATTCGTATGTTGCTGGTCGCGTCTACATTTAGAGTCCGAGGTCCGCATCACTTAGAGTCGGTCCCCGTGTCCGTCCCGCATCAGTTTGGTATCAGAGCAAGTTGAGTCTAGGGTAGTCGTTGCATAAGTCTTGCACGGTCTAAGTCAAGTCTAGGGTCATCATTATTTTCAAAACAAAAAAAAAGTGTTTTAAAATTACATTTCATCCTGATAATCTGGTATATTAAAAGGTGTTATCCGAACGTTAGGCTACGCCTATCGGGAAGGCAGCACACTTGCGCGAGGAGATCTTCGGGTCGACCCTCCGCCATGTACCGGATATTGACTAAGTCTAGGTGCATTAGTCTGTGTCACCTAGTCCATGTGTCAGTTGCATGCCCACCCGTCGATGCACCCAATACTCGCCACCACCACCTATGGCGGATTCCCGAGCCCGTAGTTCCGATGAGCCCTCGACGGTCGAGATGTTCCTAGCCCTCATGGATCGTCTCGATACGCGTATGGATGGCCTTAGTATGCATCTAGATGGCGTAGGAACGCGTCTAGAAGGGAGAATGAAAGCCCTAGAGGATCGGGTCGAAGCATCGGACTAGTCCATCCAGGGTCTTGTAGGGAGAATAGCTGTCCTCGAGAGGGCCCCAGTGGCGGCGCAACCCGTGCCAACAAATGGCCAACAAGAGCCGGTTCAGCAACATGTTGCTCCAGGGGCTCAAGGAGCAAATGATAGGAGGCAGCAAGTGCATGAGGTGGATGATTACACCTCTGATAATGAACAAGGGGGTTATGGTCATCGAAACCAACGACGGAATCGTGATGATGACGATGACTGCGTTCTTAGGAGCGTGCGTGCGGACCCTCCCCTATTTGATGGGTCTCTGGACCCGAAGGTCTATTTAGATTGGGAGGCCGGCATGGACCGGTACTTCGAGTGGTTTGAAATGACGGACCACCGAAGAGTTCGGTACGCGAAGATGAAGTTGCATGGACATGCCCAAACTTATTGGATAAACGTGGAGAGCCTGTTAATGCAGCGACATCAACCCCCAATCGGTACTTGGGATGACATGAAAATCAAGTTGAGGCAGAAATACCTTCCTGCCTCATACCGCCAGCGTCTCATTGTCAAATGGCAAAGTCTCTCCCAAGGGAACCAATCCATGACTGAGTACACCGCCGAGTTTGATGAGTATTATTTGCGGTGTGGAGTTACAAAAGAGAGCACCATGACCATCTCGCGCTTTCGAAGAGGTCTGCGGCCGAACTACCAATATGAACTTTTTCACCACAATGTGACCACTTTGGAACAGGCGTATCAGGTTGCTCTCGAATTGGAGCAATTCGAGGCCGAGTTTGAGCCTACCGATCGGTTGGGCCCCTTTCCCCCTCGTAGTGTCGAGCCCCGTGGCTCTTTAGGCACGTATCCGAGGGCCCCCATGGCTCGACCTCAAAAGCCCGCTCATCCCGAGCCATTCGCTCCTAGGCCTCACCCTCCACCTCCCAGGGATATCCCTACTCGTCCCCAACCCACGGCACCCACGGCCCGTCCACCGGCACCCACACCCGTTGCTTGTCTTTGTTGCCTACACCTCCTATCCGTCGAGAGGATAAGGGGAAAGGACCTTTGATCGGGGAGCCTAGTGGATCATGACAGCAATGTTATCGCTGCAATGGGTTTAGCCCATTCGCCAACCAGTGTCCCACTCGTCAGTCTCTAGTCATTGGGGACACACAGGCCGGGGACACCACCTCTTCAGATCTTGTGTTAGTCAGCTATGAAGCAGATCCGGAGCTAGCTGACGAGTTCTATGAGATTGAAGGTGAGGGCCAGGATGCCCAGCATTCGGACGATACCCACTTGGGGGTCGTCAGATGTATTCTCACCCAGCCACAGGCCAGTGATGACTGGCGTCGGACCACCATCATTCATACATACTGTCAGCTGGGTGGGCAAGTGTGTAAGGTGATTATCGATAGTGGGAGTTGTATCAATGCAATCTCCATGGGCGCTGTCTCTCATCTTGGTCTTACTCCCATGGACCATCCTTGCCCCTATCGAGTATCATCGGTGGATTCCACCTCCATTCCGATCAGGCTGCGGTGTTTGGTCCCACTGTAGTTCCATGCCTAGAGTGACGAGACTGTTACATCGAGCACATGCGAGCCCTCTTCTAGGAGGTTGATGATGATTAGCTCTCGGGAAATGGAGCGTGAGGCTAGTAGGGGAAGCCCTGTGTTTGCTATCACGGTCCGAGAGGTGGAGCCAAAGTCTGAGGGTGAACTCCCACCCGATGTCATTCCTATTCTGCAAGAGTTCGCTGATATTTTTCCCGAGGAGCTTCCCGAGGGACTCCCACCTATGCGGGATATTCAGCATGCTATCGACCTGATTCCGGGCTCCTCATTGCCCAATCTTCCTCATTATCGCATGAGTCCCACGAAACATGCCGAGCTAAAATGGCAGGTTGATGAGTTGATGCAGAGAGGGTCTGTTCGGGACAGCATGAGTCTGTGTGCTGTTCCCGCATTACTCGCCCTAAAGAAGGATGGCACATGGAGAATGTGCATTGATAGTCATGCCATCAACAAAATCACCGTGAAGTATAGGTTCCCTATTCCCCGCCTAGATGATATGCTAGACATGATAGCCGGTGCCACTATCTTCTCGAAGATCGATCTTAAGAGTGGCTACCACCAAGTGAGGATTAGGCCAGGTGATGAGTGGAAGACCGCGTTTAAGTCCAAGGATGGTCTATATGAGTGGTTGGTTATGCCCTTTGGGTTGACCAATGCCCCTAGCACCTTCATGCGACTCATGACTCAGGTCCTTCGGCCATTCATTGGAGTCTTTGTGGTTGTGTATTTTAATGATATCCTTATATATAGTCGCACTAAAGGGGACCACTTGGACCATCTACGGTAGGTCTATCTACTTTTGGGGCGAGAGCAGTTGTTTGCGAACCCACAGAAGTGTGCCTTTATGACACCTCAGCTTACCTTCTTGGGTTTTATTGTGTCTAATACTGGGGTCTCCGCTGATCCGGAGAAGGTTCGGGCCATTCTTGAGTGGCTGGAACCCCGTACGGTCCATGATGTCCGCAGCTTCCATGGCCTCGCAACGTTCTATCATCGTTTCATCTGCGGATTTAGCTCTGTCACTGCCCCGATCACGGATTGTATTCGGAAGGGCACGTTTGTATGGATGAAGGCCGTTGCCGCTGCCTTCAAGGACATCAAGGAGCACATGACCCAGACACCTATCCTTCGATTGCCAGATTTCTCGAAGGTGTTTAAGGTCTCTTGTGATGCGTCGGGTGTTGGTATCAGAGGAGTGTTGAGTCAGGAGGCCCACCCGGTCGCATACTTCAGTGAAAAGCTGAATGACGTGAAACTACGATACTCCACTTATGATAAAGAATTCTACGCAGTTGTTCAGGCTCTTAGGCATTGGACGCACTATCTTTTACATCAGGAGTTTATCTTGTACTCCGATCATGAAGTTTTGAGGTTCCTCCATTCCCAAAAGAAGCTTAATGCGTGTCACAACCGATGGGTTAAGTATCTCCAGCAGCACACATTTGTGCTTAAACATAAGGCTGGAGTGGAGAACAAGGTGGCTGATGCCTTGAGTCGGCGTGCTTGTCTGCTGACTACCATGAGTGCCGAGGTCATAGGGTTAGAGAAGATGAGACAGGCCTATGTTGACTGTCCTGACTTCGGTTAGATTTATACCACTCTCCAAGTCGGACCCTCGAGAGACCTTGATGATTATGTGCTCCAAAAGGGTTACCTCTTTCGAGGAGGCACGCTTTGTGTTCCCCGAACTTCGGTTCAAGACTTCTTAGTCTGGGAACTGCATGCGGGAGATCTAGCCGACCACTTTGGTCGGAACAAGACTATCGAGGCTGTTGAGCATAGATTTTATTGGCCGAGCTTGAAGCGTGATGTTGCTCATATTGTGGCCCAGTGACGTACATGTGCTACGGCCAAAATGAAGGAGCAAAGCTCGGGCCTTTATACGCCTCTTCCCATGCCTGATGCCCTGTGGCATGATGTTAGCATAGACTTTGCCTTGGGATTCCCACGTACCTCTAGGAAGCATGACTCGGTCTATGTGGTGGTTGATCGATTCTTGAAGATGGCCCTTTTCATTCCCTGCTCGAAGACTTCAGATGCTTCGAGGGTAGCCCGCCTTTTCCTTACTCATGTGGTGTGCAAGTTCGGGTTGCCTCGTACCTGTTGAGTTATGATTTTGATGATTGTTGTGATTGTTAAGTTATGGTTTTGATGATAACTAAACTTAATGTGTGGTTAAGTGATGATAACTAAACTTGTGGTTGATTGCTCATGCTCCTGTTATCTATGTATGATTGAGATGACAAATGGCAACGGTTACATGGTCTTAATGCTTGGTTTGCATATGTTTGTTCTACAAGAGGTTTCAAGCCTTTATATGTTTGAACATATTGACTTGAGCTTTGATGAACACTTTTGTTCAAATCCTGATTAAATAGTTTGAAACTTATTTGGTTGATTTTTACGCATACCATATATGCATTTGTCAAAGCAACAAGTGTTCCAATCTTATATATGAAATTGGGTCTCAATGTAAATCACTTCTTGAACTCTAATACATATTTCACATATCATTTTGAGCTTGCATTATGTTGAAATAACTCATGAGAAACTTGCTTGAAAATTAGAATAATGGTACTTATATCTTGCTCAAATGGTTTACAATAAGCTCTTGTTAATTGATTGAAATTGCCAAATGACCAAAGGGGTTTCATACATGTACTTCATACAATTACCACATGAATTATTGATCAAAATTCTAATCCTTTTTTTCTATGATTTTGTAGGTCAAAACACTCAACATATATTCCCCAAGATCAAAGGAGTTTGAAGCCTCAGACTTAAATGGGTTGCAATGGAGTTCGGGGGTGAAACCTAAAAGTCTGAAGTTTACTGTAGTTGTAGGTCGACCGCCCCAGGTTGACCGCCAGCAGCGGTTGACCGCCCCAGGTCGACCGAAAATGCCAGGGATAATATTTCTACAGGATTCTCAGTAGCGGTCGACCGCCAGCTTCCACAGGTCGACCGCCAGCCCCGAGCCAACATATGTTGACTTTGTTTTCCACTTCGAGAAGAGTCTTTCTCCTTGTAATTCTTTAATCCTAATGACACCAAATCACCCACAAAATGTGGATCTGGTCTGGGGGATGTCCATGGACCATTCAAGGGCTATAAAACATCTCATTTGGAGCCATAACCCTAACCATCCAAGAGGGCTTCAAGGGAGATCAAGAGGGTGCTGTCTAAGGAGGAAGAAGAGAGTACTGTAGCTCCGTGAACAGTACTTCGTGCAGCAAGTTCTTCATCTATCTCCAACCCATTGAAGGTACTTCTCAAGCCAACAAGCATCTATGAAGTGAAGAATCAAGTAACCAACAAAGAGAGATCAAGGGTGAGGCTATCAAGAAGCAAGCAAGGATTTCAAGAAGAGATAAAAGGAAGGTTATCCAAGGGAAGAAGATAAAGGATGCTACAAGGAAGAAGGAGCCATTCAAGCATCATCTTAAGGTACTCTAGCTCCATTTGAAGTCAGCAGTCTCAAAGGAAGAGAACAAGCTCACAAGCATCAAGAAGATACATGGATTTGTCCAAGGAAGAAGGAAGGGTACTGTAGCCGTGAACAGTTATCCGTGTAAGAAGATCTACATCAAATACAAGGCCATTCAAGCTGAGTCTCAAGCTATTCAAGTGAAGAAGGAATCAACGCGAACATCCAGAGCACACACTCAGGGGGAGCCTAAATCAGGAGCTTTCTAAACTATGGTTTATTCATGTTTGTGTTTTGTGCTTAATATTTTTAGATTTGTGTTTCTTATAAACTGCAAACTCGTGTGTGTGTGGATCGTTGTTGGATCCGTGGTCGTGTGTGTGTGTGTCGTACTTGATTCGTGTGTGCATAGGTCTTCTTAGATCTGCGTGTGTGTGTGGATTTATCCAGATCTTAGTGTTTATGTGTGTGGAGTGCTGCACTTGTCGCAGTGTGTGTGTGTCTTGTTGATACGCTTGTTGGATCGTGTTGGAGACTGCATCTCCGTATGTGTGTGTGTTTTGGGGCGCGTCCCCGTGTGTGTGGGCAGGCGTCGTCCTGCGTGTGTGGTTGGAGCGTCGTCTCCGTTTGGAGATTTATCCCCAAGTGAAGCCTCACCGGGTTTGGTGAGGGGTGGACGTAGGATTGCCGTCATTGCATCCGAACCACCTTAAAAACTATTGTACACTGTGGTTTGATTTGTGTGGTTTGGTCCTTTTCTTCTACCTCCATTCTAAGTGAGTGTATTTGTTAATTGTTGTTACGGATTTATCTACGTATATCTTACATATTCTATATCTCATCATACAAAGTTTGATAAATCCAATTTGTGTTCAAATAGTTTTGAATCTCATAACTAGCATTCTATCACATATTTTAAAAAGGCCAAAAGTTTCCTTCAAATTTGTAAACACCCAATTCACCCCCCTCTTGGGTGTTATTGATCGCGGGACTTCAATTGGTATCAAAGTCAAGGCTCTATTTTTTTATAGATCTAACGATCTAGAGTGATCCAGATCAATGACTACCATTATGTATACTTTGAATTCTCCACCGATGTTTGATGGTTGCAATTTCGATTTGTGGTTAGGTAGAATGTGCAGTCTTGTCAACTCATATGACCCTAAGCTATGGAAGCTTGTTTCATATGGTCCTTATGAGTTGCCTAAGGACAAAAATGTCTGGACTGAAAATCAAAAGCTTAAACATGAACAAAATTGTTTGGTGTTAAAGTTGCTAACTGCTGCAGTTGATTCTAATTATTTCCCCTTTATTTCCCATAGCAGATCCGCAAAGGATATCTTGGATGGCCTAACCAAAATTCGGGAAGAGGATGGGCACCAATGTCTTGTGGTAGGGACGAGTGAACAAAGGAGTGATCAGCCAAGTGGATCAAGCTCATCAAGTGGATCAAGCTCAAAGGTAAATTCTGATTCTGATAATGAAGATGAATTTAGCTATGAAGATTTGTTGAATGCATATGATGAGCTTGCTGAAAAGTACAAGAAAGTTAAGTCTGAAAATAAAAAATTAAAAAATAAATCTGAACATGCTTTTCTTGAGAATGCTTCTTGTGATAAATGCTCGAAACTTGAAAAGGAGATTAGTGTTTTGTTAATTCAGAACTCCTTACTTGAAAGCAATGTGAAAAATCAAAAACTGAATTTGAAGATCAGGTGATATCCCTCCTACCTTTGTAGTGACTCTATCATGTTTTAACTCACTTTGTGTCATATAGTCATGTAATCTTGCATATGTCTGCACATGCATTTCATTCATAGTTGTTTGCATATTTGTGCCCATATCACTTGTCATATAGCATCTTGTTGAAGTGGAGTTTTGAAACCATCAATAAATCTCACTACATATACTGAGTTTGCATAAGCTTCACGTACTGTCATGCATAAATTGAATATTGTGAATTCATGTCATAATGCATAGCAATCCTCCTACCTTCACCACCCTTGACTACATAGTATATCAAATGGTGACATGTGGAAGGGCAGGTTACGCCTGTCTGAAAGCTATCACTACACGTGAGGTGATCTTCAGATCTAAGTTCTCCGCCCGGTACTATGAGTCAATCAGTCACAGGCTGCACATGGCATTTGATTTTTACTGAGCATATCACAGTCATGCACACATTGAGGGGGGGTCATCAGATTCGTCATATGGGCTTTATGTTTAAGTTCACACATGAGTCATGCATTGCATCTAGAGCTGTCTGGGGCATGTTGGTTGTTAAAATAATTTGTCATGCCATTGTCAATAAATTTGAATCGAAATTGACAACTCAAGTCCTCTTGTCCTTGGATGCAGATTACACTCCCAAAATCCAAATGATGCAGGGCTAGTCATCGCCAAGCTTGAGTCAATGAAAGGAATATCTTGCAAGGATGAAAATGATGAGAACCCTATCAATTTGCTACAAGAAGATGAGATACTTTGTGTAGAACAATCTCCAGGATCGACTTAAGCACAAGCTGGTGAAAGTCCTTGTACGTGCTAAAGCAAGTATCCAGGGCATGGTATGAAAAGCCCGCATCTTTTTATTGAGAACATGTTAAATAGGTAAAGTTGATCAACCATTTTTCATGAGAAAATCAGGTAAAGTCTTTTTAGTGGTTCATGCATATGTGATTAATACCATCTCTGGAACTACTAATAATGCTTTATATGATTATTTTACAGGGATTGTGCAAGTATATTTTAAAAAAAATCTCAATGAGTACATTGAATTTCACTCTTCTTTGGATTGCAGGTGGAAGGCTTGGAAGAAAATGGATTCACAAGGCAAAGGTAAGAAAGTAAAATCTGAAATATCAACCCTCGTGAGGTTGGTGATTTTAGTGATTGAAGGCTTCCAATCTTATCTCCTGAACTAAGGTAATTCAACATTGTCAATTCATGCAATGGCCATCTTTGTCACTTGGTGACACTCTCAAGTGACAGGTATTGATTCTAAAAACTTGAATTGTCATTTATCAGCATGTTGTGATGAATGTGCCTAATTGATTGAATCAAATTGAAAATCTTGAAGGATGTGTATGAAGTGGTTGCACATTGAATATTCTTAATTTGAATTGCATGATCACACTTGAATTGAATTACATATCTGGTATATCAAATGGCGTCTGTGAAAAAGTGGATTATGTCCACTTGGAAGCATTCCCTATGCGTTGAGCTGGGTCTTCGGACTAAAATCTCCGCCTAGTACCAGATCTTGAAAATTGGGATTGGTTGATGTGTAAATGAATTCTTGAGCTGAGCTATGTAAATTGAAACCATGCTTGTGATTAAATGATTCATACATTTGGCTGTTGAATGAATTCTCATTTCAAAACTTGTGAAATGCTCTTGAAAATCTATTTTTGAACAATTCTGAAAATTGGGTTGCATTGCTTAATTTTGAGCATTTATGCACCCTTTTTCATAAAGGCCATGTCATGAAAAATGTTGTTGACACATTAATATAATGTGAATGCTCCAATGTGAAATTTGCCTCTAGGTTTGAAGATCAAGCCCTCCTATACTACATTTGCATCTTGCATCACATACTCATCTAGGCATAGGTTGCACGCATTAGAATAAATTCATGCATTAGCTGAAGTTAGTTCATTCATTTGGTATCAGAAGTTTTGCACCACATTGCATTCTATCTTGACATGTTCCATTTCATTACTATATGATCAAGTTGCATTGCATCAGTACTCATGCATTAGCTGCATTCACTTCATTCAATTGGTATCGATTTGTTTGGCATCAGTTGCACATGTGCATTGCATGTTGCATACATTCCCTCTGTGTGCTTGTTTGATATTATATGCTATTCACCCCATCCCTTGGTATTTCGATGGCCTTATGTCTTCTTGATAAATAATACTGCATTTGAGTCATTATTGGAGTGTTTCATATCGTACACTCTGGGAGAGTTTATATTTCATAAGTGCATCTATTTAGGGGGAGTTGCACTGTTATGTATTCATGATATTTTCGGTATACATGCTGAATCAAATTCGCACACTTCATGCACAAAATGTGAAAATGAGTGTTAAAGATAAGGATATATGGTTTTCTTTTCAACACTATTGAGATGTTAAACTTGCTGCATGTATGTTGAAGAGATAGTTGAGGAAAAAACTGCCTACCTCTCCTTATTGAAAAATCTTGAATAAAAATGTAAGATAGAGCAATGCTCGGTCTCACTAAGTAAACTGGGCACATGTCACCTGAGACGTGATGTGGTTCATATCTGAAAAGTGTTGACTAGTATCTCTGTTCAAAATGAGGTGAAATGGTTCAGTATTCTGAGTAACCGGGGATTCTGGCATGAGCTCCATGCGTCTACTCGCGTAAAAAGGGATTATTTGAAGCTGATCACTCTTGAAAAATTCTGATTATCATGTGATATTGGTTGAGTAGAAAAATATTGGTGAAAACTCATTGTGGTAGAGCGTAGCCTCCAATACGCTGTTCTCAAAATAAAAGTGTAGTCTGTAAAATGTCTCCTTGTGTTGATCTAGAAATATGAATATCCATATTGCAACTATCATTTTTATGTTACTCACTTACACAACTAGAAATTTGATTTAATATGTATTCAGAAAATTGATTGACTGCTTTAACAATTGCATGAATCTCTTATATGATTGCACAATCTCCCATGTGCTACACGTGCATTCCGGTTAGCATGACTCTCTTGCATCTTTCTTATACCCATTCCCTGTTTATATATGTAGGGGGAGATTGCATGTATGTCTATATGTAACTGTTTGATTGCATTGTATGCACTTCATGAGTCACCATTTGCATGTGTTGCATTTCATGCATTTCAAACCAAAATATAAAAATCAGAAATTTTGAAAATCAAAGAAAATCCTTTTGATATGCCCTCCTGCTCTTGTTTGTTGTGAAAATCTGACATGGGATCTAGCTCTTGTATGCAATCATGCTGAACACCTCATCCTGTGAACATCTTCCTCCACTAGTTCATATCCTTGAGGCCAATCACCACCTTCAATTGGTATCGATACATGCTTGACTGTATTTGCTTTGGATGGCTTCATATTGATTTGTGAGAATAATCACCAATTGGTTTCTTCTGATTGGAATCATATTGCTTTGTTCATCCATGATTTACCCTTGCTTCTTCTGATTTGATAAGATAGGCTATTGATGTTTCAAAGGGAGATAAGCTTGTTGATATTGTTGATCATGTCACAGGGGGAGAAAGATTTACATTATCCCGCTTTTTGATTATGTCAAAGGGGGAGAAAAATTGATGATTGTATGTGACAAGGGAAGGGGTGAAGAACATATGTGCTATTCTTTTGTATCCACTCTGGTGTATCATCACTAATAAATTTCTCATCAAGTTTGTCATCATCAATAAGTTTGTCATCATCAAAAAGGGGGAGATTGTTGAGTTATGGTTGTGATGATTGTTGTGATTGTTAAGTTATGGTTTTGATGATAACTAAACTTAATGTGTGATTAAGTGATGATAACTAAACTTGTGGTTGATTGCTCATGCTCCTGTTATCTATGTATGTTTGAGATGGCAAATGGAAATGGTTACATGGTCTTAATGCTTGGTTTGCATATGTTGGTTCTACAAGAGGTTTCAAGCCTTTATATGTTTGAACATATGGACTTGAGCTTTGATGAACACTTTTGTTCAAATCCTGATCAAATAGTTTGAAACTTGTTTGGTTGATTTTTACACATACCATACATGCATTTGTCAAAGCAACAAGTGTTCCAATCTTATATATGAAATTGGGTCTCAATGTAAATCACTTCTTGAACTCTAATACATATTTCACATATTATTTTGAGCTTGCATTATGTTGAAATAACTCATGAGAAACTTGCTTGAAAATTAGAATAATGGTACTTATATCTTGCTCAAACGGTTTACAATAAGCTCTTGTTAATTGATTGAAATTGCCAAATGACCAAAGGGGTTTCATACATGTACTTCATGCAATTACCTCATGAATTATTGATCAAAGTTCTAATCCTTTTTTTCTATGGTTTTGTAGGTCAAAACACTCAACATATATTCCCCAAGATCAAAGGAGTTTGAAGCCTCAGACTTAAATGGGTTGCAATGGAGTTCGGGGGTGAAACCTAAAAGTCTGAAGTTTACTGTAGCTGTAGGTCGACCGCCCCAGGTCGATCGAAAATGCCAGGGATCATATTTCTATAGGATTCTCAGTAGCGGTCGACCGCCAGCTTCCACAGGTCGACCGCCAGCCCCGAGCCAACATATGTTGACTTTGTTTTCCACTTCGAGAAGAGTCTTTCTCCTTGTAATTCTTTAATCCTAATGACACCAAATCACCCACAAAATGTGGATCTGGTCTGGGGGATGTCCATGGACCATTCAAGGGCTATAAAACATCACATTTGGAGCCATAACCCTAACCATCCAAGAGGGCTTCAAGGGAGATCAAGAGGGTGATGTCCAAGGAGGAAGAAGAGAGTACTGTAGCTCCTTGAACAGTACTTCGTGCAGCAAGTTCTTCATCTATCTCCAACCCATTCAAGGTACTTCTCAAACCAACAAGCATCTATGAAGTGAAGAATCAAGCAACCAACAAAGAGAGATCAAGGGTGAGGCTATCAAGAAGCAAGCAAGGATTTCAAGAAGAGATAAAAGGAAGGTTATCCAAGGGAAGAAGATAAAGGATGCTACAAGGAAGAAGGAGCCATTCAAGCATCATCTTAAGGTACTCTAGCTCCATTTGAAGTCAGTAGTCTCAAAGGAAGAGAACAAGCTCACAAGCATCAAGAAGATACATGGATTTATCCAAGGAAGAAGGAAGGGTACTATAGCCGTGAACAGTACTCCGTGTAAGAAGATCTACATCAAATACAAGGCCATTCAAGCTGAGTCTCAAGCTATTCAAGTGAAGAAGGAATCAACGCGAACATCCAGAGCACACACTCAGGGGGAGCCTAAATCAGGAGCTTTCTAAACTGTGATTTATTCATGTTTGTGTTTTGTGCTTAATATTTTTAGATTTGTGTTTTTTATAAACTGCAAACTCGTGTGTGTGTGGATCGTTGTTGGATCCGTGGTCGTGTGTGTGTGTGTCGTACTTGATTCGTGTGTGCATAGGTCTTCTTAGATCTACGTGTGTGTGTGTGGATTTATCCAGATCTTAGTGTTTGTGTGTGTGGAGTGCTGCACTTGTCGCAGTGTGTGTGTGTCTTGTTGATCTCTTGTTGGATCATGTTGGAGACTGCATCTCCGTATGTGTGTGTGTTTTGGGGCGCGTCCCCGTGTGTGTGGGCAGGCGTCGTCCTGCGTGTGTGGTTGGAGCGTCGTCTCCGTTTGGAGATTTATCCCCGAGTGAAGCCTCACCGGGTTTGGTGAGGGGTGGACATAGGATTATCGGTATTGCATCCGAACCACCTTAAAAACCATTGTGCACTATGGTTTGATTTGTGTGGTTTGGTCCTTTTCTTCTACCTCCATTCTAAGTGAGTGTATTTGTTAATTGTTGTTACGGATTTATCTACGTATATCTTGCATATTCTATATCTCATCATACAAAGTTTGATAAATCCAATTTGTGTTCAAATAGTTTTGAATCTCATAACTAGCATTCTATCACATATTTTAAAAAGGCCAAAAGTTTACTTAAAATTTGTAAACACCCAATTCACCCCCCTCTTGGGTGTCATTGATCGCGGGACTTCAGTACCATAGTGTCTCACCGTGATGTTAAGTTCACCAGTTATTTTTGGAAGACACTATGACATATGTTGGGTACTCACCTCAAGTTTTCCACTGCATATCATCCCCAGACAGATGGTCAGACGGAGGTGGTCAATAGGAGTCTCGGTGATCTTTTGAGGTGTCTTGTCAGGGACCGTGTCGGTGATTGGGATCTCATATTACCACTGGCAGAATTTGCATATAATGATTCGATTAACAGGTCTACCAGTATGATTCCATTCGAGATTGTCAAAGGTTGTAGGTCTAGGAAGCCAGTGGATCTTGTCCCCATGCCCATTCATGCACGTGTGTCTGAGTCTGCCGAGTCATTTGCTAGGCATGTTAGGAGTCTGCATGACGACATCCGTCGTCACATTGAGGCCAGCAATGCACGGTATAAGGAGCTAGCCGATGCCCATCGACACCACCATGAGTTCCAAGAGGGTGAATATGTCATGATCAGGGTAAGACCTGAATGGTTTCCCTCTAGAACCGTAAAGAAACTGCAAGCTCACGGAGCCGATCCATTTCGAGTGCTGAAATGAGTTGGGTCCAATGCGTATGTTGTGGACATGCCCGAGGAATATGATATAAGCTCAACTTTCAATGTGTCGGATCTAGTTGCATATAAGGACCCAGCGGTGATCCCTAGTGGGCCTTTCGAGCCATCTCTCTCCATTGAGAGTGATCCCACACCTGAGTGTCCACCACCAGCCATATTTCCACGACAGCGAGAGCATATAGATCATATACTGGATGAGCAGGTGACAGTTACCAGGAGTGGATCCTACCCGCGCTACCTAGTGCGTTGGAGAGGGCGACCCGCCACCGAGGATACTTGGATCACCAATGGAGAGTTGCAGTGGATAGATCCGGACCTTCTGGAGCGCTACCAGAGCGATGCAGACCCTTACTCGATAGGGTCGAGTTTCTCCCACCTAGGGAGAATTGGTGCGGACACCAGAGCGAGCGAGAAGCACGAACCGGTGAGCCGTCGGTACCGTACGCGGAGCACCGCTCGGGCAACATCGGCTTCCATCTAGCTCGGAGACAGTCTGGAGACTCCCCCTTGAGTCTTAGTATTTATCATATTTATGGGGATTTTATTTGTGTGTAATGTGTGTTTATTTAGTTTTATTCGGATTGTAATTTGGATTGTAAGAGGGGTTTATTTGTAATTTGGGACCACCTGGGTCCCGTGGGCCCCCTAACCCCTCTCCCATTGATCCACCTCATCTCTAGGGCCCATGTGGGGTCAGTCAACCTTCCAATGTGGGCTTCTAGAAGAGTTGGACCAAAGGGGGGACAATGGGTATTCAAAGTCCAAGAAGGAGGCAAGAAGGTCAAGGGGGCGCCCCCCATTTATCATATTAAATTAGGATTTGTAGTCTTATTTTATTTGTTCCAAACCACATGGGAGAAAATAAATTTGAACTCCCTCTTTTACCCCTCCCAATTCTAGATCTAGGATTAATTAGTGTCTTTTGGTATTTCATACAAATAGCATGTATTTTCATTTTGATGACAATTAATGAGAAGAAAAATCAGATTTTCCTCCAAAGGAGCAAGGGCCGCCCCCTATCTCTCTCCTCTCTCCCCCTTTTGTAGCTGGGAAGGCTGTGAATCAGAGGTGTGAAGCCTCATCTATCAGGTGTGAAGATCGTCGTTGCCGCCGCCGCCGCCATCATGCCGCCATCGCACCACCGCCATCGTCGCCGGAGTTCTGTCCACCCAAGACATCCCCTTCTTCCCAGAATTTCTGCTCCCAACCTTGAGATCTTCTGGAGCCCAAACATTCAGGGTGAGTTCTAGAGGTTCAACCTACATTCCAGAAAAATTGGTGGAGCTTCTAGCTTTTATTTTCCATTTTTCCATTTTCATTCTCCACCTTCTTCCAGATCTGCCTGCAGTCTATCCAGTTTTCCAGAAACCAAATAGAATGTTCATGAACCCACCTTCCCCTGATCTAAATGACTTGGTATTTTTATTGGAGATTTTTTCCACCACCCCCATAACCCACGAATGTTCGTGGAATTTCTGGAGTCTTCTACCTATTTTTAAAAATCACTGTCAGATCCAAAACTCAGATCTTTCTTTGCTGTCCAGATCCGACCACCCAGTACTATCAAATACTGTTCCCCATTCAAATCTCCACCAAATCCATCACAAAAATTATCCCCATTTTCCTCTCTCTCCCTCTACAAGTTTTATGAAGAACTCAACATCTAGATCGGAGGTCTACATCACGGTCAATGCCAACTCTCATGAAATTTCACTTCGCCCGGCCAGATCTGAAATAGAGATCAGTCCGGTTCTAAAATCCCCCATTAGAAGTACAGCCCCAACGAATTTTCTAGAGTCACAGAGGGTCGAAGGATTTCGAGAGAGCTTTCCAACGGCGCCGGTTTTGCACCGACCCGATGTCGGTGCTGGTCGCGGCAACTTCTGTCGCCGGAGCGCGCAGGTCTGAAACTGAGTTTCAGATCTGTGGACAGCAACTCCGACAAGTGAAGATCGGAGCCACCCGGCCTCCGATGGGTGTTCCAGCCCGGCCGCCATCCAGGGGAGTGCGCCACCGGGTATCACCATCACAGTGGGACCCACCCCGTCAGATCTAGAGGACTGAGCAGCACGTGGGCCCCATGAGCCCGCAGATCGCGCCGTCCGGACAGCACCAAAACGCGGGTTTCAGCACCGTCGGAGCGACATCAAGAAGCTGCCCGTCAACCCAATTCCCATTACTCCTGGGCCCCACATGTGACCTGTTACCTCCCTGCGTGGAGTGGGTCGAAACATTTGTATTACAGTAAACTTTGTTAACCGGGAGTACGGATTTGGCCGGGGTTGTCTTCCCCATGCAGGGAGCGTGGAGGTAACGGTCTTACTTCTTGGCGTTCATTTGCTAGTTTAGTATATGGTCATATGCCGCTATGAGCACGTTAGGAACCTAGCTCGTGAGTTCTGGTCACCGCTGTGAGCGAGAGAGTGACCCGTCCTATCACTCGATCTGAGCACGGAAGTGAGTCGACCACCCTTAACTCTGCCGGTTTCTCAACCGTGCGGATCCACGTTTCCCCTCGCTTGGGACGATGAGTGAGCTTGCGTTTCTGTTAGCGACGTATAGCCCATAGGAACTCTTAGTGTCGGGCCGAAGTGTCTCTCCTATTCGTATGTTGCTGGTCGCATGTACATTTAGAGTCCGAGGTCCGCATCACTTAGAGTCGGTCCCCGTGTCCGTCCCGCATCACTGAGTGAAGAGACCCGACCGGTATTCATTACTGCTCTGCAGATGCCTGCTCAATACGAGACCTGCCTGGCTAAAGCACTGCAGGAGGCCAGCATGACCTTCACTCAAGAGGACATACTGCTCCCCACTACCAGTCACAACAGACCGCTGTATATGAGGGGGCATCTGAATGGCCGGGAGTTGAACAGAATCTTGGTGGATCCCGGGCCGGCTGTCAACATCCTGCCCTACAGGATATATGAGAGGCACTACTTCAACGTGCGTCTCCAAAAGGTCAGAGATATGCGTATTGCGGGCTTCAACCAAAAGTGTGAGGTGTCGCTAGGAGTAGGGGAGTTCACACTCACTCTAGCAGACTTTGTCACGAAGGTGCAGTTTCATGTCATTGATTCCCGCACCTCGTACAAGGCGCTGCTTGGCCGGCCCTGGCTACCCGATAACATGGTGGTGCCTTCCACGCTCCACCAGTGCATCAAATATAACCTGGAGGGGAAGGAGGAAAGAGTATTTGCTGATCTCCATCCATTCGAAGTGTTCGAGTGCCACTTGGCGGACGCCCCTCTATATGCAGAACGATCGCAGAATGCCCCTGAAGCCAAGACCTCTTCCAGCACAACAAAAAGCAGCTCCGGGGCCGAATGGTTCCCTCCGCCACCGCGTGGATATGTTAATCCTAAGACGGTCTCACACATCACTGTCACCGGGAAAGTGGGCCGGGTATCACCTCTCGCCATCTACCCCGAAGCTAATGAAGTCAGGGTCGACTAGCAACACGACCACATCGGGATCCCGAAGGGCCTTACCAAGCCAATCATCAGTCTCGATAATGTCACTGTCGAGCCTTTCAAAGCTTGGGAGGTGGCGCAGATAGATGGCCCCAGCAGCCTATTCTACACAGCTGAGGAGCACCCTACACAGGAGGATATTGATTGTCATCTGCCTGAAGGTATAGAAGACCCGTCAGTTCCTGTACAGGGGGACATTTATAACAAGTCGAATGGCCAAGATGTTCCAGAAGCAGCACATCCCCTCTGCCCAGCCTCACAAGGAGAAAGAAGCATTCCAGAAGCTGTGGTATCCCACGAACCTGGATAAAGAAATGAGACGTGTCTCTCAACACCCAGGGCTGGGCTTCACCCTCGAGGAATTTTATTACAGCAGACGCTATGAAGTGGATACCATTTTCGCTTTCTACCCAACTGAGGATGGCTCACTGGGGGCAACTTTCGATGAACACCCAGCAGAAGCTGAATATACTGAGCCAGCTCAACCAAGAAGCCTGGAATCAGAAGCCATATTCCCTTGACGGTGCTGGGAATAGGTCCATCCTGAAGAAGCGGCTCTTCAAGCTAAATTCGACACAGCTAGCAGTAGTGAAGCTGAAGATATTGAAGAAGCAGGGCTGCCTCCCTCCGTAACCTTCCTTCAATGATGATGTCAGCATTTCTTAAACCAGTCAAGGAAGCTTCTCCCACGCCTGATCAAGAGATAGGTGCTGCTAGAAAAGAAAAAGTTACCTCCACTGAAGATATGGTGATCCAAGGGAGTGAGACCCTATCGCCCTGTACCATGGAGCTACAGTGCTACTCTGACTCAATGACAAACAATCACCAGTCCCTAGTGACTCCAACCCCCTCAGCAGGGGATGAGGCAATCGACTCACACCTCAGAACGACTATTGAGGTAGATTTGCTGGTAGAGCAATCCATGCAGCCACTACCGGCCGAACCGGAGATTCCTGACAAAGCTCAGATAAGGCAAAATGAAGAGATCGAGGTCCTGGACCTCGAAGATGATATACCAGACTTTGTCGACCTTTAGCCTGCACCCCCAGAGATAGAAGACGGAGGCCAAGCAACAGTCGATAAACTGATAGAAGTCAACTTGGGAGACGAGAACAACCCCAGGCCAACCTTCCTCTGTGCCCAGTTATCCACTGAAGAACAGGGGCTGTATGTCCAGCTGCTGTAAGAATATCGGGATTGCTTTGCCTGAACCTACAAGGAAATGCCAGGACTGAGCCCTGTAGTCTTACAACATGAGCTAACCATAAACCCTGAAGCCGAACCGGTGAAGCAGTCACCGTGGCGCATGAGGCCAGAGCTCATCACTCAAATATGCAAGGAGGTCGACAAGCTCATTGATGTGGGTTTCGTCGAAGAAAATCAATATACCACGTGGCTAGCTAATATTGTGCCCGTGAAGAAGAAGAATGGACAGATTCAGATATGTGTTGACTTCCGAGATCTGAATAAAGCCTGCCCCAAAGATGATTTCTCAGTGCCAATAACAGAGGTCATGATAGATGCAACAATCGGTCATGACGCCCTGTCATTCATGGATGGGTCATCCGGCTACAACCAGATATGGATCGCGGAACATGACCGGATCCACACTGCCTTCCGAACTCCCAAAGGCATTTATCATTACAAGAGGATGCCATTCGGATTAAAGAACGCCGGCGCAACTTATCAGCAGGCGATGACTAGAATATTTGATGAGTTGCTCTACCATAAGGTCGAGTGCTACATAGATGACCTGGTAGTCAAGACCAGAAAGAAAGAAGACCATCTGCAAGACCTCCGAGTTATTTTCCAGAGGCTGAGGCAGTATGAATTGAATATGAACCCTATGAAGTGTGCGTTCAGAGTTTTGAGCGGAAAGTTCTTGGGTTTCATTGTCAGATATCGGGGAATTGAGATAGACCCCGCAAAGATCAAGGCGATCCAGGAGCTACCTTCACCAAGGAACCTCTCAGAGCTGAGATCTCTACAAGGGCGCCTGGCATACATCCGAAGGTTTATATCCAACTTGTCAGGGCGATGCCACCCCTTCCATAAGCTAATGATGAAAGATGTTCCCTTCTACTGGGACGAAGAATTCCAAACAGCCTTTGCCAAGCTGAAGGATTATCTGAAGACTTCTCCAGTGCTGGGTGCGCTGGTGAAAGGACGGCCGCTAATCCTCTACATAGCAGCCACATATAACTCCCTGGGGGCAATGCTAGCCCAGAATAATGAAGAAGGGAAGGACCAAGCCCTCTATTACCTCAGTTGAAGAATGATCAGAACTAAGGAGAGGTACACCTATATCGAGAAGATCTGCCTGGCACTGGTCTTCGCGGTCAAGAAACTCCGACACTATATGATGTCGCATGAGGTTGAGCCGATTTCCACGGAGGATCCGCTTAAATATATCATGTCTCAACCAGCCCTCAAAGGCCGCCTGTAGACACGGCATTTTAGCACTATGCTGAGCAGATCCCGTATTACACTAAGAGGCCCAAAGTGGCTCGCACGGTTAAGTTAGTCGAGTGACCTCCAATTTTTATCTGACAAACCTCAATTGTCGTTTCTTAATGAGACTCCTGTTAATGGGCTTGTGGCTATCTCTTTCCTACACAAAATAAAAAAAAATGTTAATGGGCTTGGCCCATCTCTTAACTCTAAAACAAAATGGGGAAACAAATAAGGATTCTAATGGGCTTGGCCCATTCTTGTTAAATTTTTTTTCAATTTTTAGGGGCTTGGCCCATTCTCCCCTATATATATAAATAACAAGAGAAAATAAATATATATATATTAAATAGGTGTGGCCCATCATTTATTTCTTATAAATATATATATATATATATTGATAAAAATAATAAATATTAATAGTTTGGGCCCAACATTTAATAAAAGAAAGAATAAAATAAAAAATTTATTAACTCTCCTATTAGCTACCCCCCTTTCTTTGGATCTTGTCCCCCCATTTCATTTAACACCCCTCCCCACTTACGTAACACACACCCCCTTTCATTAACACACTCATCATCACCCTCTCCCCCACCACAACAACCCCATTCACGTAAACACTTCTCACTCTCCCATTCTCCAAAAAAAAAGAGACGGCAGAGAACCCATTCGGAACCCTCTCTCAACTTTTTTTCCCACGGCCCTTTCCTCTCGACTCCCCTCTCGAATCCAGACACGAAGCCAACCGCCCCACCTCCTCACTGCGGCGACGCCTGCCTCCCGTCGGCCACCTCTCCCCGGCAAACACCAACCCCCGCCGACCACCACGCCAACTCCAGTCTCCCCGTTCCCTCCGGCAACCACCTTGCGCAACCACCACCGCCACCTAACCACCGCACTCCCGCCGTCGCGACCACCTCCTCCCCCTGCTAACCCACCATCGACCCTCCCCACTCCCATCTGTCAACCCGATCGGTCCACTGCCAACATCCTTCGCCTTCCCCAACCACTACCTTCACGCCACCGTGGCACTACCGTCGTCAAGCTCTGCATGTAACATCCCCTCACCCCCTTCTCACTGCCACACATCAACCAACGCCGCACCCACCGCAAGCAGTCACCTCCGGCCATCCTCCAGCCATCTCAATTTTTCATTCCTCTTTTCCCCATCGTCCACGCTACTGTCACCCGCAGACGCCGCCGCTAGCCCCTTCACCGCACGAGCGCCTCTCCCGGCCGTGACACAGCTGCCACGAGCTCACTTCCCCGTCCACGAGCATCACTTCGGCCACCCCGTGGTCACCACTGCCGCAAGACCACCGTGCCACCGCCCGACGACGACTCTAGCTTCCCCGCGTATGCACCGCCGCCCACGACTCCCCACACCCTGTGGACACTGCCGCACGCCACCACCGGAGTACCTCGTCGTCTACACCGCCGTGAAGCCCACCACGCCGAGCCTCCCTCACCATCGCTGCCGTTCTCGTCTCCACCCCCGGTTAGCCAACGTCATCCCCCGTGACTGCACTGCACCGACACCGCGTGACCACCTCACCGCATCGCCATCGTCATCACGGTCACCACTCCGACCTCCACCATGTTCGTCAACCGCCGAGCACCACTCTCCACCGACTGTACCATCACGGAGCTCTCCGTGACCACGGTTACTCTCCACTGCCGCGGCACCAACACCACGTGGCCACCTTCACCGGCCGTCATCGTCGTTCCCGTCCGCTGCACTCCCGCCGGTCACCCACGACGCCGCCAACCCCCCCTCGCCGCGGCCTCCCCCTCCATCTCTCTTCTCTTCCTCTCAGTTCTCTCTCTCTCCCCTCTCTCTTCCTCTCTTTCTCTCTCTCCCCCCGTTCTCTCTTCCGCTCCCTCTCTCTCTCCTCTCGCGACCGCCGCGGTCGCGCTCCCTCTCTTCATTTTCTATCTATCTCCCTCTCTCTATTTTCTCTCTCATCTCTCTCCCGTCTTTCTTTTCTTTCCCTCTCTCTCATTCTCTCTCTCCCCCTCTCGCCGCGATCTCTCTCTTCCTCCCCCCTCTCTGTCTCGCGTCCTCTCTCTCTCTCTCTCCCCCCCTCTGTTCTCTCTCTCCCCCGTGCTCTCTCTCCCCCCCTCTGTTCTCTGTCCCCCCCGTGTTCTCTCTGCCTCTCAGTTCTCTCTCTTTCTCTCTCTCATCTCCCTCTCTCTCCCTCCCGATCTCTCTCTTTCCTTTCTTTTTTTATTACTTTACTCCCCTCTCCCCTCTCTCTCGTTCTCTCTGTATATATCTCTCTCCCTCTCGCAGTCTCTCTCTCTTTCTCTCATCTTCTCTCTTCATCTCTCTCTCTTTCTCTCCCTCTCTCTCTCCCTCTCGCGTTCCCTCTCTCTCTCTCTTCCTCTCTGTACTCTCTCGCACCCCCCTCTCATCCCTCTCTCTGTTCTCTCTCTCGCATCCCCTCTCTCTATCTCTTTCATTTTTATTTTTTTATTATTTCTCTTTCCTCTCTCTCTCTCTCTTTTCTCCCTCCGTCTCTTCCTCCTCCATTATCTCTCTCTCCCCATGCGTCTCTCCTTGCGTCTCCCCCTCTCTCCCTGCGTCTCTCTCTCTCTCCCTCACCCAGCGTCTCCCCCTCTCTCTTCCCCCAGTGTCTCACCCTCTCTCCCTGCGTCTCTCCCTCTTCCCTTCTCATCTCTCTGCTTCCCTCTCTCTCTCTCGGTCACAAGCCACCCCTCCTTCTCTTTAATCTCTATTTTCTTTATTTCTCTTCTTTCCTCTTAGGTATATATATATATATATCTCTCTTATTTCTAGTATTTCTTATATATATATATATCTTATATATATATGTATTATGTATATAACTAAAGTATAAAAATCAAAATAAAACAGAGAGGAGAGTTTTCTCCTCTCTCTTCGTACGGTTATTTGTACATACATATATATGTATATATAGGTGTGTATGCGTGAGTGTTCTTGCAGGTGTGTGTGTGTAAGTGCTTGTATGCGTCTGTGCGGAACGGAAAGAGTTGCTCCGATCCGATCTGTGTTGAAGTCTGTGAAATAAAGAAAGTTGAGTTGCCGGACGTTCGAACGCACGAGAAGATGTTCCACTTCATCGTGTATTCGCTCCGTCCCCATCCTGAAGGAGTTCGTCCAAAGCCCGTCAACAGCTTCCCCCAATAAGCTTTCTCATCTCCCTTCGCCCTGCTTTGTTTTTTATTTCGCTAGTTACATTGTACGCATGCATTATTCATATTGCACTTCTCTACCCGAGAGAACCTTGTTTATTCATTTATCACATCATCTATCCACCATTGGTGTCCAAAAGGGGTTTAAAACAACATTGACCAGGTGCGTATTTGTTCATGTCTTCGTCATGTTTATCACAAGGGATTGATGCTGCATTGTCGTTATTCTGATTTATTGTCTCATCTTCTTTTGCAAGGGGAAGCATCATAGGAAAGCTATCTTCTTCGGCCGGCCGAAAGAGGAGGAGGAGGAACTCACGTGATCCCCAGTTCGGGGATGAAACGCGACCATCCCTCCTATTTTGAGGTACCCGACCATCACCTTCACCATCTTATTCTAGTTCTCTCTCTTGCTATTGTTATTTATTGTTAAGTCTCCACCCCGTCCCTCTCTATTTTTTTCTAAAAAAAAAGAAGAGTCTTTCTCTCTCTATATATATTCTCCCAGTGGTCTTTCATAATTTTAATTCTCTATATCTCACTCTCCTTCTCTATCTTTTACATCTCGATTTCTTTCATCATTTTCTCATGTCTCTTTAAAAGAAATAAAAGAACAAAAAAATGATAAAGGCAACAAAAACGAAAAAAAAACCAAAAACAACAACGAAAAACAAAAAAAACAAACCAAAAGAAGGAATAACAAAACCGGGGTAACCAAGGAAGGCCCTCTTCGTCGGTCGTCCGACAGAAGAGGAAGAGAGGACCCGCACTGCTCCCGCTCTGGCGGCGAACGCGATCACAGCTTTCCCGTGGGGTTCTCAACCCCTGGCGATCACATCCCCCTCCCGCTTTCTTTCCTGTTACTTTTTCCTTTTGTTTAAACACCGTGGACGGAATTAATTCCTCGCGGAGGTTCCTGCGACGGAAGTAATTCCTCGCGAAGGTTCCCGTGACGGAAGTAATTCCTCGCGGAGCCTTTTCATTCTGTCATTTCATTTCTTTAATTTCTGTCTAAATCCTGCGACGGAAGTAATTCCTCGCGAAGGTTCCGGTGACGGAAGTAATTCTTCGCGAAGCCTTTTCATTATGTCATTTTCATTTTTTAAATTTCTGTCTAAATCCTGCGACGGAAGTAATTCCTCGCGAAGGTTCCCGTGATGGAAGTAATTCCTCGCGGAGCCTTTTCATTCCGTAATTTTGTTCTTTTAATTTCTGTTTAAACCCCGTGGACGGAAGTAATTCCTCGCGGTGGTTTCCATTCTGTAATTTCCTTATGTCAATTCATTTCGTTGTACATTTCCATTCCGTGGGTTTTCTCATTCCGTATATTTCCGTCGTTCGAGCCCGGTAGAGACAACCCTCCCCGAGAGTCCCTTTCCCGCGTTTTCCCAGCGTAACGTGTTTCCCTCCCCTCTCTTAAACCCCGTCACGTCCGTCCACATCTCTTGGCGATCACGGTGGGACCCCTTTTGCTTTCTGTTTGGTTACCCGTGTGATTTGGCACCCGCGTGTGCCCTTCCCTATTGCGCCTACGTGCGCTACAGTTTCCCATTGGCACCCGCGTGTGCCCCTCCTCATTGGCACCCACGTGTGCCCCTCCCCATTGCGCCCGCGTGCGCTACAGTCGTGCTCCTAGCAACACCTTGCTTTGCGTTTATCCCTCGTGCACCTCGTGCACTTCCCCTGGATTCCCTTGATTTCTCGAGAGATTCACGTTGTTCCCTTTCTTTCTGTTGTTTTCTGAAAAACGGGCTTCAGCTCGAGCGCGTGCCTGGAGCCCCAGGTGCGTACTCAGCGTCATCGCCCTCAGCAACTGTCAGCCGTTGTGCAGACACATCCTGACAAGTGGACGTGTTCTCCCAAAGGCACTTCCCATCTGGTATCCCCAAATTGAGAAAAGAAAAAAAAAGGAGAAGATAGAAAAGAAAGAAAAAAAAAACCTCAATGGTGCTCTATCAGGTACATTTCCTATTTTCCTTTACCTTGTGAAAATTCGTTTAGTTCTATTCCACCATATTTAAATTCTATTCTTGTGAAAATTTGTTTAGTTCCATTTCCTGCATAGGTTTCAATCTTGTGGAAATTGTCTAGTTATACTCTGTCCTGCATAAGTTCTATCTTGTGGAAATTATTTATGTCTATTCTGTTCTACATAAGTTCTATCATGTGATAAATTGTCTAGTTCTAATCTATCCCACATAAACTCTGTTCTTGTAAAAGTTGTTTAAGTTTTGTTCCATCCTGCATAAGTTCTGATCTTGTGAGATTGTTTAGTTCTGTCCTGTCCTGCAATAAGTTCTGATCTTGAATCTGTTTAGTTCTGTTTTGTCCGAAGTTCTGTTCTCGTTAAAGTTGTTTAGTTCTATGTTGTCCTGCATAATCCCTGTTCTCCTTGCTTTGTTTGTGTTTCACGTATCTCAGTTATACTACACTGCATTACATGCATTTTCCCCCTTTCTTTTACCTTTTCTAAGGATCACCTTTTCTTGGTGAAGGAAGGACTCTCCGTTCGGGAATTCCTCTCGACGGACTTGGATCTCCTTCATCGGGACCTCTGTAAGTCCCCGACAGCGAAGGATTCCCTCTTCGTTCACTGGGCAGGTTGTACCACTGAAGTTCCCCGGAGTTTAGTTACCCATTCGTGGTGAGGCGAGCGACCTTAGATGACACGGCGATGGCCAAAATTCTGACTAGGGTCCCGTCCTTTGCGTGAACTCCTCGTTTGTGAAAAGAGAAAAAGAAAAAAGAGAAAAAAAGAGAAAAAATTAAAAAATAAAACAAACCAAAACAAAAAAAGGGACGTAAAGCATCCACTTGTATGTTCATCTCTCCTACTTGTATGCTGGTGTATGTTATTACGTTCTGGAAAAGTGTTAAGGATGGCCGAGTATAATTACGATACTTTCGAGGCTGACGCCTTCGGCTATGAGCCCCAAGTGCATGACCCAGGTCATGGCTCTTACATAGAATATAGCCCGGACCAGGGCTATCAAGGTGAGCCCCATGTCTACGCCATGGATGCCGGTCCATCCCACGAGCCCTCACATGAGGTGCCGAATGTTGCCGGGGATACATCTTCCCCTCAGGACATCTCCTCTCTGTTAGGTGTCCTTGCCAACACCCAGCTCAACCCTGAGCAACTCCAGGCCTTCCAGGCCATTTCGAAAGGGAAATCAATTTCCCCCTCTCCCACGGAGCCGAATCCGGCTGCTACTCCTGTCCAAGAGTCTGTACAGGCCATTCCCTCCCCCCCACTCTTCGGGCAGGCAAATCAACAGCCTCCCTCCTTCCAATTCCCCTCCCAATCTCCGGCGCCAGCCGCCCTTCAAACAACAATCCAACTGGGCCTATCCACTGGTAGACCCCAATACCCTTCCTGTCCTGGGTTTCCTTCTCAGGCATCCGGGAGGCCTACCCCTTCTATGTGGCAAGCGCCACCTTCACCAATTGACCCGTTCACCCAGTCCCTCTTGAACAAGCTGAACAAGATGGATGAGCAATTCCGAAACTTACAGAAAATGGTGGATGTAAAATCCACCCCTGAAGTTTCTCTGCTTGTCCTACCAATGTTTCGCCTTCCCCCTTTTGAGATGCCCACGTACCGTAGGTACAATGGCACTGGCAACCCCTTTACCCATTTGAAGGACTTCATGTATGAGTCCTTGTTCTGGCAGAATGATAAAATATCCCTGGCATACATCTTTAGGATATCATTAGATGGCCCTGCGCTGGAATGGTTCTATGCCCTAGAGCCGAGTGAGGCTGAGGACTTCGACGTGGTTCAGAGGAAGTTCCTACAGAGGTACCGGGACCGGGTTGGCCCGTCTCTTTCTATCACCGACCTGGTCGCTGAAAAAATGAAGTCGGGCGAAGATTTCATCCAGTATGCCGATAGATGGAGGTCCCTGGTAGAGAGGATAAAGGATACCATCTCAGAGCCAGAGTAGGTGAAGATGATTATATCAAATGCTGCCCCCCAGTTTAGGCATATCCTGGCAATGAACAAGCTCAACACCATGGAGGAACTGTACGAGAGGGCTCGGTATGTGCAGACACAACTGAAAGATTCCCCTCTCATGCATATGTTCGAGCCACCAAAGTCGAGGGTGTTTAGGAAGCCGGGCACTGGTGTCCAAGGTGGGGTGACAGAAGGGGTAGTGACAAATGAGCAGGTGAGTGCGGTTGGCAATCCCAACCAGCAAGCCGACCCCAGGCCTCCACAAGCCCTACCACTCCCCTTCCATCAGAACCAACAGGGTCAGCTACCCTATCGTCCTCCCCTACAAAACAACTTCTATCAGAACAATGTGGCACGACCCTTCCATCCCCAACAACAACAACCGCCACCTGCTCAGTACCATCATGTTCCACCCCCGGGGAACTACGGCCCCCCACAACAACAGAGAAGGCCGATTGGCCCGAAGAGAGCTCACTACCCACCATTGCCGGAATCACTACCGGACATCTTTAATGCTCTCATGGCTGTTAATTCACTCGTCTTGCCTAAAGAAAGACCCATATGGCCAGTAAATGTTGACACGTCCAGATATTGTGTTTACCATAGGCAGCCGGGCCATACAGTGGAGAACTGCTTTGATTTTAAGGACTACATTTATGATATGAATGATGGACACTTAATTGATTGGGATGAAATGAGGAGAGTTGTCGCCACTTTGAAGGCAATGAGACCTCCCCCCAGACCGCAATTACAACAACAACAACAACCCCAACAACAACAACAACCTCAGCAGGTCCCACAGCAACAACCGAACATGGGCATTGTTCAAAACCCACTTCCGGAGCACCAACGACCCAATCACCAAGTCAACCCCATCTCTTCCTTCCCAGAAATCGGAAGAGGGCAAGGTTGGCACGCGGAGGGCACCTCCGTTCTTGTTGCCCAGCACGTTCCTAGCCACCCCCTCGCCTCATCCGGTCGGCACCTCTTTCTGCTCGAACCACATCACAACCCCCGAGTGGATCTCTTTTTGTCCCACAGTCATCACGCCCTCTCATCCGCTCCCCCGTCTCCAGTTCCCTCCCGGTCCAGCCCTCCACCACACCTCTACCTACACCCTCAAAACCCCTAATTTTACCTCGCCCATCCGATACCCCATCCACCCCCACCACTCCTTCACCCCTACCCTCGAAACCTCTCATCATCCACCATCCATCCCAGGTGCCGTCCACTCCGCCTCCATCTCTCCCAAACAAACCCCTCATCAGGATCCCTACACCCGTCATCACCTCCGCTCCGCCAACCATCCCTCCCCCACTTAAACCTCTGATAAAACCCATACCTAACCCCGTCGAGGTGCAACCAAAGCAACAAGCCATGGTGCTTTGAAGTGGAAGGATCTTCCACCAAATTTTTCCCTAGAACGGTCAGAGTCCAGAACGGTCCCAACAAGAGAAAGGAACAGAAGAGCAGTTAGAGGAATCCATCCCCGGGACACAATATGATTTTCTAAAACATCTCGACAAGACGCCTGCCCGAATCTCCATCTTGGAATTGATTAAGAGGTCCACGTCCCATCAAGAGGCACTAATGAAGTATCTCCAAATGGTCATGGTGAACGAGGATCTCCCGGTAGAGAAGATATCGTCGGTGCTGACACCGACGAGCACGCAACCGGCCATCACATTGCATGACCACGAGCTTGCCCCCCCAGGAAGCTCGGAAATATGCTTTATGTGTCGTAGTGAAGATCAACGGGGTGCCCGTAAACCCGTGCCTAGTGGACACGGGTGCCTCAATCAATGTGATCTCCATGAACACTCTCTTGCTATGTGGGGTTGATTTAGAACAGATAAGGCCATCGGCTATCACAGTCACCGCATATGATAATAGCAAGAGGCCTCCGCAGGGAAGGATTATCCTTAATGTAGAAGTGGGTCCTGTTGATGTTCTTACGGAGTTTCACATCCTCGACATGGACCCCACGTTCAAGGGCATATTGGGTCGTCCTTACATAGAGACGCTGAATGCCGTCCCTTCCACCAACCACCAATGCTTAAAATTCCCGTACAAGGGACGGATCATCAAGGTGTTTAGCATGCCCCTGCTCCCTATGGTGGATGCTATTAACACTTCATTGCCCTCTGTCTGGCCGACCCATAGGCCTATCCTTTTTCTGCTAGATGTGTGTGACCCTAGCCGCCCTTCACCAACACAAAGAAAGCCACTTCCCGGGCCGATGCCACGTTCCCCTTCCCATTCCAAGGGATGGGAGATCATGAACAACTTAGGTTACCATCAAGGCAAAGGTCTAGGAGCACAATTACAAGGAAGACTGAGACCGGTAAGGAAGGCCAGGGTAATCCTCAAAGCTGGCTTAGGCTTTGAAGGCCCGATTGAGGAAGATGGGGAACCTCTTACATGGACCTTGTACTCTCATTTCATAAAAGGGCCGGTTATACAGTTGGGGGATCAGCCGCAAGAATCACATGGGGAAGTTCGGATTGCCTACTTAGCCGAAAGTTGCTCGAGGGCTACAAAGAAGGGGAAGCACGATGACCCGGACTGTGAGTGGAACAAGTGGTTCGATATACATGATATTTCCATTGCACTACAGCAGATGTTCTCGCCTCCGGACTTGGAGGGGCCGATTTTGATCTCCGAGGTGCCAAAGGGTGTCGTTGACATTGCCGAAATTCCAAGTTTTCCTCGCCAAGAGGACGCTACTACTGACGGATCGCTTTCCGTCATTCTATCTAATCATTCTCCTCAGCCGTTGCTGCTGACTCTTTCTTGGGCTAGACGTTTATCTGATGATATTCCTAGGTCTCCTTCTCTACTCACATTCTTGCGTGGGTTTCTCAGCCCGTGCCGAAGTTTCAACCATGATCTACTCAATGAGCCCCACAACCCCTTAGCTATAGTCCCCTCCTCTCATTCCCCAAGTTCTTTCAATTGTTTTGTAATTGAAAATGAAAATAAAAAAAAAACGTCAATTTTCAAACTTCTCAACAGTGCATTTCCTTTGAGGAGACCTCCTACATCTCCCACGAGTGCGTCCCGACCTACGGGCGACTCATTCAAGGTCCCTTGAGCGACCTTCTTTATCCCTCCACTGAGGGGTCTTTTCCTGTACATTCTTCAACTTCTTCTTCGTCCGTAGAACAAGTCAGTCAGGCTAGGAATAATGAGTCAAGGGTAGTGCCTAGAAGAAAATCCAAGGGTAGGCAAATTCATCGTCGATTTCTTCTAGATTTAGCCAATAGGTGCCAAGCCCTTCTAGCCATTCCTCAATTTCTAGAAAATCCCATCCAACTGTCAGAGTTAGAATGCGAGGAGGATTGCACAATTGATGAGGGGTATGGAGTTTATGAGCTCACAGATGAAGAGTACCCTATTGGAGAAGGGGACGAAGAATATGAGGACGCGGCTGACGCATATGCTAGCGGAATGAGGAGGTTTGACGAACCATCAGCCGCTATAGAAGAACCCACCATAGAGATCAACATGGGGACCGAGGAAGACCCTAGGATCGTCCTCATAAGCAATAATTTGTCGGCATCTGAAGAAGAGGAATTGATCAAGGTTCTAAAGGAGTACAGGGACACGTTCGCATGGAGCTACGAGGATATACCGGGATTGGATTCCACCCTGGTTGAACACCGCCTAATGCTAAAACCAGGGTCTGTCTCGGTAAAGCAGAGGTTAAGACGTTTCCACCCCCAGATAGCTTTGAAGATGAAGGAGGAGGTCGATAAGCTCCACAAAGCCAGGTTTATTAGAGTCATCCTATATCCTCAATGGGTGGCAAACATTGTCCCGGTCATGAAAAAAGATGGAAAGGTGAGAATCTGTATCGATTTTAGGGACCTTAACCGCGCATGTCCAAAAGATGATTTCCCCTTGCTTCACATCGATGTGCTGGTTGATAACACAGCAGGCTATGAAACTCTCTCATTTATGGATGGATTTTCAGAGTATAATCAGATCCGTTTGGCAGAAGGGGATCAGGAGAAGACATCATTTACCACACCTTGGGGAACTTATTGCCATTTGGTCATGCCATTTGGTTTGAAGAATGCTGGAGCTACTTATCAAAGGGCTATGATGGCAATATTTCATGACATGATGCATGTGTATTTAGAGGTGTATGTGGATGATTTACTGGTGAAATCCAAGACTAGGGCAGAACACTCGAGAGTTCTAGCTAAGGTGCTCCAAAGATCAAGGGAGTTCAATTTGAAAATGAATCCAAAAAAGTGCGTATTTGGTGTCTCGTCGGGTAAATTGCTTGGTTTCATTGTGAGTAAGAGGGGTATTGAAATAGATCCCAACAAAGGTAAAGCAATTAGGGATATGCCACCTCTGAAAAACTTGAGAGAAGTTCGAGGGTTAATCGGAAGGTTACAATTCATTCGTCGATTTATGTCCCAGCACTCGCAAAGGTGCAAACCTTTCTACGAGTTGACTAAGTCAGGAGTAGAATTCCTTTAGAATTCTAAATGCCAAAAAGCTTTTGAAGGATTGAAGGAATATCTGGCCAATCCACCCGTCCTAATTCCACCCACGCCAGGCAAACCTTTAATCCTTTACATCTCAGTCCTGGACGACTCCGTGGGAGCTGTCCTAGCACAAGCCGATGAAGCGGGCAAGGAAAGGGCGACCTATTACTTGTCCAAACTCCTCAACCCCTGTGAGCAGAAGTACACGGCTATGGAGAAAACTTGTGCCGCCCTTGTCTAGGTAGTGCAGAAGTTGAAACACTACTTTCTAGCTCATGAAGTCCATTTGATTGCCCGAATGAACCCTATCAAGTTCCTTCTAGAAAAATCTATCCTTACGGATAGATTAGCACGATGGCAAAGCTTTCTTTCTCAGTTTGACATCACATACATTCAGCAAAAGGCGATCAAGGGTTATGCCATAGCTGAGCATCTCGCTCACCATCCTCTCCCCAAATTCGACCCTGTCCAATCAGAATTTCCAGATGAGGAACTAATGTCCATCAACCAATCAGATGATTACATGTGGACGTTACATTTTGATGGAGCTCTGAATTCCCAAGGGAAGGAATCGGCATTGCCCTCCTGTCGCCTGAAGGCCTTACATTCCCAATGGCATACCAGCTCAAATTCCCCGTTACCAACAATATAGCTGAATATGAAGCTCTTCTAGCTGGCATGGAACTCGCTCTTTTTTTTCGTATCATCGAATTGCGAGTCGTAGGTGATAGTCAACTCATTCTTCGCCAGGTGCTCACTAAATATCACACTCGCGATCCCAAGCTCAAGCCATACCAAGAACTCACTGCTGCCTTTGTCAAACTGTTCACCAAATTGATCTTTGTCCATGTCCCTCGTCATCAGAATATTCTGGCCGATGCCCTCGCCTCGTTGGCATCATCTTTAAGGTTCCCTTTAAGAAGATGTTTTGAGTCCATTTCCATCTACAAGCGTCACGCCCCCGCAACTGATGACGCTTCCTACGTAGATATCAAGGACAGGATAGCAAGGAAGGCCCTACAGGAAGAAATCCTTGAGAAGAGGGAAATTATGTTGACAGAGTTAGAAGAAGAATTGGCTGATGAGGAGAAGCCATGGTTTTACGAAATTGCCAAGTATTGCAAAGATCAATCCTACACTAGAGAAGCCACATCGCAAGATAGAAAAGCCATAAGGAGAGTGGCACAAAGATACATGCTGGTTGGAGGAGTGTTGTACAAGAGAAGTCTTACTGGTGTTCTTCTAAGATCTCTCGACGAAGAGGAGGTCTGGAAATGCGTCGAGGAAGCACACTCTGGTGTGTGCGGTGGCCATGTGAATAGCCAAATGCTTGCCAAGAAGATCCTTCGGCAAGGCTTTTACTGGCCCACCATGGAAGAGGATTGTGCCGTCTATGTCTGCAGGTGTGTCAAGTGTCAACTTCACGCCGATAAAATTCATTCCCCATCTTCTTCACTTCATCCAATATCCTCCCCATGGCCTTTCTCCATGTGGACTTTCGATGTCATTGGTCCTCTTGGTAATCCTAACTCCCTCACTAAGTAAAAATCATTCATCCTTACTACAACGGAGTACTTCACCAAATGGGCCGAAGCCGAAGCTTACGTGGAGATTAAAGCATCAACAGTCTGCAAATTCATCATGAAGAACATCATCGCCAGGTTCGGCATTCCAAGCACAATCATCACCGACAATGGGCCGCAATTCATTTCTCAGGACCTTTAGGACCTCTGCAAAAGGTATAAAATTGCACTGCATCATTCATCACCTTATTATCCACAAGGTAATGGCCAGGCAGAGGCCACTAATAAAACATTGATTAAAATCATAAAAAAGACATGTGAGTCAAACAAGTTCTCGGATTGGCCAGAAAAGCTGATTGAGGCTTTATGGGCCTATCGCACTTCAATCCGTACTCCCACTGGGCAAACTCCGTTCGCCCTCACTTATGGGATGGAGGCGGTAGTTCCGTATGAAATCTTGGTCCCTTCTCTCAGGGTACAGTTGGACAAGGAGCTTCCCCTCGACGAACGTCGTGATTCACTCCTTGCCCAATTGGAACTCTTAGATGAGAAACGGCTGGCCGCTGCCGAGCATGCACGTGTATATCAGAGTAGACTCACACGTTTTTATCAAAAGAAGGTCATTGAAAGGAAATTTCAAGTCGGTGAAATGGTAGTGAAAAGAATGTTTGTAAAACCTGGTGGGCCGCGTTCTAAACTCCAACCCAATTGGGAAGGACCATACGTGGTTCAGGCTGTGCATCCTGGCAACGCCTACAGGCTAGTCAATGCTGAGGGGATCGAGTTATCCCACCCTTGGAATGGGCTTTATCTTAAGAAGTACTACCCTTAGATAGGTGTACATAGTGTCAAAAAATGATGAAACAACAAAAAAAAATAGAAAACAATGAAAATAATAAAAATATGTAGATATACAACAACAAAAGAAAAAAATAGAAAAAAAATGAAAAGAAAAAAAATAGAAATATCAAAATGCCAATGCCTGGAGACTACCATGTAGTTAAGTCATTGCATTCAACCTCTATGTTAGGATAGGACCTATTAAGACTTGGTAGGTTCCGGGTCTTAGTTTGCCAGAACCGTGGAGATCCCTGTCCGGCTAGTTCGGCTTATGCCCCCTCAAAAGAAGGCAACATACATGTACACATGTGTTCTATAAAAGATCGGTAGCATCGCTTATGGTGAGGCCTCACCCAGAAGGTCTCCAGAAGGCTTAAATCTTTATTCTTTCTCTTTTCGACAGAATGAGACAGTCGGCGCCCTTAAAACGCTGAGCATGGGAAACACAAATACAATCTCTCAGGGTAAGAGTAGGATCCAATTTCTCGAGCATGGATCAGAGCACGAGAAGAGGGTAGTGTCCCCGCAGGCATACAAGAGTGATCCCACAATGTCAAAATACTATATCCCTCGCAAAAATCTATCAAAAAATCAGAAAGGAAAAGCAAAAGGAATCAAAGTCAAAAGAAAGGCCTGGCCGTAACCGTGCCTGATTCCACTAGTAAACCCCTTTGACTGAAAGTCAAATTCTACACAAAAGGGGCCATGAAATGTAAATGCTCGAGATTTGGTCCAAAGTTACCCGAAAGGGGAAGTTAAGTGCACCCCTACTTGCTCCTCGGGTTAACGGTTTTGCCGGTCCTCTCAGGAGGTTTGCCCCCAATATTCTTCCTTCTTCCCCTGAAGATGAAGGCTCAAGGGAGTTCCTGAAGGGTGAAACTTGCCAAAGCCTGCAACATCCTTTTAACACAAACATATGGTTGTCCATTTTGAAAAGTAGAAGCCATTGCTACGAATGAGTCTCCGTGTTTCTGGCCGGTCAAGACCCTTGTCTACCATCTTAATGCTTTCTTATCTAACCTCGGGCTTGGACCAATGCAAGCGCGTCACCTATGGGTGCGACGGCGTCTGATTCCGGGTCAGCGTCGCGCGGTTGGTCGTTTGGGTTCCACGGTGTTCCATTACATATCATCTAGAGTTGTGAGGAAATAGACCCGGGTCGGGCAAATCATTTACCTTGAACACTTTTTGGGTGAATCCCGGTGGTCGGAAGCAACTGGGAGCCTAAGCATGGTATGACGGTATTGTCATCAGGATAAGTCTTAACCGGCGGGATTATCATTCGAGGAGTCTAGAGGCCCAAATCAACCTAGATGTGCACTTAGGATGCCTGGGAGGTTAGTAAGAAAACCCTATTCTCATGCAAGTCAGATGTTATATCGAGCGGTCGTCATGCATTAGCAAAAACAAAAATATTAAACAAACCAAAAACAAACAAAAAACAACAAATCCAAAAATCCCAAAAAGATGAGAAAAATGTATATGCAAAAAAAATGGAAATGTAAAAGATCAAAAAAATATATAAACAAACAATAAAACAAAAAAATGAATAAAAACACAAAAACAAAAAAAAATCACATTTCGCATGATTGCATTTGTATGCAACATCTCATTTTAAATTTTCACTTGCATCTGTGTGTTTGTGTGCCACATTCATCATTGTCTTTATCATTGCCTTTGTTAATAAAGGCTTGCCCCTTGACTCGTTATCAAGGATAGCTCAAAATCACGTTTGTTTATTGAGCAAGGGGCAAGTCAGAGCAGAAATGCTAACTTGTTTGCTTAGATGTGTGCAGGGATTCGAGAGATCAGAAAGAAGCAGAGAACCAGGCACAAAACATTTTATTCCACTCCCATTCAAAAAAAATAAATAACAAAAGAGAGCTTACATTAGGTTCCACCCTCCTTCTCTACATTACTCGTCTCGCTGCTTTCTGGGCAAGAGACTCTAGAAGGTGCTATCCAGCCATGAAAAATAGTACTTCTACCGCTTTGTGGTCCTCTTTCTATCTCCACTCCCCGACGTCGATCTACGGGGGCAGCAAAGAAGCTACTAACACGAAAGCTACGCTCTCGTGCCCTTCGGTAGCGTTCCTCGCCATCCTTCAGCCACTGCTCGGCGAGACCGAGACTGGTCCTCAATTCAAATAGTTGGGCCTCCAGGGCCCTCCTCTCCTCTTTCTCGGCTGATCTTTTGGCCTTCTCTCTTTCCCTGTCCTTTTCCCTCTCAGTACGTTCTCTCTCTCTATCATCCCTTTCCAGCTGAAGGGTGATCCTCAGCTCCATGGCGTCCCGAGAAAAATTGTCATCTGAGCGACGCTGCAATTCCTCCTCCAGCTCCGCTATCCTGGCCTCCCTTGTGCTGCACGAGCAAACATCTCTTGCATCTCTTCGGCCTGCCATATCCGTCTTTTCAGGGGTGTGATGAGACGTAAATAGAGAAGCTCGGATAAGAGGAACCTTCACCTACGCGGAAAGCATTCCCTCTGCCTCCGCGGCGCGCTGTGTTACACGGGCAAGCTGCTCGTGGAGCGAATCTAGTTCCGACGAAGGAATCCATAGACTGGAAGAAGCACCCTCTGCCCCTACTGCTGGTAGGGTTGCGTCGAGCCGAGCGCGCTATGATAGCAAGAAGTGGCAATGAGTGGCTAAACACCAGAAACCTAGGGGTATAATTAGGAATATGCATTTGCATACATACTCACCGAGACATGTAAAGCCTCACGGGTGTCACCCAACTCTTCCTCCGTGTCGCCAAGCGAGCCCGCAAGTTCGCTATCATGGTATCACGGGCATCCTAAACCCATGTCATAGGAGTCAGCATTACATTTAAAAAAAATGATCAAAAAAAAATATAGAAAAAAAAATGATCAAAAAGTGAGAAAGGAGATACACCTCCACAAGTCCCTCAAGATGAAGTCGCTCTGCATACATCGCCCTATAGAGACGTAGATAATCTTCACTATCCGGGCGTGCGACTCCACGAGCATGCCATCCCGCTGCCAATCTTCATATTGTTCGGGGAAGCGCACCCGCCAGTCAACACAGGTTACCGGCCCACGTGTCTTCCTCCCGACGCGGGGTGGTGCGGTCATATCTACCCATTCCTGGGCAAGCCCTAGAGTCCTCATGACCAATCGTAGCCGGAGTGGCTCGATTTCATTCAGGCAGTGGACCCAAAGGTCCCGACCAAATCGAGGGTGACCTGTGATGACCCACGGTTGGTCGACATCGACCAAGCCCGAGTAAGGCCTCCAGATCACCTACGTTGGCATGCATATATCTCCTTAATCACTCAAAAGGACCAAAAAAAGAGAGACAAAAGAAAAGACAAAAAAAATGGAGTCCTACCATCTCTGCGGGGAACTCTTGCAGCTCACGCCTTAATACCATCAGCTGGTAAGACAGAGAGGCTGTGCTCATAATGGGTTGCCACCGCCGAGCTAGTGGTGCCACAGCCACACGCCACTGTCGAGCTCGCCCCATTGGGATGTAGTAATAACTCCATACCTGTGTCGTCACATGTCATCAGCATTTCATGAAATAGATTAGTTGCATTAACAAATAAATAAATAATTACCTGGAGAAACGGTATGAAGCCACTCACAGTCACCTCTCGATCTGTCCCTTGGGACAGACTTGCGAACAGATGCGCCAGCACGGCGGCTCCCCAGGCATATTGCCCTACCCTCTCTAGGTCCACCAAAAATTCTAGGAAACGACAATGGATGTCGTCTCCTTTGGAACCCAGCAGTAATTTTCCCAGCAGGAAGAGGAGGAATATCCTCAAGTCCGTGTTTGACCTTTCCCAGCTACTGGCATCCACGCAATACACAGCGCGGGACCCTCTTTCCGCTCTCTCCATGAATTCCTCCAAGGACTCGTTATCACGGTGACGAGTGTCAGTGAGCCCAATGCCTCCATGATAGACGCCTTGGCTACTGACCTGTTCTTTTGGTCCTTTAATTCCAGACCAAGAAGCTTCTGAGCCACTTCACGATAATCGGGGTAGGTGACCCCGGTCACCGCCTCGCCATCCACTCTAAGGCCAGTGATTCGGGCCACATCTTCGAGACTGGGCACCATGTGCCCCCAGGGCATCAAGAAGGCACGACTCTCTGGGTCCCATCTCTCGCGCAATGCTTGGATGAGGGCGAGGTCGAGCTTAATGGGTTCGATCCGGAGGAATGCACCAAACCCCATCGCATCCAGCCGGGCTTTCTGGAAGTCAGGCAAGCCTCGATAGGCAGCCACCACTAATTCCCATGAGATGTGTGACCTCGTCATACTCTGTGGATTACACAGGAAGTGAGAAGCGGGTGCATCATTGAAATAAAAAAAATAGAAAAAGAATGAGAAAGGAAGAAAGGGATCATGAAGAATGAGAGGGAAGAACTGGCTCGTTTACAAGCTCCGATTGGGTCCTCTCACTGAGCGGCCTTTCAACATCGGAGAGTCTCCTGGAACTACCACTGGATCTGCTCCTCTTCGAGGAGCGGGAAGACTCGCCCTCCACCCTGAAACTAGACTCTCCCTCCATCTCAGAAATGAGAAACTCTTACTCCCTTCTGTCAACTTTTCACTCTTCTAACCAGTCTCCACAACTCCGTGCTTTCAAGTGAAGCAGGCGGGGGGAGTATTTATAGGATTGAAGGGATATGATCCAGATCTATCTCAGTTCCTCTTGCAATGGGCCTTGTAACAAAGCACCCATCTTTCACTCGAAGTAAACGAGGTCGGGGGCGTAGCTGGTTGATTCACACCCTACACATCTAGGTTCCCTGTGTTCATCATGATTCAAATAAATTTGAGATGAGGACATCTACATGGAGAAAGGACAATGCAGGTCGACCTCTTTGAATTTGGGAGTGGACTCATCCACAGGAGAAAGGACAATGGGAGTCGATATCTTTGAATCTGGGAGTGGACTCGTCTACATGGAAAGAGGACAGAAGGGCGGTTGGCATCTTTGAATTCGGTAGCACATCATTAAAATTTGTGATGGATTCTCCCGAAAGAAATGCACAATGAGTCTGAGACACGATCCGTTATCTCAGGGGAGTTCTGTTAAACACGTCACATGGGGACGACATGAAAAGAGAGGCGTAGAAGAGAAGGAACGCATGGAGGGCAAACCCGTCACATGAGAGCAAGTCGTTCCATTCATACGTCTATATAAACTGTCATGTTCACCGTGAGAAGAGAGCGGGTGTACGAGCAACTTGCTAAATCTCGCACCACCCTCTTGGTCGTCTCTCTCCTCTCCTAAGGGGGAGGTCTCTGGGAGGTCATCTAGAGCTCTGCGACGCTACAATTGTCTCATCGCATCGCGCATTCCCACCCTCTCTGGTAGCGCTCCTCGCCCTCCTCTGGCCTCTCTCGCGACCCCGACAGCCGCGAAGCTCTTGAACCCGAGGCTGTTGGCTGAGCCGCCCCCTACTCTGCGATGGAGACTACACCAACCCCAGGAGCTCCTCCACCGTGAGCTCCAACTCTCCTCCAATCGGCAGTGACTCTGAAGGAGTGACGTGTCCGAGCGCTGTGTCTTCCGGAGCTTCATCACTTGGGCCTCACGTGCCCTCCTCTCGTCTCGATCCCGATGTAGCTTTATCCACGCCTCTCTTTCCATTCTCTCCCAGTTTACTTCTCTCCTCGCCACCTGAAGAGAAATCCTCAGCTCCGTGACATCTCAGGGCAACTCCGCATACTGTAGTTGCTTCAGTCCCCCAGCTCCTATCCGGTAACGGCCGACCATCACCCGACGTCCGCCATTCCAGTCACAAAGAAAAGGGGAGGGGAGAAACTGAAAGAGAGTGCAATGGCATTAAGGCTTTGCATTTATTTCAAAACAAGATACATCAGGGTTTGGGCACCTCAGGCCTCAGTTTCCCGAGCTCCATTACATAAGCCTTCCATAGCTCTCGATCCTCACTCACAGACACCATCGCCTTCCGTGGAACGCTTGCCTTCCACGCTGCTTTGATCGCTTTCACGTCTGTCGCATCACCCTCTGTGCCTAGCTCCCTTTCCTTGATCAAAGGAAGGTTGGATGGCGTAGGAAAAGAGTGTCGAGGAAGGCCGATTTGCAGGCAGCACCGGTGCGATTGTAAAGAACAAATTCGGTTGCACCGATAAGCTGGAGTTTCGCAACGGGAGAAGATCTCGTGAGAAGACCACGTGAAAGTAAACATGCTGGCACACAAGTGAACATATCCTGCGCCAAGGAATTGAAGTGAGTACGCCAGTTGCCGCGTGTCTTCAGACGGGGCATGCGATTGGCCACCTTCCCACCGAAGCCCAACACATCGGCCATGTAACGGAGGGGGCTTTGTTCAAAATCCTGGAGGCGGTCTGTACCCCTTCGTGGTGATGAAATTTGAAGTGAAGATCAATCCAGCAGTTGAGGAGAAGCATGCACCCGTGAGGAGGCCTACCCATGCTGGAAGCCGTGAGACCACTGTAAAGATGCGCGAGGACAGCGGGCCCCACTCTCTTTCCCTCCCAAAGTCCACAAATCGCTCCCAATTGGTCTTCCTCTACGATGTTGTCAGTACAAGGAAAGAGGAGAGCTCCGGCCAAACAAATTGTGAACCCTTTCATAAGCCCTTCTAAATGTTCATCATCTATCAACCCTTCTAAGGCAGTCACGGTCCAGTCTGCGAGCTTTTGCAAGTTGACTCCCTTTTGGGTCTGAACGCCCTTTATGGTTCCAGATGGCATAAAGCTTCCAAGAACTTCCTCGGTAGATACCCTCTTCCGCATCCGCGAAACCTTTATCCTGTCATCCTTCATCGACCTTCTTAAGCCTAGCAGAAGTTCTGCCTCCTCGAGGAGGACCGTTGCCTCAAAAGTAGGGAAGATAAAAGTGTGGGTTTCCGGATGCCAAACCTCTGCCAATGCACCCAGGGCCGCCCAATCCATGTAGATCTTGTCATAATGCTTGGCATGGACCACCAACCCTTGGAGGTGCCATTTTGAAATAACGGCCCTCATACCGATAGTGATGTTGGACGTAAGCTTCGATAGCCAGGGCAGCTTTGAGAATTTTCTCGGGCCCGGAAAAAGAGGATACGGCTGAAAGGAAGGAAAAGAAAAGAATGAAAAAGCGAGGGAGAACTTATGAAGGAAACTAGGAGAAAGAGCCAACTTACCGCCCGTGAGAGAATCCTCTCGCTCAGATGGCCTTCAATGTCGGTCAACCTCCTGAATTCGCGGCCGAACCTGCTCCTCTTGGCAGGACGGGAAGACCCGCCTTCCATCTCAAAAGGGCAGGATTTCTCTCCCCCCATCTCAAAAGAGCTTAACTCCCCGAACCACCAATGGATGATCTTTTGCTAAGGATCAAAGGGGATACTTATAGTGAAAAAGGGGGGGGGTAAAAAGGTAAATGTAAAGCATTTATGACAAGTTACCGTGGTGAATTTTAACCGGATGAATCTTGTCTGATCTGCGTCGTGTTTTCCCCTGCTCCTGTATTGGTGTGCGGACGTTCTGTACATTCGAATGTAATTTTACTTCTTATGAAATAATCCTTCTTCACTGCTTGCTGTTCGGTGCAGGTTCCAAGAATAAAATGAAAATAAGAGAGCAAGAGGGCGCCATTGCCCTACCATGTCCCACCATCAGTCACCCTGGTGACTGACCCCACTGTGTCATGCATCCTACTATATGGTATCTACATTAGTAGAATATACCAAGGACCTTATGCCTTGGATGAATCTGGAGTTTGAGTTCCCCTCTAACAAAAATAGTGATAACTTCAGAGGAGTTCAGGATGTACGGATAGGCCGTTAGGTTGTGGTAGCTTGGGGACGATGGTTCCATTCGGTGAAGTCAGTGCGTGGATAAACGGGCCCCGGCTCAGTATCGGCTTATCGAGCGGTATCCTGACTCATACTTAGCAACTTAACAATATTATCCTTGGCTATCTTCTATTTTTAGTTTGTTTTAATTTTTCCTTTAAACCCAGCATGCATTCATGTAGGACTTTGATATCACTGTGGAAGATCATTCATTTAACCCGATCGTGAGAGCCGCTGTACTTAAATTCTTGACTAATACGGGATGTTCCATTCTGAATCGAGTACTGAGTTTCTGTGAAACTATCTTGGGCTGGTTGGCCGAAAGAGACCTTTGTTTGGATTTATCAGCTACTTTTTTTTTATTATTTACTCCATTGGACCCACCTTGGACGCAGCACTTCCACATTGGCTGGTAACCGCTCCCCAAGGTGAAACCTGCGGGTCTACGATCCAGGTACTTCTGCGCCGAGAAGTTGGTCCCTCTTTCTGTTAGTCTCTTTGTTATTTCCAGCCAAATAATCGTTGATTTCGGAGGACCTTCTTCAAGGTTTGTTTCGTTGAAACTCAGGAAAGATTCCAATCACGTAGTGTTAAAAACGTGTCTCATCACGCCTTGGCATCCACTTTTCAGTCCATTCTCCACTCCATTTCATTACACTTCTATTTCATTCCACTCCGTGTCATGCCCCTGCAAAGCGGACGCCAAGGCGGGGAAGCTGAAGACACGGCATTTTAGCACTATGCTGAGCAGATCCCGTATTACACTAAGACGCCCAAAGTGGCTCGCACGGTTAAGTTAGTCGAGTGACCTCCAATTTTTATCTGATAAACCTCAATTGTCATTTCTTAATGAGACTCCTGTTAATGGGCTTGTGGCTATCTCTTTCCTACACAAAATAAAAAAAATGTTAATGGGCTTGGCCCATCTCTTAACTCTAAAACAAAATGGGGAAACAAATAAGGATTCTAATGGGCTTGGCCCATTCTTGTTAAATTTTTTTCAATTTTTAGGGGCTTGGCCCATTCTCCCCTATATATATAAATAACAAGAGAAAATAAAAATATATATATTAAATAGGTGTGGCCCATCATTTATTTCTTATAAATATATATATATATATATTGATAAAAATAATAAATATTAATAGTTTGGGCCCAACATTTAATAAAAGAAAGAATAAAATAAAAAATTTATTAACTCTCTTATTAGCTACCCCCCATTCTTTGGATCTTGTCCCCCCATTTCATTTAACACCCCTCCCCACTTACGTAACACACACCCCCTTTCATTAACACACTCATCATCACCCTCTCCCCCACCACAACAACCCCATTCACGTAAACACTTCTCACCCTCCCATTCTCCAAAAAAAAAGAGACGGCAGAGAACCCATTCGGAACCCTCTCTCAACTTTTTTTCCCACGGCCCTCTCCTCTCGACTCCCCTCTCGAATCCAGACACGAAGCCAACCGCCCCACCTCCTCACTACCGCGACGCCCGCCTCCCGTCGGCCACCTCTCCCCGGCGAACACCAACCCCCGCCGACCACCACGCCAACTCCGGTCTCCCCGTTCCCTCCGGCCACCACCTTGCGCAACCACCACCGCCACCTAACCACCGCACTCCCGCCGTCGCGACCACCTCCTCCCCCTACTAACCCACCATCGACCCTCCCCACTCCCATCTATCAACCCGATCAGTCCACTGCCAACATCCTTCGCCTTCCCCAGCCACTACCTTCACGCCACCGTAGCACTACCGTCGTCAAGCTCTACATGTAACATCCCCTCACCCCCTTCTCACTGCCACACATCAACCAATGCCGCACCCACCGCAAGCAGTCACCTCTGGCCATCCTCCAGCCATCTCAATTTTTCATTCCTCTTTTCCCCATCGTCCACGCTACTGTCACCCGCAGACGCCGCCGCTAGCCCCTCCACCGCACGAGCCCCTCTCCCGGCAGTGACACAGCCGCCGCGAGCTCACTTCCCCGTCCACGAGCATCACGTCGGCCACCCCGTGGTCACCACTGCCGCAAGACCACCGTGCCACCGCCCGACGATGACTCTAGCTTCCCCGCGCATGCACCGCCGCCCACGACTCCCCACACCATGTGGACACTGCCGCACGCCACCACCAGAGCACCTCGTCGTCGACACCACCGTGAAGCCCGCCGCTCCGAGCCTCCCTCACCACCGCTACCGTTCTCGTCTCCACCCCTGGTTAGCCGACGTCGTCCCCCGTGACTGCACTGCACCGACACCGCGTGACCACCTCGCCGCGTCGCCATCGTCATCACAGTCACCACTCCGACCTCCACCACGTTCGTCAACCGCCGAGCACCACTCTCCACCGACTGCACCATCGCGGAGCTCTCCGCGACCACGGTTACTCTCCACTGCCGCGGCACCAACACCGCGTGGCCACCTTCACCAGCCGTCGTCGCCGTTCCCGTCCGTTGCACTCCCGCCGGTCACCCACGACGCCGCCAACCCCCCCTCGCCGCGGCCTCCCCCTCCGTCTCTCTTCTCTCTCTCTCCCCTCTCTCTTCCTCTCTTTCTCTCTCTCTCCCCCCCGTTCTCTCTTCCTCTCCCTCTCTCTCTCCTCTCGCGACCGTCGCGGTCGCACTCTCTCTCTCTCCCTCTCTCTATTTTCTCTCTCATCTCTCTCCCGTCTTTCTTCTCTTTCCCTCTCTCTCATTCTCTCTCTCCCCCTCTCGCCGCGATCTCTCTCTTCCTTCCCCCCCTCTCCGTCTCACGTCCTCTCTCCCCCGTGCTCTCCCCCCCCCTCTGTTCTCTCTCTCCCCCGTGCTCTCCCCCCCTCTATTCTCTCTCTCCCCCGTGTTCTCTCTCCCTCTCAGTTCTCTCTCTTTCTCTCTTCATCTCCCCCTCTCTCCCTCCCGATCGCTCTCTTTCCTTTCTTTTTTTATTACTTTACTCCCCTCTCCCCTCTCTCTCGTTCTCTCTGTATATCTCTCTCTCCCTCTCGCAGTCTCTCTCTCTTTCTCTCATCTTCTCTCTTCATCTCTCTCTCTTTCTCTCCCTCTCTCTCTCCCTCTCACGTTCCCTCTCTCTCTCTCTCTTCCTCTCTGTACTCTCTCGCACCCCCCTCTCATCCCTCTCTCTGTTCTCTCTCTCGCATCCCCTCTCTCTATCTCTTTCATTTTTATTTTTTTATTGTTTCTCTTTCCTCTCTCTCTCTCTCTCTTTTCTCCCTCCGTCTCTTCCTCCTCCATCATGTCTCTCTCCCCCTGCGTCTCTCCTTGCATCTCCCCCTCTCTCCCTGCGTCTCTGTCTCTCCCTCACCCAGCGTCTCCCCCTCTCTCTTCCCCCAGCGTCTCACCCTCTCTCTCTGCGTCCCTCCCTCTCCCCTTCTCATCTCTCTGCTTCCCTCTCTCTCGCTCGGTCACAAGCCACCCCTCCCTTTAATCTCTATTTTCTTTATTTCTCTTCTTTCCTCTTAGGTATATATATATATATATATATATATCTCTCTCTCTTATTTCTAGTATTTATTTTTTATATATATCTTATTTATATATGTATTATGTATATAACTAAAGTATAAAAATCAAAATAAAACAGAGAGGGGAGTTTTCTCCTCTCTCTTCGTACGGTTATTTGTACATACATATATATGTATATATAGGTGTGTATGCGTGAGTGTTCTTGCAGGTGTGTGTGTGTAAGTGCTTGTATGCGTCTGTACGGAACGGAAAGAGATGCTCCGGTCCGATCTGTGTTGAAGTCTGTGAAATAAAGAAAGTTGAGTTGCCGGACGTTCGAAGGCACGAGAAGATGTTCCACTTCATCGTGTATTCGCTCCGTCCCCGTCCTGAAGGAGTTCGTCCAAAGCCTGTCAACAGCTTCCCCCAATAAGCTTTCTCATCTCCCTTCGCCCTGCTTTGTTTTTTATTTCGCTAGTTGCATTGTACGCATGCATTATCCATATTGCACTTCTCTACCCGAGAGAACCTTGTTTATTCATTCATCACATCATCTATCCACCATTGGTGTCCAAAAGGGGTTTAAAACAACATCGACCAGGTGCGTATTTGTTCATGTCTTCGTCATGTTCATCACAAGGGATTGATGATGCATTGTCGTTATTCTGATTTATTGTCTCGTCTTCTTTTGCAAGGGGAACCATAAGAGGAAAGCTATCTCCTTCGGCCGGCCGAAAGAGGAGGAGGAGGAACTCACGTGATCCCCAGTTCGGGGATGAAACGCGACCATCCCTCCTATTTTGAGGTACCCGACCATCACCTTCACCTTCTTATTCTAGTTCTCTCTCTTGCTATTGTTATTTATTGTTAAGTCTCCACCCCGTCCCTCTCTATTTTTGTCTAAAAAAAGAGTCTTTCTCTCTCTATATATATTCTCCCAGTGGTCTTTCATAATTTTAATTCTCTATATCTCACTCTCTTTCTCTATCTTTTACATCTCGATTTCTTTCATCATTTTCTCATGTCTCTTTAAAAGAAATAAAAAAATAATAATAAAGGCAACAAAAATGAAAAAAACCAAAAAACAACAATGGAAAACCAAAAACAAACCAAAAGAAGGAATAACAAAACCGGGGTAACCAAGGAAGGCCCTCTTCGTCGGCCGGCCGACAGAAGAGGAAGAGAGGACCCGCACTGCTCCCGCTCTGGCGGCGAACGCGATCACAGCTTTCCCGTGGGGTTCTCAACCCCTGGCGATCACATCCCCCTCCCCCTTTCTTTTCTGTTACTTTTTCCTTTTGTTTAAACCCCGTGGACGGAAGTAATTCCTCGCGGAGGTTCCTGCGACGGAAGTAATTCCTCGCGAAGGTTCCCGTGACGGAAGTAATTCCTCGCGGAGCCTTTTCATTCTGTCATTTCATTTCTTTAATTTCTGTCTAAATCCTGCGACGGAAGTAATTCCTCGCGAAGGTTCCCGTGACGGAAGTAATTCCTCGCGGAGCCTTTTCATTCTGTCATTTCATTTCTTTAATTTCTGTCTAAATCCTGCGACGGAAGTAATTCCTCGCGAAGGTTCCCGTGACGGAAGTAATTCCTCGCGAAGCCTTTTCATTATGTCATTTTCATTTCTTTAATTTCTGTCTAAATCCTGCGATGGAAGTAATTCCTCGCGAAGGTTCCCGTGACGGAAGTAATTCCTCACGGAGCCTTTTCATTCCGTAATTTTGTTCTATTAATTTCTGTTTAAACCCCATGGACGGAAGTAATTCCTCGCGGTGGTTTCCATTCTGTAATTTCTCTATGTCAATTCATTTCGTTGTACATTTCCATTCCGTGGGTTTTCTCGTTCCGTATATTTCCGTCGTTCGAGCCCGGTAGAGACAACCCTCCCCGGGAGTCCCTTTCCCGCGTTTTCCCAACGTAACGTGTTTCCCTCCCCTCTCTTAAACCCCGTGAAGTCCGTCCACACCGCCTAGGCAAATGGGCAGTGATTCTTATGGAGTATGATATCTCCTATGTACCGCAAAGGGCCGTCAAGGGCCAGGCCATCGCCGACTTCTTCGCTGAGCATCCAGTACCTGAAGACTTCCACTGGAACCCGAGCTTCCCGAAGATGAAGCCCTAGAGGTCGGCCAAGTGCAGCCCTCTCTGTGGCAACTGTATTTTGACGGCACTTCCAGAATTGACACCTCAGCAACTGGATCAGCCAGAGTTAGGGCAGGGGCAGGCATAGTCTTGAAATCTTCAGAAGGAGAAGTCATACATACATCCTGTTCAATAAACAAGCCTTGCACAAACAATGAAGTAGAATATGAAGCCCTCATAATCGGGTTACAGATTGCTCTGTCCATGGGGATTCAAATGCTAGAAGCATTCGGGAACTCCATGCTAGTTATAAAACAGTTGGAAGGGGAGTTCAATGTGCGGAAGCAAGAGCTCCTTCCCTATTACCAGTTGGCACACCGCCTAATGACAAGATTCTATTTCATTAGCATCAAGCACATCAACCGAGGACAGAATGCTCAAGCAGACGCCCTCGCAAAGCTGGCCAGCTCTTTAGCAGTTTCGCCTGATACAAGCCTGAATATAATAGTAATCAACCGGCGACAAGTCCCCAGTGTGACATAAACCTTAGCCGATGAACAAGCAAATGAAGTGGCAGCTGTAGAAGGAATCCAGCAGTCCGATTGGCGGGAGCACCTCCTACGTTGGTTTCAATACCAACAACTCCCGAAAGAGAAAGAACAGAGAATGAAGCTCCTGAGGGTCAAAGACTCTTATGAGATGACGAATGGAACGTTGTTCCGGATAATGGCAGATGCCTAAAAGAAGATCTTACTTCGCTGCTTATCTCCAGGGGAAGCTGGGCAGGTAATGCGAGAGGTCCATGCTGGGTCAGCCGGGGCACACCAGGCCGGTCCGAAAATTTAAATTGAAATAAAGAAACTGGGCTACTATTGGCCCTCTATGTTTGACGATTGCTGCAAGTTCTCCAAAGCCTGTCAGAGGTGTCAAGAACATGCCAATGTGTCAAGAAGGCCTCCTGTGCCACTGCATCCTACCATCCCAAGTTGGCCGTTTGCTCAATGGGGTACGAACGTGGTAGGGCCACTACCAGCGTCTTCATCGGGATGCAAATGTATCTTAGCGGCTACAGACTACTTCTCCAGATGGGCAGAGGCAGTAGCACTAAGAGAAGTGACGGGGGAATTAGTCGCCAGATTCTTCCGACAAAATATAATATTCTGGTTTGGAGTACCCAGCCGAATCATCTCTGACAACAGCAGTCACTTCAAGAATCAGAAGGTGTACCGACTAGCCGACAAGTACAAAATTGACTGGAGGGCATCATCTCCCTACTACCCTGTTTACGACCTTTTCTTTCGTTCACCTTTTCGTTCCTTTCTTTTCGTTCGCGTATCGATCAACCATTTGACTAACTGGTAATCAACTGACTGATTGATGACGCGGGCGTGCCAGTCACATGAGTGACGATTTTATTGTGCGCTCACTCTGACCCATGTCGGGCGAATGTGAGGTTCGGTCGGGACCAGCAGTCCGCCATACCATAAAGGCTATGGCATTAATTACATCCCCCACGAGGACGGAACACCTTTGATTAATTGCCGAGATATCAGGCTGTCGAAGCCGGGATAAAGGGTACGGAGCAGGCAAGTGATCATGCAGGATGATACGGTTGACTACACACGATTTATTAGGGTGGACCCTAGTACACGGCGGAGGACTTAGGCTCGAAGGCCACCTTCACGCGTAACGAAGCCTCCAATCAGGCATAACCTGACCTTCTGGCAATGTTATTTAATATACCAAGGATGCACACATTCGGGCATGCGTTAATGCGATATGAGTGTGTGGACTAGGGCATAACGGCAAGGATTCGAGGCGTATCGATTCAAGCTTGAACATGCCAATTTTATCTAGTTTATTTGGTTGAGGAACTTGCATCCCTCTGTAATTAGCATAGGAAGTCATCCCATAAGTGGGAGAAGGGTTGGAATGACGCGACGACACGATTCGGAATGAAACCGGTGCAGTGCTCGCGAAGACAGGGGCTAAAACGCTTGAAACGGCGCCCTGAAACGTAGGTAAAAGGTTTAAAACGGTGCCAGAACCGTAGGTAAAAGGGGCAGCCTATTAAAACGGCGTGGGGAGCTGGGAAGAGCGCGCCGGAAGGGCGCGCCGGGAAGGGCAGCGCCGTTTTAAGGCGTTATCGCGCATGAACGCGCCGAATTGACCCGATTTCAAGGAAACAGGAGCTTCGTTAGTTTATTCATGAATTTATTAAAAGGTTTTGGAGGGTTTTGAAAATTTATTGAGTTGATTATTCATCGAATCGGTCCCGAGTCATCCAAAGGTCAAATCACGGGCTCGCGCGAGATCCGGACTCGAGCGCGGCGATTGTTCCGAGTTTAGACTCGTTCGAGCTGAAATTTCGGTAGCATCTCCCCATCCCAAAGGATCGTCAGGGAGACATAGGGAGTACTCACGTGGCGGAGTAAACCCCTAAAAGTCGGGTGGCGCAACGGTGGCCGGCAGACCCAAACGGATAGGAAGACCCCGAGGGCTAGCCTGCTAGGGGCACCGAGTCCGTGGGTAACGGTGAGTGAGTGAGGTGACTCGATATGGGAGCAAAAACCCCGAGGGCTAGCCTACGAGGGGCACGCAACCCGAATCACCACACTACTCGAGTCGGGACGACCGAGTAGAGAAGGGAACCCCGAGGGCCAGCCTACGAGGGGCACATGCGTCTCTCGGCCACCACAAAGTCCCTTAGGGACTGTGGATTTGAGATGTCGGGACTAACCCGTTTGCTATTCACTCGTTAGTCCATAGGAGATTCGTCACTGCTGGACGGTCCCCGGTGGACAGAGTGCTATCAAAGCAATACAGTGGGGGATGTTCCCCCTCCCCGGGTTACCGATTCGCACTAATGAAACAGTAGAACGGAGCTGTGAGGTCGTTCGCATAACCAGCAGGCCAGAACTGATGCCTGTAGATATACGTACGTTCACGCATATGCATATTCACGAATCAAAGAAACATTCGTCAAGGAATGTTCGGAAAATAATAACTGGAATGTAGGGGCGCCCTTACTTCCCTCTGTTCATGGTCAAGAACAGAAAGGGTATTACGAGGGCGGCCCAGACAGGTGGGAGGAACCCATATATTGACACACCTTACACAGTGAAGATTTCTAGCATTCGACCGAAAGAGAAAACCCCCGGGGAGGGGAATCAATGTAGCCCTTACCATAGAAGGGCATAAAGCGTTGGGAAGACGAGACAAGAAGGAAGTCATTCACACGGGAAGCCCACGGTGCTCTGCATTCATCCTCCACGGCGCCGGCATCATCGCACGGCACCGTTTCACCGGCTGTAAGGAAAAAAGGGGGAGCCAACAGGGAAGAAAGAGAAAATGTGGCATCGGCCAGAGACTCACATTCCATTCCATTCATTCATAAAAAAGAAAACAGACAGATAAGTAGAGAATATACATTCCGGCGCCAGCGTTGTTGCTCGGCCGCCATTTCCATTAACAGGGGAAACCCATTACAACGAAAAGAGGAAAAGAATCATCGTGAGGGAGGGGAGGTGAGGCTCATGTCATCGCCCCTCCCCTCCTTCACTTACATTATGCGAGAGGAAGAAGACCCAAAGCGGAATAGAGGGATTCTCCGGATGAAACACGGAAAACCCACCTCGAGAGATAAGGAACAGATGCTCTTCTTCTCCGATTCCGGGAGACTCGGGTGGAGCAGGGTGTGGGCCGCCGAGAGCTCGGACAGAAGACTCTTCAGATCGAAGAACCCCCTCCGACTCTTCCCTGGACCTCCCCCCTTTCTTTCTAATTCACTTTTTTCTTTCTTTTTGATTCCGCCTCTTCTCCCCCGATCTCCTTGATATCTCTCCCTTCGACAGGCTATATATAGCCTTGGGGTTAATTCGGCGCCCCAGGAAGAGGCGCGCCGGGTTGACGGCGCCGGGAGAGGCCCCATTATGCCTTTGCGCGCCGGATTGACGGCGCCGGGGGAACACCCCCTTTTGTTCTTGGCGCGCCGGTTTGACGGCGCCGTTTTAACCTGTTCACTTGGCGTGTCAGTCCGGTGGGCCCGGAGATGATTCCGGAAGCTCCCATCGACTGTTCCCCTCGCCCTGGCCATCGAAGGGCCTTGATGGGGTGTTGACGAAGCTCTTGATAGGACGAACGGCCCTAAACAAGACTTCGTGTGTGTCTGGTCCGAGCACACGGGTGTTCTGCTGACATAGTCTTCGGCACTATGATTTGTGCTTCTGGCTGAGATGGACTCATGCTCGAAGCTTCCTTGCAGGATGATGCTACATCCTGGGCAATTCCACCTTGAACGGTGATCAATCGGCCACTAACGGGCCCACTATGGCGAGAAGCCGAACCCGTGCCTGGTAATCGGGGTCTTCTGCTGACAGAACCTTCGGCCCCTTGTTGCGGATAGCCGAGGACATTCTTCCTCCTTAGGAGAGTCATTGGGTAGACCGTCATCCTTGGTCGGGCGATGGATGTGGGGTAGCGCATGACGAGGTCGATGCCGGATCATTGGGTAGGCTTGATCGCGCTGCCGGTTGGTTGCGGGTTCACTTCGACTCTCCTGAGGTAAAGTCCCCGACGTTCCCTTCAAGGTGGCTCAGGGCTTCGTCAGCTTGAGGGGTTCTCTTGATAAGTTGATCTTTATCGGCTTCTGTGTTTCAGTGGGCCGTATCATTCATCTTTGCGGCTTGGTTGCCGAAGGATCATATTTTGAGTGCCAACAAATGCCCCCCAGACGTAGGCGGTGCAAGTGAGGCAGGAATGCGGCAAGGCCTACGGATGATCTTCGTTTGGCTGACGGAGGCTCGACCGGCACTTAATTCTGGCGTCGGATGTTGATCCGACGAGGCAGGAAGCCTGACGGTGTCGCTTAAAACGGCGCGGCCTTTGCTTCGAGGGTTAAAACGGCGCCGCCTTTACGGCGCGCCCTGGGCCTTTTAGAGGTTAAAACGGCGCCGCCTTTACGGCGCGCCCTGGGCCTTTTAGAGGTTAAAACGGCGCGCCCTCCCCGGCGCGCCAATTGCTTAAAACGGCGCGCCCCGGGGCGTGCCGTTTTAACAGGGGTGGAGCCCCCCTCTATATATTAGCCTTCTTCTTCATTTTTCTTCACAGAAGCTCATTTGTGAGATTTTTTTCTCTCTCTTCATCTCCCTTTCTCCTCTTCCCGCGGCACCGAGTGGTTAGTGGGTTCGGGCGATCTCGCCGTGTGAGTGAGCGGGTGAGTTGAGCAGTGCTGTTCTTTGGGTTTTGAAACCCGTTCTTCGGGCCCCGGGAGGCTCTTTGTAGGACTTGTCCTTGGAGCTGGATCCCTCGGGTGTCCCATTTGGCCTTGCCTTAGCACCTATGGCTGCTTTTAGGGGCCGCTCCCTTGGTGGACGGCTTCCACTTTTCTTTTGGCAAACCCCCGAGCTGGGGAGATGCTGTCGAAATTTTGTCAGAAATATTGTTTCGATCCCCTAATTTCTGACTTTTGTTTGTTCTTTTCCGGGTGCTGTTTTGCAGACAACATGGCCTCCGGCTCTTCTTCCTCCGTATCCCGGGTCGCCGTGACATGGGGGAATGTCCATTCCCTTGATCGGGGGCTTCGACATGTAGCCGTGGTGGCTGAGTCTTCGGATTCAGAAACCGACACCGCCGACACCAGCCGTTTGTTGATTCTTGACGGCAACCACTTCAAGTATGACCGAGGGGACGACATCAGACGGGACCACCCCAAAGATAAGCACCTGATGGCGTTCCTCGAGCGCTTCAACCTTGGCGGGAAGCGTGATTTAATTCTGGTCCGCAGAGCTGAAGGAGCGCTATTGGCGGAGCGGGACAGCCTGACTGAGTCAGTCACCTATGGTATGCCCATATACATCCCCGGGGAGCCCAGGAAATGGGGGGCCGTGCTCGGAGTGCAGGAATTATCCCCCGAGGCCGGGATGCTGACGAGAGCGCCGCAGTATACACCAGCTCGCTGGAATGAAACTGCCGGCCACGTTGACAGGGAGAAGCCCATATATGGTCTATTCCTCGCACCGCTCCATTGGGGATACCGGGACGAGCCCTTTCTTTTGGACTGCTTGGCGGTCCGGTTCAAACATCAGATTTCAGTGGGGTGGTTTGGAGAGCTCAAAGCCACCGATGCTCATGCCTTCAGACAGGGAGCGGTTGAATTTACAGACTTCGTGTTGCGGCAATACGCCCCCATCTTGGTGCACGCCGGAGTTTATCAGAGCGTGTATGCTTCCCGGTATAGATACCCGATCTCCCGAGGTCTATGTTGTGGGATGATTGAAGTCTTCTGCCCAGAGTACAATACTTTCTACACTGCAGAAGGTGAAACTTCATTGGATTTATGGAGCCTTTCACAGCTGAGCGGCCTGCCGATAGATGGAGAGCCGTATGAAGAAGTTTGCTTCGCAGACTGGCTGAAGGACCAGACGGATGGTGAAGGCAACTACTTCACGGGCTTCGCCTATCGTTATTTGATGAAGGCGTATCGCACCCTGCTGCGCCTGACACTTGACTCGCGGGAAGCGCGAAAGCCTGGTGAGAAGAGGCGCGTGCGGATGGGCACGTGGCTTCAATATTTCTTTGGTGGGGAGCAGCACTATGAGGACTTCCCCACAATGGTTCCGACAGCGGTGGCGCGGAAGAAGAGGGCTCGGCGCCAAGCAACATATCCTGCTGTCTTAGGGAGAGGGCGGCAGGCCGGCCCGAATCCCACGGGAGTTGACGCAGTTACACACTGTGCTGCGTACTTGACATATTGGCTTTGTTCATTCGCCCTTCCTCAAGGAGACGAGACGGTGATCAGGCCGGAGGCGATTTACCCTACCTGTTTGATGGCTTGGGGGACGAAGCTGTCCCTGTGCCCTGTGGCTTTATGCCTCACATACAAAATGTTGGGGGATTTACACAAGTCGCGCATCCCCAGAAATTCGCGGACAGTTGGTCCCCTCCACTTTTTTAATGCCTGGGTCTGCACCCTATTTCCTGAAGCAGCTCCCTGGTCAATGCAGTCAGATCATCCTTTGCCGCGGATGATCGAATTTGCCAGTGCCGAACCGTACTCACTGGCGGATCAGCTTTTCACCATTCGGGGGAAGTTGACTACAGTTCCAACAGATTCCCCTGGCGTTCTGCATTTCTGGAGCTTGGCTGCCAGCTCCAGCCCTCTTGTCAACAGGATGCGGCAATGCCGATTATTTGAGACAGAGGAATTTATTCATCAGCTAACCGGGTCGAAGAGCACAAGGCCCATCTTGGAGCCGGAACTGGTTGAGTGGGCGTTGTCTATTCGCCCCAGTGTTCTAATCTTCAGGAAAAGCGGCTTGCTGTGGCTGGAGCCGTATTATCCTTTCCGTTTCAGCCGGAATTTTGGGTATGACCAGCAAATTCCTTCTTCTTCAGCTCGATTCAATCTGCCGAATAGACACCGGGCTGGTCAGACAGCTACTGATGAAGCCCGTGGATGGTGGGACTACTTCCATCGCCGAGAGGATGTATCATTCAGGGTGCCAACCCCGGCTCGTCTGCCCCGAGTGACTCCAGACTTCATCAAGTGGTGGAATGCACGAACGGGCTTTTATCGGAACTTCCGGAAGGATTGCTGGCATGCTGCCGAACGCCGTTTTTTAGACTCCCAGCGGGAGCCCATTCTGGATGTTGAAGAGGCTGAAATCTTGGTCCAACACTGAGGCGATGGCATATGTAGAAGCCAGGAAAGCTGCGAAGGGCAAGTCGTCCCGAGCCGACCCGAAGATGCCAGAAATCCAGAGGGATGACTATATCAAGACTCTCTGGGGGTTGTGCCGGGTTAGCGGTGACCGGATTGCTCTTCAGACAATCCCCCTTCCAGTGGAAGAAACTCTTCCTAGTTTGGCGAGCTGGCGCCCAGAAGTCGACCATTTTCATCCTTATCGGACCTTCATTGGGAGGGAAGACAGGCGGGCTGACTTGTATGCCAACACCCCCTGGATATTCGCCCTACTTCATTCTCATGGGCTTTCAGTTACCAGTCCGTTGGAAGCCATTCAGAGCCATCAGCTTCTAATATCCTTCAAGTACGTCGACAGCTGGGGATTCGACCACTTGAGCTTATATCATCACTTGTCCTCCCGCGGCCATGAAGATTTGGCCCAACTGACGGAGAAAAGTGAAACGATTGGTGATGTATGCTGGCTGATCCGTGAGGCGGCTTCCCGGGATAAGGCGCCAGTATTGCTTTACTGGCCACTCAGTCCTCGATATACGGGGCTGCCAGGTAATGCTTATTTTCTTCTTCAGCCCCGAAGCTGCTTCTTCTGTAGTCAGTGTGCCTCTTCTTACTTATGTGTTTTTGCAGCTCGCCTTTCTGCGGGAGCAACTCGACACTGTAGGGAGTTGATATCTAAGGCGGAGAAGCCTTCATATTTCAATACTCTAGAGCCGGCTCCGACCACGACGCCATTACCCCCTGGGGATTCGCGAAAGCGAACTAGGTCCCAGGTCAGGGAGGCTATCGGCAGGGCCAAGAAAGCCAAGAGGGCAGAGTCCCGCGCTACTAGAGCACGTCGGAGGAAGGCTGTTGAAGAGGAGTCCGCTGCTCCACTTCCTCGGGTTCCATCATTCTCCGAATTCGAGGCCGCCTGGACGGGAAGGCCTGAGGGCGAAGGTGACTCCTTATTCTTGTATTGGCTTATTTGCTTGTTTCGGCCGCCTAGGCTGACCATCTTTCTTTTCAGTAGCTGCCGGCACTACCTTCGCCGTTGTTGGGTTGGAGGCGGCATCCTGAGCTGCCGCTGGAGAGAGAGAGGGGGAAGTCCCCTTGACCTCTGTTGAGGGTGACTTGCCTTCACCGACACCTCATCGAGAAACAGAAGGTAATTCGCAACTCGCCCGTGGAGCTCCGTGGCATGTTGTATTTTCAGTCAAGTTCTGACTATTTATTGTCCTTTGACTCCAGTCGACGTTCGACCCACACTGCTCCCTGAGGTTGGTGCCTCGGCAGAGGTTGTCATCGGAGGGCAAGGGCTTCCAAGGGACCAGCCCCTAGATATTCCGCCAACGGATGCTCCCGAGACAGAGATCGCTGAGGAGGCTCTGGATAGAGGGCCCCCCCCTGGCAGCCTAGTTCCCGCTCAGGTACTTGAGGTTCGAGAACAAGCAGGCGAGTCATCCTCTACTGAACAGGTTGATTACGGCGGCGGCTCCGACGATGATGAGGGGTTCCTCATGGTCGAAACCGAGGCAGAGGACGCTGGGGCTTCTTCAGCTTATGAGAGCGACCTGCCAATGTTTAGCCCTCCGAGGCTATTGGGAGCCGAGCACGGGCCATCATACCCGGCTACAGGAGAAGGGCCAGAATCTTCAGAGGCCACTTTGGGAGGCCTAAATATAATGCCGGTTGAGGTAGGAAGTATTCTGATTCCCACTTGCAGCACTTCTTTTAATTTTCAAGCCAGCTGGCTGACGCACATATATGAAATGCAGGCTGAGGTGGTACCGCCGGCTATAATGATCCACATACCCCTTCCAGACGTGGACATGGGTCAGTCGACCTTCCCACCAGTTGTGCGGCCCATTGCCCTGCGGCTTCCACGGACCTATGCTGCTGCAGCGGCCTCAGAGGAACCCGGTGTGACTGTCGAGGTCGGCGGCCCGCCCGAGGTTGCAGGGGCTCAAGCCCTGGTTGCTGGTGACGAGTCATTGCTGAAGCCGAGTGACCCCCCGGAAATAGAGGCAGGGGAAATTATTGCAGGCGAGGCCGATATCATTAAAGCTCTGTCGATCATAGAGGGCTCTCCTGCCTCAGCGACCGGTGAGACTGCTCAGGAAGAGCAAGCGCCTTCCGTTGCCGACACGGTTGTTGTAGCCTCACCGCACGGGCAAGGAAGTTGCCATCATGGAGGTTCCTTCAGTTGATGTAGCCGCAATAGTTGGACTGGGTGTGGGCGTCGTACAGACTATGCCGTCGACGTCCCTCGGGGTGGCCGACGACATCTGGACTGAGGTAGATAGCAGGGTAGACTTTCAGCTCCCCGAGACTTCGCCACTGGGCCTACAATTTTCTGGAGACATGGTGTGGCAGTCTCTGGATAACCTCCAGCGGGCCATGTTAGCTTCTCCGAACCTGACTTATCTGCAGCTGAGAAGCTTGATAGATCATCTCTCCCGATTGCTTTTAGCATTCGGCTGCCCAATGGATGATTGGACCCCGCGGGTTGTGATGTTGTTAAAATACGCCAACAGGCGGGAGTTCCTCAGTCGAGAGGTTTCTGATCAACTGACTGCCGCGAAGCTGGAGAAGGCAGATTGCCGCACCGCCGTCCGTTCCTTGAGGATGATCGTGGGACAGCTAAGAAATGTTGCCAGCAATATCTCGGAACGTCGGATGCTCCTCACGGCGCGGATGGACGAGTTGCGCTCGGAACTTGCTAAGGTCGAAGCCGAGCTGCAGGAAGGTGAGCGCCTAGAGGTCCAGACAACGGAAGAGGCTGACCTGGCTGAAGGACAACTTGCCTCGCTAGACGAGAGGTTATCTCAGCTGACAGCCACCGAGACCCGTTTGCAAGAGTTGACACGATACCCTTTGCTGGGCCTTTTAGACTTGGCAGATATCTTCCGGCGCCCTCTGCCGTGACCTTGCTTTTTTTTCCTTTCTTTCTTCCTTTTTTTGTAATGCTCCTTTTTGTCTTCGGAGCTCATGTACCCCCGGGGGATGCCCCGGGCGAAAAAATGTGTTCCACCCATTCTCATTAAATGGAAATATTTCATTTCATCGCCATCAATCGTGACTTCTTTTCCTTCTTTCTTTTCTTTATTTTGGATGGTCACCCGAACCTAGGGATACTTGCTGATGGCGCAGGAGGGCGCTCACGCCTTCAAGGAAGGGGTGAGGTGTTCGCTCCACCGTGATGTAGCCGTTTCCGGAACGGGGCCTTTGCCAATGTGGGACATAGGTAGCGTAGGCAGATGCACCTAGCGAACCTTGCCGCTGGTGATGAGAGGTGTGTTATGACCCTTGACACGGGTCAAATGTTGATGCCATGATGTTTTGTTGATCAGCGAGGGCGGAGGGCCCAGGTTAGAGAGTAGTCAACCGACCTTGTCGATGGTGACAAGGGTCGAAAAAAGGGGTAGACGGTCTTGCCGATGGTGACAAGAACTGGATAGGTAGCGACCGATCTTGCCGATGGTGACAAAGGTCGAAAAGGTAGACGGTATTACCGATGATGACAAAAACCGGATGGGTAGCGACCGATCTTGTCGATGGTGACAAGGGTCGAAAGGGGTAGACGGTCTTGCCGATGGTGACAAGAACCGGATAGGTAGCGACCGATCTTGCCGATGGTGACAAGGGTCGAGAGAGGTGGACGGTCTTGCCGATGGTGACAAAAACCGGATGGGTAGCGACCGATCTTGCCGATGGTGACAAGGGTCGAAAAGGTAGACGGTCTTGCCGATGATGACAAAACCGGGAGGGTAGCGATCGATCTTGCCGATGGTGACAAGGGTCAAAAAGGTAGACGGTCTTGCCGATGGTGACAAGAGCCGGATAGGTAGCGACCGATCTTGTCGATGGTGACAAGGGTCGAAAGGGGTAGACGGTCTTGTTGATGATGACAAAAACCAGATAGGTAGCGACCGATCTTGCCGATGGTGACAAGGGTCGAAAAGGTAGACGGTCTTACCGATGATGATAAAAACCGGGAGGGTAGCGACCGATCTTGCCGATGGTGACAAGGGTCAAAAAGGTAGACGGTCTTGCCGATGGTGACAAGAACCGGATATGTAGCGACCGATCTTGCCGATGGTGACAAGGGTCGAAAGGGGTAGACGGTCTTGTCGATGATGACAAAAACCGGATAGGTAGCGACCGATCTTACCGATGGTGACAAGGGTCGAAAGGGTAGACGGTCTTGACGATGATGACAAAAACCGGGTAAGGGTAGCGACCGATCTTGCCGATGGTGACAAGGGTCGAAGAGGTATGACAATAGATGTATATTGCCGGGATATCAGATGAAGACTCCGCCACGACCTCGAAAGGGGTCTTCCGGACAGAGAATGAATCATCACTATTCAGCATTCATTTTTATTCACATTACTGACCTAAGCGCCCTTTCGGGTTTTCGCCGAGGCCAGCCCCCTCTAGCTTTTGCCCACGCGCCCTTTCGGGTTTTCACGCGGCGGGGTACCCGATTTTGCCTGCGACGCCCTTTCGGGTTTTCGCCACAGCTGGGTTATAGCCATTTTTGCACTTGACCTGATATAGGAGCAAGTCTGGCGGGGTATCTCTATTTTTAACCCTATTTTCTTTTCTTTCTTTTTTTTTCCTTTTATTCGGAATGCGAACCGAGAGAGGGTAGCTTGATCGGGGTGAAATGCCGCTAACCAAGGAAAGGTAGCTTGATTAGGGCGGAGAGCCGCTAGCCAAGGAGAGGGTAGCTCGATCAGGGCAGAGTGCCACTGACCGATGAAAAGTAGCTTGATCAGGGCGGAGTGCCGCTAACCAAGGAAAAGTAGCTTGATTAGGGCGGAATGCCGCTAACCAAGAAAAAGTAGCTTGATTAGGGCGGAATGCCGCTAACCAAGGAAAAGTAGCTCGATTAGGGCGGGCTGCCGCTAGCCAAGGAAAAGTAGCTTGATTAGGGCGGAATGCTGCTAATCAAGGAGAAGTAGCTCGATTAGGGCGGAGTGCCACTGAACCAAGGGAGAAGGTAGCTCGGTTAAGGCGGAGTGCCATTAAACCAAGGAGAAGGTAGCTCGGTTTAGGTGGAGTGCCATTAAACCAAGGAGAAGGTAGCTCGGTTAGGGCGGAGTGCCACTAAACCAAGGAAAGGGTAGCTCGATTAGGGCGGAATGCCGCTAACCAAGGAAATGGTAGCTTGGTTAGGGCGGAGTGCCACTAGACCAAGGAGAGGGTAGCTCGATTAGGGCGGAATGTCGCTAACCAAGGAAAGGGTAGTTTGGTTAGGGCGGAGTGCCACTAGA